>JAXLNO010004902.1:0-31620 GCA_038087875.1 Malacoraja senta | reverse complement strand
CAGAGTTAATATACAATTGATAAATGAGGACCACTATTATTTTGATAGCTGGATTCCCACCTATTAGCAACGTAGGATTAAACTTTAAAAAAAAGTGTTTCCTCATCTCCGTTCTAAATGGCTTACTCCTTATTCTTAAACTGTGGCCCCTGGTTATGGACTCCCCTCACCCACTGAGTTTCTCCTGCCTCTAGCGTGTCCAAACCCTTAATAATCTTATATGTTTCAATGAGATCCCTTCCCATCCTTCTAAATTCCAGAGTGTACAAGCCCAGCCGCTCCATTCTCTCAGCATATGACAGTCTCGCCATCCCGGGAATTAACCTTGTAAACCTATGCTGCACTCCCTCAATAGCAAGAATGTCCTTCCTCAAATTTGGAGGCCAAAACAGCACACAATACTCCAGGTGTGGTCTCACTAGGGCCCTGTACAACTGCAGAAGGATCTCTTTGCTCCTATACTCAACTCCTCTTGTTATGAAGGGCAACATGCCATTCGCTTTCTTCACTGCCTGCTGTACCTGCATGCTTACTTTCATTGACTGATAAACAAGGACCCCCAGATCTCGCTGTAGTTCTCCTTTTGATCTTCGGTTTCCTACCACACTCCAAAAACGCACAGGTTTGTAGGTTAAATGGCTTGGCGATGATAATGTGCGGGTATCGCTGGACGGCGTTGTCTCGGTGGGTCGAACGGCCTATTTCCGCGCTGTATCTCTAAACTAAACTAAACTAAAATAAAAAGATAAGCACAATCACAGATAGGTACAAAAGTGCAACGATTGTGGTGTAATAGTAGACTTCACCGACACAGTACACAAAGTGTCGCCACGTTTCTGCCGCCCACAAAGTTTTTAAGGGTGCAGGCTTAACTTGGTCTTAAAGGCCCGTTGCCATGGCAACACCAAAATCCTCTCCTCCATCCGCCGCCATCTTGGAAACGGGTCCTCTGTCCAGTGTCCGCTGCCGTAGCCGACGACTCCCTCCATATCCCCTCCTTGGTACCCAGTTGAGCGGGAAACGAGGCTCGGACGACTCCGGGCGGTTCCCAGTTCCACGGCGAGCGAGCCAGGCCTGCTGTCAAGGTGTGACCGCCCTAAAGAAACTCCCGGCCTGCTGCTCCTTATGGCGGGGAGATCAATACCTGTGATGGACCGGGCAGTGTCAACCACTTTTTGTATTCTCTGACTTTCAAGGACGGCTTTCGCACCCTGGCCACTCCCTCTTCGCCCCTCACCCGTCGGGCAAAAGATATAGAAGTGTGAAAACGCACACCACCAGATTCAGGGACAGTTTCTTCCCAGCTGTTATCAGGCAACTGAACCATCCTACCACAACCAGAGAGCAACCCTGAACAACCATCTACCTCATGATCGAACTTTGTGTGTATGATGGAACTGCAGATGCTGGTCTAAATCGAAGATAGACACAAAATGGTGGAATAACTCAGCGGAAAAGGCAGCATCTCTGGAGAGAAGGAATGGGTGATGTTTCGGATTGAGACCTTTCTGAGACCAGTCTGGAGAAGGGTCTCGACCCGAAATGTTACCCATCCCTTCTCGCCAGAGATGCTGCCTATCCCGCTGAGATACTCCAGCATTTTGTGTCTGTCTTTGATCAGACTTTACTGGCTTTACCTTGCACTAAACTTTATTCCCTTATCATGAATCTGTATACAGCTCAATTGTAATCATGTATTGTCTTTCCGCTGACTGGATACCACGCAATAAAAGCTTTTCACTGTACCTCAGTACACGGGACAATAAATAAACTGAAACCGAACGGACTATTCCTGGGCATTCAAGTTGCCGAACCAGGCCATGATGCAACCAGTCAACATGCCCTCTGCTGTACACCTGTAGAACTGCAGGAGTATATTCATTTTCACCCATATCCCAAAGAAAAAATATATGATAGATTATTGGACACTGTATATTCTTCTGGATGTAAATGGGTGGAAGTTGGTGGGCATGAAGGAGAAAATAGGTAGTGGAGGAAAATTGGTAGCATATTGGTAGAAAGGAACTACAGATGCTGGATTAATCAGGAGATTGACACACAATGCTGGAGTAACTCAGCGGGAAAGGCAGCATCTCTGGAGACAATAGACAATAGGTGCAGGAGTAGGCCATTCGGCCCTTCGAGCCAGCAATGCCATTCAATGTGATCATGGCTGATCATCCCCAATCAGTACCCCGTTCCTGCCTTCTCCCCATATCCCCTGACTCCGCTAACTTTAAGAGTCCTATCTAGCTCTCTCTTGAAAGCATCCAGAGAACCGGCCTCCACAGCCCTCTGAGGCAGAGAATTCCACAGACTCACAACTCTCTGTGAGAAAAAGTGTTTCCTCATCTCCGTTCTCAATGGCTTACCCCTTATTCTTAAACTGTGGCCCCTGGTTCTGGACTCCCCCAACATCGGGAACATGTTTCCTGCCTCTAGCGTGTCCAAACCCTTAATAATCTTATATGTTTCAATAAGATATCCTCTCATCCTTCTAAACTCCAGAGTGTACAAGCCCAGCTGCTCCATTCTCTAATGGATGGAATGGATGACGTTTTGGGTCGAGACCCTTCTTCAGACTAAGAGTCAGGGGAGGGGGAAATACAGAGATAAGAAAGTGTAAGGTGTGAGAAGGAGACATCAAGGTGGAGATCAAGGAAAATGTAAAACATATAATTGTTAGTTAGGAGAAGGTAACAACAAAGCAAACAGAGATAAAATGGTATCAGAGGGACAGTCAGCCTGGTCAGTGAACTGGGAAGAGGGAGGGATGGAGAGAGAGGGAAAGCAAGGGTTACTTGATGTTAGAGAAGTCAATGTTCATACCGCTGGGGTGGAAACTGCCCAAGTGAAATATGAGGTGCTGTTCCTCCAATTTGTGCTGGGCCTCACTTTGACAACGGAGGAGGCCCAGGACAGAAAGGTCAGTGTGGGAATCTGAGGGGGAGTTGAAGTGCTGGGCCACCGGGAGATCAGGTAGGTTTAGGCGGACTGAGTGGAGATGTTAAGCGAAACGATCGCCGAGCCTGCGCTTGGTCTCACCAGTGTATAGGAGTCCACTCCTGGAATAGCAGATGCAGTAGATGTGGTTGGAGGAGGTGCAAGTGAACCTCTGCCTCACCTGAAAAGATTGTCGGGGTCCTTGGACGGAGTCGAGGGAGGAGGTATTCTGTATTGATATAGGTTATTATTGACCGCATTATTATTAACCAAAGATCACGGGGAGAACGTACAAACTCCGTACAGACGACACCCGTAGTCGGGATTGAACCCGGTTGTAAGGCAGCAACTCTACCGATGTGCCACCGTGCAGCCCTGTTATACAGAGAGAATATACCATACATGAGTGCACAGGAGGCGCAAAAGAGAAAAGAGTATAAATATGACAGCTATAGAGAAGTGCAGATATTTAAAAAAGGGCAACGGTTGCAATAGGGTAGATTGGAAGATCAGGAAAATATATACATAAGTTCATGTTCATAAGTGATAGGAGCAGAATTTGGCCATTCAGCCCATCAAGTCTCCTCCGCAATTCCATCATGGCTGATCTATCTCTCCCTCTTAACGCCATTCTCCTGCCTTCTCCCCATAACACCTGATACCCGTACTAATCGAGGATCTATCAATCTCTGTCGTAATATCCATTGACTTGGCCTCCACAGCCTTCTGTGGGAACGAATTCCACAGATTCACCACCCTCTGACCAAATAAATTCCTCCTCATCTCCTTCCTAAAGGAACGTCCTTTAATTCTGAGGCTATGGCCTCTGGTCTTAGACTCTCCCAATAATGGAAACATCCTTTCCACATCCACTCTATCCAAGCCTTTCACTGTGCGGTAGGTTTCATTCTCCCCCCCCCCCCATCCTCCTAAACTACAGCGAGGAGAGGCTGGAGTTTGATAAAATTAATTGAATTTTATTAAATTCTTCATAAAATGACTCAGTGATGTACAGAAAAATTGCAAAATGACCAAAAATAATTCTCAATGCATAGATATTGAACAGATATCTAAAACTACATTTTTAAACTGTTGAGACAAGGAACTGCAGGGATGCTGGTTTACACAAAAAAAGAGTCAAAGTGCCAGAGTAACTCAGCGGGCCAGGCAGCATCTCTGGAGACCATGGATAGGTGACGTTTCTGGTCGGGACCTTTCTTCAGACTGATGAAAGAGGGTCTCGACCCAAAATGTCACCAATCCATGGTCTCCAGAGACGTTGCCTGTCCCGCTGAGTTATTTCAGCACCTTGTGTCTTTATTTAGAACTGAAACACTTTGATAGAACTGAAACAGTCTGAAGAAGGGGTTCGGCTCGAAACGTTGCCTATTTCCTTCGCTCCATAGATGCTGCCGCACCCGCTGAGTTTCTCCAGCACTTTTGTCTACCCACACTTTGATATACCTTGAGCTGTCTGTAGGGGGCAGTGTAGTCTTTACAATGGCTTTAAAATTACCTTGCATTAAGTAACTTTAAAAAATATATCGTGAGGACTATGGTATAACAATGATAGCAACATATTTTAACCATGACCAGGACAACATTTTTACTCAAGCAGTGGTAGCTATACGGAACGAGCTGCCAGAGGAGGTAGATGAGACAGGTACTAGCACAATGTTTAAAAAACATTTGGAGTGGTGCATGGATAGGACAGGTTTAGATGGATATGGACCAAGTGCAGGCAGCAGGGACTAGTGTAGATAGAGTCTTATAGTAAAACAGTGTGGAAACAGGCCCACACTTGTCCCATCTACACTAGTCCCACCTGCCTGCGTTTGGTCCATATCCCTCCAAACCTGGCCTATCCATGTACCTGTCTAAGTGCTTCTTAAACGTTGGGATAGTCCCAGCCTCAACTACCTCCTCTGGCAACTCGTTCCATACACCCACCGCCCCTTGTGTCAAAAAGTTACCCCTTGGATTCCTATTAAATCTTTCCCCTTCACCTTAAACCTACAGTATGTCCCCTGGTCCTCGATTCACCTACTCTGGGCAAGAGACTCTGTGCATCTACCCGATCTATTCCTTTCATGATTTTATACGCCTCTTGTAGATCACGCCTCATCCTCCTGCGGTCCAGGGCATAGAGTCCCAGCCTGCTCAACCTTTCCCTACAGCTCAGACCCATGTTGGTCGGCGTGGGCAAGTTGGGCCGAGGGGCCTGTTTCCACGCTGTATGTCTTTGTGATTCTATCAGCATGTCTGTGGATGAGGGCAGGGTTGTATTCACCTCCGCATTCCATTATTGTCTACAGCCAACTTCGTTTTTGGTTAGTTTAAAGATACAGCATGGAAACAGGCCCTTCGGCCCACCTAGTCCGCACCGACCCTCGATCACCCATTCACTAGTTCCATGTTATCCCACTTTCTCATCCACTCCCTACACACTAGGGGCAATCTACAGAGGCCAATTAACCTGCAGACCTGCACGTGTTTGGGCTGTGGGAGGAAATCAGAGCACCCGGAGAAAACACGGGTAGAACATGCAGACTCCATACAGACAGCCCCCTTAGTCAGGATCAAACCCGGGTCTCTGGCGCTGTGAGGCAGTGGTTCTACCGCTGTGCCATCCAGTTGACGTTGGCGGCTAGGTTATTGTCCGAGCACCAGGGCACTGGGTTCTCTTTCTAGTACTTTGTTTCATCACGGTTTGCATGCGATTCCAGAGGCCTGTTGCCGACTTAAGGGGTGCTCTCTCAGCTTCCTCAGGGTGAAGTTGCGGGCGGCGCCGGGTGGCGCAGCGGTAGAGTTGCTGCCACACTGCGCCAGAGACCCGGGTTTGATCCCGACCACGGGTGCCGTCTGTACGGAGTTTTGTACGTTCTCCCCGTGACCCGCGTGGGTTTTCTCCGGGTGCTCCGGTTTTCTCCCACGCTCCAAAGACGTGCAGGCTTGTAGGTTGATTGGCTTTGGGAAAATGTATAAATTGTCCCTCGTGTGTGTGTGTGTGGGATAGTGCTAATGTGTGGGTGATCGCTGGTCGGCGCAGGCTCGGTGGGCCAAAGGGCTTGTGTCCGCACTGTATCTCTAAACTAAACTAAACTAAAAACTAAAAGAGACTGTAATAGACTGATGTGGGGGGGGGGGCAAAGCTTGAATTGAGGAGAAGTCTTATTTCAATGGTCCAACAGTGTTTTATTGTCATGTGTGCAAAAGACACAAAGTGCTCGTGTGATTCAGAGGGGTCAGGCAGCATCTCTAGAGACAATGGATCGGTGACGTTTCGGGTCGAGACTAGGGTTGCTGACTGTCCCGTATTGGCCGGGACATCCCGTATATTGGGCTAAATTGCTTTGTCCCATACGGGACCGCCCTTGTCCCGTATTTGACCGCTACTACTCGGGTCAAGGGGGACTGTCGGGTTGGAGCGCCGCGTCCGGCCCCGCCTCACCCGTCCCGACGTAGTGCAGCCCATGGAGTGCAGCAGCAGCAGCAGCGCCTCGCCCGTGGCCCCGTCGGTCGGCAGCCCGGCCAGCTGTCCCACCTTCGGACCTTCGCTTACCGCCGACACCACCACCACCCCTCCTTGTCACGCCCGATCATCGGTTCATGAGTTGGATGGGGCGCCGGACTTTGCGGGCGGCGTCGCGCGGCCCGGGCCAAAACTCCTCAGCTGGCCTGCCGGCTGGGCTTTGTGTGCAGTCCAGCACCCGGGGCCAACTCATTATTCACCCAGCCACGGCCCAGTCGGTCAACGAATTGCCGTCGGGAATTTGTCCCGTATTTTGACCTTTTGTCCCTTATTTGGGAGTGAGAAAGTTGGCTCCCCTAGTCGAGACCCTTCTTCTGCACGAACCAAAATGTCACAATTTTTTCTATGTTTCTATATTCTCCAGAGATGCTGCCTGACAATAGACAATAGACAATAGACAATAGGTGCAGGAGTAGGCCATTTGGCCCTTCGAGCCAGCACCGACATTCAATGTGATCATGGCTGATCGTCCCCAATCAGTACCCCGTTCCTGCCTTCTCCCCATATCCCCTGACTCCGCTATTTTTAAGCCCTATCTAGCTCTCTCTTGAAAGCATCCAGAGAACCTGCCTCCACCGCCCTCTGAGGCAGAGAATTCCACAGACTCACCACTCTCTGTGAGAAAAAGTGTTTCCTCGTCTCCATTCTAAATGGCTTACTCCATATTCTTAAACTGTGGCCCCTGGTTCTGGACTCCCCCAACATCGGGAACATGTTCCTGCCTCTAGCGTGTCCAAGCCCTTAACAATCTTATATGTTTCAATGAGATACCCTCTCATCCTTCTAAACTCCAGAGTGTACAAGCCCAGCTGCTCCATTCTCTCAGCATATGACAGTCCCGCCATCCCGGGAATTAACCTTGTAAACCTACGCTGCACTCCCTCAATAGCAAGAATGTCCTTCCTCAAATTAGGGGACCAAAACTGCACACAATACTCCAGGTGTGGTCTCACTAGGGCTCTGTACAACTGCAGAAGGACCTCTTTGCTATATTGGATTCCTCTTGTTATAAAGACCAACATGCCATTCTCTTTCTTCACTGCCTGCTGTACCTGCATGCTTACTTTCATAGACTGATGTACAAGGACCCCCAGATCCCGTTGTACTTCCCCTTTTCCCAACGATGCCATTTAGATGACCCGCTGAGTTACTCCAGCACTTTGTGTCAGAGTTCACTCTAATTCACTCCAAGGCATCCAGAGTAAACTTAGGCGAGCTTTCTTTGTAGCTAACAAACGCATTAATTTTGGCATTAAGGTCTGAATTTGAATCCAATTAGTGACAGGAAAGAAACAATATTTTTGTAATACAGAACAGATTACTAATTGCGACAATAAACCTTTTTTTTAAATAGATTCTGAGCTCAATCAGCATATAGTTGCAATCGGTTGGCTAAACACATAAAAATGTAGCAAAATTAAGTTTATTTTTGATACTTAGCCTTTGAACACATTGCAACGGCTGTGCAAACATGCAGTACAGTCCTTAAAGAAATCTAAACATGAATTTGTCTGTGATCTCTTGTGCAAAGTGAAGTGTAACTGGGAAATCGGTACCCTTTTCCTATTTCCATAGCGGCCTGTCTGTCCTGGGCCTCCTCCATCGCCAAAGAGAGAGACCACCCACAAACTGGAGGAACAGCACAATAGACAATAGGTGCAGGAGTAGGCCATTCGGCCCTTCGAGCCAGCACCACCATTCAATGTGATCATGGCTGATCATCCCCAATCAGTACCCCGTTCCTGCCTTCTCCCCATATCCCCTGACTCCACTATCTTTAAGAGCCCTATCCAGCTCTCTCTTGAAAGTATCCAGGGAACCGGCCTCCACCGCCCTCTGAGGCAGAGAATTCCACAGACTCACAACTCTCTGTGAGAAAAAGTGTTTCCTCGTCTCCGTTCTAAATGGCTTACCCCTTATTCTTAAACTGTGGCCCCTGGTTCTGGACACCCCCAACATCGGGAACATGTTTCCTGCCTCTAGCGTGTCCAAGCCCTTAACAATCTTATATGTTTCAATAAGATACCCTCTCATCCTTCAAAACTCCAGAGTGTACAAGCCCAGCTGCTCCATTCTCTCAGCATATGACAGTCCTGTCATCCCGGGAATTAACTTTGTAAACCTACGCTGCACTCCCTCAATAGCAAGAATGTCCTTCCCCATATTCCGCTTGAGTACCTTACAACCCAGTGGTATGAACATTGAATTCTCCAATTTCAGGTAACATCTCCCCCTCCTTCTCACCAACCCCCCCCCCCCCCCATCCTTCCACTCCTCACCACCCCACTCACACAATTCCTGCCCCCCCCCCTCACCTTGTTATCAGCTGTTATTAGGCAACTGAACCATCCTATCACAACCAGAGAGCAGTGCTGAACTACTATCTACCTCCTTGGTGACTTACATGGGAGAGAGGGTCTCGACCTGAAACGTCACCCATTCCTTCTCTCCAGAGCTGCTGCCCGTCCCGCTGAGTTACTCCAGCATTTTTTGTCTATCATCGGACTTTCGTTGATCGGACTTTGCTGGCTTTACCTTGCACTAAACGTTATTCCCTCATCATGTATCTGTACACTGTGGACGGCTCGATTGTAATCATGTATTGTCTTTCCGCTGACTGGATAGCGGGCAAAAAAAGTTTTTCACTGTACCTCGGTACACGTGACAATAAACTAAACTGAACTGAACTTTTTCTTCCTCCGTCCATTCATTTTAGTTTTTGTTTTTTTGGAGAGACGGAGCGTAAACAGACCCCTCGGCCCACGGAGTCCGCGCCGATCAGCGATCACCCCGTACGCTAACACTATCCTACACACTGGGGAACAATTTACAATTCTTACTGAAGCCAATTAGCCTACAAATCTGTGCATCTTTGGAGTGTGGGTGGAAACCGGAGCACCCGGGGTTAACTCAAGCAGGTCACGGGGAGAACGTACAAACTCCACACAGACAGCACCAGCAACCGGGTCTCTGGCGCTGTAAGGCAGCAACTCTATTGTGAGGCAGCAACACTGTGAGGTAGAAGGATGAGGGGGATCTTATAGAAACATATACAATTATAAAAGGACTGGACAAGCTAGATACAGGAAAAATGTTCCCAATGTTGGGCGAATCCAGAACCAGGGGCCACAGTCTTAGAATAAAGCGGAGGCCATTTAAGACTGAGGTGAGAAAAAACGTTTTCACCCAGAGAGTTGTGAATTTGTGGAATTCCTTGCCACAGAGGGCAGTGGAGGCCAAGTCACTGGATGGATTTAAGAGAGAGTTAGATAGAGCTCTAGGGTCTAGTGGAGTCAAGGGATATGGGGAGAAGGCAGACATGGGTTATTGATTGGTGACGATCAGCCATGATCACAATGAATGACGGTGCTGGCTCGAAAGGCCAAATGGCCTCCTCCTGCACCTATTTTCTATGTTTCTATGTGTTTGTCGGTACTGGGCCTATATTCGCTGGAGTTTAGAAGAATGAGGGGGGAGCTAATTGAGGGTATGAGAGAAGGTCTCACTCAAGTTGACTGGAGCAGGTCATTTGAGGGGAAAGGAACATCGGCCAGGTGGGATGTTTTAAAAGTGTACTGAAGAAAGCTCAGGATGTGTACGTCCCCGTTAGAGTGAAGGGCAAAGCAGGCAAACGTAAGGAAGCTTGGCTGATGAGGGAAATTGAGACGTTAGTCAAAAACAAGAAGGATGCATGGGACAGGTATAGGCAGCTGGGATCAAGTGCATCCCTGGAGGAGTTTCGGGAACTAAGGAGCAAACTAAAAAAGGAGATCAGAAGGGCAAAAAGGGGCCAGGAAATGCTACTCTGGTGGGTGGCATTAAGGGCAATCCCAAAAGATTTTTATAAATACATAAGGGGGAAAAGAGTAACTAGAGAGAGAGTGGGACCTCTGAGGAATCAAAGCGGTCACCTCTGTGTGGAGCCACAGGAGATGGGCAAGGTCTTCAATGAGTATTTCCCCTCTGTATTTACCAAGGAGAAAGACAGTAGGACGGAGGAAATTGGAGCAGTCACTGGAAGTGTCTTGAGAGCAGTCAGGGTTACCGTCGAAGTAGTACTGATGGTAGTATCGTGTTTGAAGGAAGACAAATCTCCAAGGCTTGATCCGATATATGCGAGGACATTGTGGGAAACTAGAGAGGAAATTACGGGAGCCCTGGTTGAAATTTATGAGTCGTCCTTAAATACAGGAGAGATGCCGGAAGACTGGAGGGTGGCAAATGTTGTGCCTCTTTTCAAGAAGGAATGCTGGGAACTATAGGCCGGTGAGCTTAACATATGTAGTTGGTAGGTAGACAAAAATGCTGGAGAAACTCAGCGGATGAGGCAGCATCTATGCAGCGAAGGAACCTATTCTTTCGCTCCATAGATGCTGCCTCACCCGCTGAGTTTCTCTAGCATTTTTGTCTACCTTTGATTTTTCCAGCATCTGCAGTTCTTTCTTAAACATCTGAAGTTGGTAAGTTACTGGAGAGTATTCTGAGAGATAGGATATACAGGCATTTGGATGGGCAAGGGCTGATTAGGGATAGTCAGCATGGTTTTGTACGTGGGAGGTCGTGTCTCACAAATCTGATTGACTTTTTTGAAGACGTGACCAAAAAGGTCGATGAGGGCAGAGTTGTAGATGTTGTGTACATGGACTTCAGCAAGGTGTTTGACAAGGTTCCGCATGGTAGGCTGCTCTGGAAGGTTAGATCGCATGGGATCCAAGGAGAGATAGCTAAATGGATAGCAAATTGGCTCCATGGAAGGAAGTCGAGGGTGAGGGTGGAAGGTTGCTTCTCAGACTGGATGCCTGTGACTAGTGGTGTGCCTCAGGGTTCGGTGCTGGGCCCGTTACTGTTTGTCATCTACATCAATGATTTGGATGAGAACATACAGGGCAAGATTAGCAGGTTTGCCGATGATACAAAAGTTAGTGGTTTTGCAGATAGTGAAGATGGTTGTGAAAGATAGCAGCAGGATCTGGATCGATTGGCCAGGTGGGCGGAGGAATGGTTGATGGAATTTAATACAGAGAAGTGTGAGGTGTTGCAATTTGGGACGTCGAACTAGGGCAGAACCTACACAGTAAATGCTAGGCCTCCGGGGAGTGTTGTGGAGCAGAGGGATCTAGGAGTACAGGTGCATGGTTCCTTGAAGGTCGAGTGGCTGGTAGATAAGGTGATAAAAAGGCTTTTGGCACTTTGGCCTTCATCAGTCAGAGTGTTGAGTATAAAGGTTGGGAGGTCATGTTGCAGTTGTATAAGACGTTGGTGAGACCGCATATAGAATATTGTGTTCAGTTCTGGGCACCATGTTATAGGAAAGATATTGTCAAGCTTGAAAGGGTTCAGAAAAGATTTACAAGGATGTTGTCAGGACTAGAGGGTGTGAGCTATAGGGGAGGTTGAGTAGGCTGGGTCTCTATTCCATGGAGCGCAGGAGGATAAGGGGTGATCTTATAGAGGTGTACAAAATCATGAGAGGAATAGATCGGGTAGATGCACAGAGTCTCTTGCCCAGAGTAGGGGAATCGAGGACCAGAGGACATAGGTTCAAGGTGAAGGGGAAAAGATTTAATAGGTATCCAAGGGGTAACTTTTTCACACAGAGGGTGGTGGGTGTGTGGAACGAGCTGCCGGAGAAGGTAATTGAGGCTGGGACTATCCCATCGTTTAAGAAACAGTTAGACAGGTACATGGATAGGACAGGTTTGGAGGGATGTGGACCAAATGCAGGCAAGTGGGACTAGTGTAACTGGGACATTGTTGGCCGGTGTGGGCGAGTTGGGCCGAAGGGCCAGTTTCCACACTGTATCACTCTATGAATCTAATTAAAGGATGTTCTTTTAGGAGGAAGATGAGGAGAGGGTTGGTGAATCAGTGGATATACTGTATTTAAGGCAGTGATAGATAGATAGATTCTTGATTAGTATAGGTGTCAGAGGTTATGGGGAGAAGGCAGGAGAATGGGGTTCGGAGGGAGAGATAGATCAGCCATGATTGAATGGCGGAGTAAGTAATTTTTATTTATATAGCACTTTTAAATCAAATCACGTTGAAGCCAAAGTGCTTTACAGAGAAGAAATCAGATTACCATACATCCATGTAAAATAAAAAAGAAAGAAAAGGCACAATACACTATAGGATTCAACATGAACGTCCCCCCAACAGCAGAATCAATACTTTCCACTGTGAGGGAAGGCACCAAAAAGTCCAGTCCTCCTCCTCCTCCTCCTCCTCCTCCTCCTAGTCCACCCGAGGTCGGGGCCTATTTGAGGCCTCCGCAGCCAGTCGCCACGACGACGGCCCGATGTTATAGGCCCACCTGCCGGGAAGATGGAACACCGACGTCGGGTGAAATAGTCCTCAGTGGCTTGGAAATGTCTGGAGCGGCCGCTTCCTCCCCGGAGACCGCAGCACCCGAAGTCCTCAGGCCGCGCTGTTTGGAGCTCCGACTCTGGCGATCTCGGATCCCAGACTCCGCGGCGTTTTAAATCCAGCGCCGCCCGCCCGCGGCTGTACGCCCGCAGCCACAGCTACTGATGGGCCGAATGGCCTAATTCTGCTCCTATCACTAATGAAGTTATGATCTCTACAACTGCAGCACCGAGCCACCTGGTCTGACACTTATCATCCATCCAAGCCCCACTCTGGGTCCTCCATTTCCCCAGCACCACCTCCCCGCATCTCTTCCCACTCAGCCACCCTCCGTTCCTCCCTCTGGTTCGACCTTTCACTCCACACCTTCCTTTTACTGTCAGCTTCTGCCAGCTGCACCCTTCTGTCTTCTCCACACCCCCTCCAGCCTTGGTTGCTCCCTCCACCTATCTCTCCCACCGGACTTGTCCCTCTATGCTTGTATCCACCTATCACAGACTCATACAGCACGGAAACAGGCCCTTCGGCCCAACTCATCCATGGTACAACCAAGATGCCCCATCTAAGCAAGTCCCACCTGCCTGTGTTTGGCCCATATCCCAGCTGTTATCAGGCAACCGAACAATCCTACCAACAACGAGACAGCAGTCCTGAACTACTATCTACCTCACTGGAGACCATCAGAGTATCTTTGATCAGACTACTGCCTTTATCTTGTTGTTCTCTTTGTGTCTATTTTTTGTCTAAGGACCAGTTCTGCTAGTCATCAGTTGCTCGATCTATTATGATGTTATTCCTGTTATTCCCATTATCTGTACACTGTTAATGGGCTCGATTACAATCATGTATTGTGTTTCCGCTGACTGGTTAGCGCGCAACAAATAGACAATAGACAATAGACAATAGGTGCAGGAGTAGGCCATTTGGCCCTTCGTGCCAGCACCGCCATTCAATGTGATCATGGCTGATCATCCCCAATCAGTACCCCGTTCCTGCCTTCTCCCCATAACCCCTGACTCCGCTATCTTTAAGAGCCCTATCTAGCTCTTTCTTGAAAGCATCCAGAGAACCGGCCTCTGAGGCAGAGAATTCCAGACTCACCACTCTCTGTGAGAAAAAGTGTTTCCTCGTCTCCGTTCTAAATGGCTTACCCCTTATTCTTAAACTGTGGCCCCTGGTTCTGGACACCCCCAACATCGGGAACATGTTTCCTGCCTCTAGCGTGTCCAAACCCTTAACAATCTTATATGTTTCAATAAGATTCCCTCTCATCCTAAACTCCAGAGTGTACAAGCCCAGCCGCTCCATTCTCTCAGCATATGACAGTCCCGCCATCCCGGGAATTATCCTTGAAAACCTACGCTGCACTCCCTCAATAGCAAGAATGTCCTTCCTCAAATTAGGGGACCAAAACATCACACAATATTCCATGTGTGGTCTCACTAGGGCCCTGTACAACTCCAGAAGGACATCTTTGCTACTATACTCAACTCCTCGTGTTATAAAGGCCAACATGCCATTCGCTTTCTTCACTGCCTGCTGTACCTGCATGCTTACTCTCATAGACTGATGAACAAGGACCCCCAGATCCCATTGCACTTCCCCTTTTCCCAACTTGACGGCATTTAGATCTGCCTTCCTGTTTTTGCTACCAAAGTGGATAACCTCACATTTATCCGCATTAAATTTCATCTGCCATGCATCTGCCCACTCCCCAACCTGTCCAAGTCACCCTGCATTCTCATAGCATCCTCCTCACAGTTCACACTGCCACCCAGCTTTGTGTCATCTGCAAATTTGCTAATGTTACTTTGAATCCCTTCATCCAAATCATTAATGTATCTTGTAAATAGCTGCGGTCCCAGCACCGAGCCTTGCGATACCCCACTAGTCACTGCCTGCCATTCTGAAAGGGACCCGTTAATCCCTACTCTTTGTTTCCTGTCTGCCAACCAATTTTCTATCCATGTCAGCACTCTACCCCCAATACCGTGCCCTAATTTTGCCCTAAAAACCTTTCCACTGTACCAACCATATGCCTATCATACCCCTTCCCGATCATCCGTGTTCACCGGATATCCATCAATGGATATTTTTAAGGCAGAGATAGATTGATTCTTGATTAGTGTGTGTGTCAGGGGTTATGGGGAGAAGGCAGGAGAATGGGGTTGAGGGGGAGAGATAGATCAGCCATGGTTGAATGGCGGAGTAGACTTGATGGGTTGAATGGCCTAATTTGCTTTGATCAATTATGAACATGAGCTCAGAAACAGGTCCTTGAGCCCACTGAGTTCTCCCTGTGACCACGTGGGATTCCTCCGGGTGCTCTGGTTTCCTCCCGCATCCCAAAGATGTGCAGGTTTGTAGGTAAATTGACTTTGGTAAAATTGTCCCTAGTGTTCAGGGAGTGGATGAGGAGTTAAGGGAAGAAGATGGGGTTAGGAGGGAAAGATAGATCAGCCATGATTGAATGTGTAGGAAGGAACTGCAGATGCTGGTTCAAACCGAAGATAGACACAACTTGCTGGAGTAATTCAGCAGGACAGGCAGCATCTCTGGAGAGAAGGAATAAAGGTCCGAAGAAGGGTCTCGACCCGAAACGTCACCCATTCCTTCTCTCCAGATAAGCTGCCTCACCCGCTGAGTTACTCCAGCATTTTGTGTCTATCTTCAGGTTTGCAGGTTAGTTGGCTTGATGTATGTGTAAATTGTCCCGAGTGTGTGTAGGATAGTGTTAATGTGGAAAAGAATTCCACAGATCCACCTCCCTCTGACTAAAGAAATTCCTCTTCATCTCCTTCCTAAAGATATGTCATGCCAATAGACCTCAGCTGGACACCAAGTGCTGGAGTAATTCAGCAGGTCAGGCAGCATCTGTGGAGAACATGGATAGGTGACGTTTCACAGAGTGCTGGAGTAACTCAGCGGGTCAGGCAGCATCTGTGGAGAACATGGATAGGTGACGTTTCACAGGGTGCTGGAGTAACTCAGCAGGTCAGGCAGCATCTGTGGAGAACATGGATAGGTGACGTTTCACAGAGTGCTGGAGTAACTCAGCGGGTCAGGCAGCATCTGTGGAATGGGTGACATTTCACAGAGTGCTGGAGTAACTCAGCGGGTCAGGCAGCATCTCTGGAGAACATGGATAGGTGACGTTTCACAGAGTGCTGGAGTAACTCAGCAGGTCAGGCAGCATCTGTGGAGAACATGGATAGGTGACGTTTCACAGAGTGCTGGAGTAACTCAGCGGGTCAGGCAGCATCTGTGGAGAACATGGATAGGTGACGTTTCACAGAGTGCTGGAGTAACTCAGCGGGTCAGGCAGCATCTGTGGAGAACATGGATAGGTGACGTTTCACAGAGTGCTGGAGTAACTCAGCAGGTCAGGCAGCATCTGTGGAGAACATGGATAGGTGACGTTTCACAGAGTGCTGGAGTAACTCAGCGGGTCAGGCAGCATCTGTGGAATGGGTGACATTTCGGGTCGAGACCCTTCTTCAGATTGGTTAGGGGTAAGGGAAACGAGAGATATAGACGGTGATGTGGAGAGATAAAGAACAATGAATGAAAGATATGCAAAAAAGTAACGATGATAAAGGAAACAGGCCATTGTTAGCTGTTTGTTGGGTGAAAACGAGAAGCGAATGACGGAATAGACTTGATGGGCCGAATGGCGTGATTCCGCTCACATCACTTATGACCTTCTGATCCATACTTTGTCATGCCCCCTCCTCTCTCCCAGATTTCTATCCCCCCACCTTAACAATTAGTCTGAAGAAGGGTCCCGACCCGAATCGTCACCTTTCCATGTTCTCCTGAGATTTTTCCTGACCTGCTGAGTTACTCCAGCACTCTGTGTCTTTTTATTTGGCAAACCAGCATCTGCACTTCCATGTTTGTACAACGTTGTCAGGTATTTACTCCAGATTCCAGCATCTTCAATTCCTTGTGTCTGCAACTTTACATTTCTTCTTAAGGTCTTTTAAGGCTCAGGATTTGCAGAGGGCGGCACGGTGGCGCAGTGGGAAAGCTGCTGCCTCATAGCGCTAGAGGCCCGGGTTCGATCCTGGCTACAGGCCGCTGTCTGTGTGGAGGTTGCACGTTCCCCCCGTGACCTGCATGGGTTTTCTCCGACATCTTCTGTTTCCTGCCACACTCCAAAGACGTACAGCCTTGCAGGCTAATTGGCTTGGTATAAGTGTAAATTGTGTAGGATCGTGTTAATGTGCGGGGATCGCTGGTCGGCACGGACTCACTCGGTTTCCGCGCTGTATCTCTAAACTAAACTAAACTACAATTTTACATTTCTATTAAGTTCTTTTACTCAAGATTCCAGCATCTGCAATTCCTTGTGTCAACAAGTTTTTTCTTAAGGTCTTTTTGTTCAGGATTCCAGCATCTGCATCTCTTGTGTCCACAACTTGCATTACTTCATTCTTTTTGGTTAGAATTCCAACATCAACAATTCATTGTGTTTCCATCTTTACATTTGTACTCTGTACAAGTTCCTCGGCACCACAGGTAGATAGGGTGGTCAAAAAGTCTTCTGGCACATTAGGTCCTCAGGTCATTAGTGATAGGAGTAAAATTAGGCCCATTCGGCCCATCAAGTCTACTCCGCCATTCAATCATGGCTGATCTATCTCTCCCTTCTAAACCCCTTTAATGTTTTATGTGTCATTCCTAACTGGCACTGTATGTCATGTTGTCACTTGCGGGTGGAGCACCAAGGCAAATTCCTTGTATGTGAATACTCGGCCAATAAACTTATTCATTCATTCATTCTCCTGCCTTCTCCCCATAACCCCATGACACCCGTACTAATCAAGAATCTATCGATCTCTGCCTTAAAAATATCTATTGACTTGGCCTCCACAGCCTTCTGTGGCAAAGAAATCCACAGATTCACCACCCTCTAACTGAAGAAATTTCTCCTCATCTCCTTCCTAAAAGAACCTCCCGGCAGATTTGAGTTGATTCAACTCACTTTGAGCTGAATGAATGAATAAGTTTATTGGCCAAGTATATTCACATACAAGGAATTTGCCTTGGTGCTCCGCCCGCAAGTGACAACATGACATACAGTGACTCTGGTAGAATTACTTTAGTGGGAGTATTGGCCCCATTCAGTTTTGGGTATAGAAGTCGGGAGGGCATGTTGCAGTTGTATAAGACGTTGGTGAGGCCATATTTAGAGTATTGTGTTCAGTTCTGGGCACCATGTTATAGGAAAGATGTTGTTGGGGAAAAGGTGCAGAGAAGATTTATAAGGACATTGCCAGGAATAGAGGGTGTGAGCTTTAGGGATAGGTTGAGCAGGCTGGGAATCTATTCCCTGGAGCACAGGAGGATGAGGGGTGTATAAAATCATGAGGAATAGATCAGATAGATGCACAGTCTCTTGGACAGGTTGGGGGAATCGAGAACCAAAGGACATATGTTTAAGGTGAAGGGGGAAAGATTTTTTAGGAATCTGAGGGGTAACTTTTTCACGCAAAGTGAGGTGGGTGTATGGAACGAGCTGCCAGAGGAGATAGTTGAGGCTGGGACTATCGCAATGTTTAAGAAGCATTTAGACTGGTACATGTATAGGACAGGTTTAGACAGTAGACAATAGGTGCAGGAGTAGGCCATTCGGCCCTTCGAGCGATATGGACCAAGCGCAAGAAGGTGGGACTAGTGTAGCTGGGAAAAGTTGGTCGGCGTGGGTAAGTTGGGCCAAAGGGCCTGTTTCCACACTGTATCACTCTATATAATGTAGACTATAGAATATATACGGTGTAGAAGTGTGAAAACACACACCTGCAGATTCAGGGACAGTTTTTCTTTCCAGCTGTTATCAGGCAACTGAACCATCCTACCACAACCAGAGAGCAGTCCTGAACTACTATCTACCTCATTGGTGACTCTCGGACTATCCTTGATTGGACTTTACTGGCTTTACCTTGCACTAAACGTTATTCCCTGTTCATGCATCTATATAATGTAAATGGCTCGATTGTAATCATGTAATGTCTTTCCGCTGACTGGTTGGCACGCAACAAAGACTTTTCACTGTAGATAGACTCAAAGAGCTGGAGTAACTCATCAGGTAGACACAAAATGCAGGAGTAACTCAGCGGGACAGGCAGCATCTCTGCAGAGAAGGATTGGGCAACGTTTCGGGTCGAGACCCTTCTTCAGACTGAAGATACTGGAGCAAGAGCTTCAGACTGATGTCAGGGGAGGGGGCGGGACAAAGATAGAATGTAGGTGGAGTCAGTAAGACTAGTGGGAGAACTGGGAAGGGGGAGAGAGAAAGCTAGGGTTTCTGAAGTTAGCAGGTCGGGAACGGATGACGTTTTGAGTCGAGACCCGTCTTTCACTGCACTTCGGCATACGTGACAATAAACTGAACTGAACTATTATAAATGTTCAGAAGGAACTGCAGATGCTGGTTCAAACTGAAGATAGACACAAATAGCTGGAGTAACTTAGCGGGTCAGACAGCAAAACCTTTGCTCAATTTTGCAAAATTATTTGTCTGCAACTTTACATTTTAACTTATGTAACTTTACAACATTTTGCAAATTTTTGTGTGGGCAACTTTACATTAGAAACATAGAAACATAGAATGACTTATGTCTGCAACTTTGCATTACTGCTTCGTTTTTTATTCTCAGGATTGCAGCATCTGCAGTCTTTTGTGTCTGCAACTTTATATTACTGCTTAGTTTCTATTTAGCTCAGGATTGCAGCATCTGCAGCCTCTTTACATTCCTGCTTAGTCTGTATTTTGCTCAGGATTGCAACATAGAAACATAGACAATAGGTGCAGGAGTAGGCCATTCGGCCCTTCGAGCCAGCACCGCTATTCAATATGATCGTGGCTGATCATCCCCAATCAGTACCCCGTTCCTGGCTTCTCCACATATCCCTTGATTCCTTTAGCCCTAAGAGCTAAATCTCTCTTGAAAACATCCAGTGAATTGGCCTCCACTGCCTTCTGTGGCAGATAATTCCACAGATTCAGAACTCTGGGTGAATTTATTTTTCCTACCCCTTATTCTTAAACTGTGACCCCTGGTTCTGGACTCCCCCAATATCGGGAGCATTTTTCCTGCATCTAGCCTGTCCAATCCTTTAAGAATTTTAATGTTTCTATAAGATTCCCTCTCATTCTTCTAAATTCCAGTGAATATAAGCCCAGTCGATCCATTCTTTCATCATATGCCAGTCCCGCCATCCCGGGAATTAACCTAGTGAACCTACGCTGCACTACCACAATAGCAATAATGTCATTCCTCAAATTCGGAGACCAAAATTGGCCACAATAGTTTAGTTTAGTTTAGAGATACAGTGAGGAAACAGGCCCTTTCGGCCCACCGGGTCCGCGCCGACCAGGGATCCCCGCACACTAACACTATCCTATACGCGCAAGGGACAATTTTTACATTTACCAAGCCAATTAACCTACAAACCTGTACGTCTTTGGAGTGTGGGAGGAAACCAAAGATCTCTTTCCAAGGCAGCAACTCTACCGTTGCACCAGGTGCGGTCACACCAGGGCCCTGTACAACTGCAGTAGGACCTCCTTGCTTCAAAACTCAAATCCTCTCGCAATGAAGGCCAACATGCCAATAGCTTTCTTCACTGCCTGCTGTACCTGCATGCTGACTGATGTACAAGGACAACCAGATCTCCCCTTTTCCAAATCTGACACCATTCAGATAATAATCTGCCTCCTTTTTCTTGCCACCAAAGTGGATAACCTCACATTTATCCACATTATACTGCATCGGCCATGCATCTGCCACCCACTCACCCAACCTGACCAAGTCACCCTGCAGCCTCATAGCATCCTCCTCGCAGCTCACACTGCCACCCAGCTTTGTGTCATCCGCACACTTGGAGATGTCACATTTAATTCCCTCGTCTAAATCGTTAATATATATTGTAAACAACTGGGGTCCCAGCACTGAGCCTTGCGGCACCCCACTAGTCGCTGCCTGCCATTCTGAAAAGGGCCCGTTAATTCCTACTCTTTGCTTCATGTCTGCCAACCAGTTCTCTTTCCATGTCAATACCCTAACCTCTGCAGCCTCTTTGCATTACTGCTTAGTTTTTTTTTTAATTTTGCTCAGGATTGCGGCATCTGCAGCTCTTTGTGGAATTTGTGGAATTCTCTGCCTCAGAAGCGTCACGGTGGCGCAGCAGTAGAGTTGCTGCCTTTCAGCGAATGCAGCGCTGGAGACCCGGGTTAGATCCCGACTACGGGTGCTGTCTGTATGGAGTTTGTACGTTCTCCCCGTGACCTGTGTGGGTTTTCTCCGAGATCTTCGGTTTCCTCCCACACTCCAAAGACGTACAGGTTTGTAGGTTAATTGGCTTTGTAAATGTAAAATTTGTCCCTAGTGGCTGTAGGACAGAGTTAATGTTCGGGGATCACTGGTCGGCGCGGACCCGGTGGGCCGAAGGGCCTGTTTCCACGCTGTATCTCTAAACTGAACCACAACAAAGAGCAATCCAACCAAGACCTCAACGTTGGGACAGGCGGAGGACGATGGCTGACCTTAGTGGAGCGTCACAACGGCTGGGAAAGCAGATGAAGGCTGCAGCAGAAAAGGGTCTCCGGTCGTCTTGGACTCCATGCCACTGGATCCTGACCCAGATCTGTCAAGGACGGTGGGGTGGCTGTCTGTGCACCAGTCTCCCCACGCTAAACAAAGTGACGCACAGGCGTCCTCCAACCCTGGAGACACCTATGGGCAGCCATGACCAAGGGGGGGCCTAAGAAACTAAAACTAAACTAAACTAAACTAAAAATTAGGATTGCTAAATTAGACCCGTTAATTCCTACTCTTTGCTTCTTGTCTGCCAACCAGTTCTCTATCCATGTCAATACCCTACCCTCTGCAGCCTCTTTGCATTACTGCTTAGGTTTTTTTTAAACATTTTGCTTAGGATTGCAGCATCTGCAGCCTCTTTGGTGCGAATTTGTGGAATACTCTGGCTCAGAAGGCAGTGGTGGTTCGGTTCACTGGATGCATTGAAAAGTTAGAGATTTTGCTCTTAAGGCTAGAAGAATCAAGGGATATGGTGGTCTGGGGAGAAGGCAGGAACGGGGTACTGATTGGGGATGATCAGCCATGATCATATTGAATGGCGGTGCTGGCTCGAAGGGCTGAATGGCCAACTCCTGCTGCACCTATTTTCTGTGTGTGGATGTGCCTGCATGAAAGGCTCTGCTCGCTTCACATTGCTACCATTAGGGCGGCGCTACCATTGCAGTCCCGGGGCCGCTGTTGTCAATCAAAGCCGATCAGCCTCCACCCACCCGGGCAGCGGCTCGTCCCCCCCTCCCCACACACACACACACACACACACACACACACACACATAAATCCCCAAAGCCGGAGCGTTTGGAGGTTATTTCCAGAAGAGTTTAGGTGAGGACTTGGGATCATCTGCAAAGAAAGGAACGCAACCGTTTCAGTTTTTTTATTTTTGCATTGCAATTTGTTGCATTTAAAAAGAAAATAGATATATTTCCCTGCACCGAAATGCAAAGTTTCTTCACCTTTTAAAAAAAAAGAATGCATCTGCATTTGAACTCCAGGGAAGGAGGAATTTAAAGATAAGGAGGGCGAGGATAAAAGTCCGCGGAAGAATATTCCTTGGAGAAGAAGAAACAGAAGCCAGAATAAGAAGACAGGATAGCGTTTGCCGTGCAGTGAGGGTATTTTTTTTTTGCAGCAAGGAGCAAAGGGGGGGAATCTGCAGCCCCGGGAGCTCGTGAGTTTCTGCAGCCTCGCGCCCCCCCCTCCTCCCCCCTCTTTTTAATTTTTTAATATTTTTTTAAATTTCTGCAAACCGGGAGACAGCTACAAACACCATGAAGAACGCTTGGATACTCCTGACTCTCAGTCTCTGCACGCTGGCTAACGGGGAGCTGGTAAGTCCTGTGCACCAACACACACACACACACACACACAGGGGGGGAGACTTGTCACTCGATCACGGGCAGAGTAAATCCTTTTTTAAACCGGGAGGATCAGATAGATGCATGCAGCCAGCGCCAGAGTTTGCATTCGCACCGACGCAATTTATGAATGATTTCGACTCGTTCCACACTCTTGCCCAAAGATCCTCTAGGATCTTTGCTCTTGCCAGCAAAAAAAAAGTTCAAATGCAGAGTTGTCATTTTAAAATGCAGCGAACGCAATATCTATAACGCAACGAAATGCAATTGTATTTGCAATTGAAGGAATGTTGCAATCGAACAGAAGAAATATTACCATTGAATTGAAGATTGCATTGTTGAATGAACAAGTCAGCCAGCCTACACTTTTGTGCATGCATTTTGATTTATATCTGATTGATTTTATGTAGGGAGCTTTTTTTTAAATATGCCCCCGACCTGCAAGGTCGCATTGCATTGCAAGGTTGAGTGAGTTGCAATCAAACACTGGGGTCGTTGGCATGCGTTGCAAAACGCACCCTTGTGCAATGTGCATTGCGTTTTTTTTTGCGGGAATGCCGAGTTCTTTTAATCCCTCCGAACAAAACTCTCCGTGGTTTTGCCCCGGGGCTGTGCAAAGAGAGAGATTTGCAGGAAATGATTTCTCCCTGAGCGAGGATCAAACCTGTTAGGGAGAAACTGAGTATGTATTAATCTCCGGAAGTAAGAGATGAAAAGAAACAACTCACACACACACACACACAAAAGTTTCTGTGCAGGTGGGATATTCCGTTGAAGTAACTTTGCAAGTCCTTTAGATGGCGTGTGTGATTTTTAAGCACGCTCTTATTCGCCCTTTTATGTAAAAAATGCACGATTATTAAATTGTGCAAAACCCCAGATGTTGTGCAAATGCAGTCTAGTCCTCGAGTCAATGATTCCCTGCATCTCTCAAGACATTGTTATCTAGCTTAAAAAAAGTTTAAATGCAGAGTTGTAATTTTTAAATGCAATAACGCAACGAAATGCAATATCTGCAGCGTAGCAATTGTATTTGCAATTGAAGGAATGTTGCAATCGAACAGAAGAAATATTACAATTGAATGAAAGATTGCATTGTTGAATGGACAAGGCAGCCAACCTACACTTCTGTGGAGTGTACAAGTTACAAGTTTGCTCTTTCATTTAACTTGAAGCTCACCGAATGATCCTCCACAAAAACCATCCAAGTAAACAAAGTCCCAGTGAGTTTATAGTGCAGATGGACACAAAATGCTGGAGTCACTGACAGCAAGCATCTCTGGAGAGGAGGAATGGGTAACGATTCAGGGTCGAGACTCTTCTTCTGGGTTCCCCACCCGAAACGTCGCCCATTCCTCCTCTCCCGAGATGCTGCCTGTCCCGCTGAGTTACTCCAACATTTTGTGTCTACGGTGTAAGCCAGCATCTGCAGTTCCTTCCTACAGAATTCAAAGTGAAGTTACATATTTGTTCTGGATGGAGCATTATCCAGAACAGCTATTTCATCGAGTCAAAGATAGACACAAAAAGCTGGAGTAACCCAACAGGTCAGGCAATAGACAATAGGTGCAGGAGTAGGCCATTCGGCCCTCCGAGCCAGCACCGCCATTCAATGTGATCATGGCTGATCATCCCCAATCAGTACCCCGTCCCTGCCTTCTCCCCATATCCCCTGACTCCGCTATCTTTAAGAGCTCTATCTAGCTCTCTCATGAAAGTATCCTAGGAACCGGCCTCCACCGTCCTCTAAGGCAGAGAATTCCACAGACTCACCACTCTCTGGGTGAAAAAGTGTTTCCTCGTCTCTGTTCTAAATGGCTTACCCCTGGAGAAAACTCTAGAGAAAATGCTGCCTGACCCGCAGTTCCTTCCTACACATTTCACAGAGCCATACAGCGTGGAAACAGGCCCTTCGGCCCAACATGCCCACACCGGCCAGCATGTCCCATCTACACTCGTCCCACCAGCCTGTGTTTGGTCCATATCTCTTTAATCCTGTCCTATCCATGTACCTGTATAAATGTTTCTTAAAAGTTGCAATAGTCCCTGCCTCAACTACCTCCCCTGGCAGTTCATTCCTTACACTCGCCACCCTTTGTCTGAAAAAGTTACCCTTCAGACTCCTATTAAATCTTTCGCCCCCTCACCTTAAACCTATGCCCTCTGGTTCTTGATTTCCCTACTCTGGGCAAGGGACTCTGTCTATTCCTCTCATGATTTTGTATATGTTGAAACATATAAGATTGTTAAGGGTTTGGACACGCTAGAGGCAGGAAACATGTTGCCGATGTTGGGGGAGTCCAGAACCAGGGGCCACAGTTTAAAAATAAGGTGTAAGCCATTTAGAACGGAGACGATGAAAAACGTTTTCTCACAGAGAGTGATGAGTCTGTGGAATTCTCTGAATCAGAGGGTGGTGGATACTTTCAAGAGAGAGCTGGATAGGGCTCTTAAAGATAGCGGAGTCGGGATTTGGGGAGAAGGCAGGAACGGGGTACTGATTGTGGATGATTAGCCATGATCACAGTGAATGGCTCGAAGGGCCGAATGGCCTCCTGCACCTACTGTCCATTGTCTATTGTACACTCAGCAAAGCTAATAAGCTAAACACCAAATCTTTAATACGTATACATTCACTTTAGACAGTCTGAAGAAGGGTTTCAGCCCGAAACGTTGCCTATTTCCTTAACCCCATAGATGCTGCTGCACCCACTAAGTTTCTCCAGCACTTTTGTCTACCCATTCTTTAGACATGTTGCATTTTATGTCATTAAAATCATATTTGCAATAAGCCGATAGATCTGCAACAATGTTGCAGCCGGTTGTCTCTTGTTCTGAACGTTTTGTAAAGAAATCTTACTTACAATTGTTCCAAAAGAAAACTGAATAAACAAGCAGCAATGGGGAACTGCAGATTCTGGTTTAATACCAACAAATAGATACAAGATGCTGGAGTAACTCAGCAGGTCAGGCAGCATCTCTGGAGTCATAATATCATAAGTGATAGGAGTAGAATGAGGCCATTCGGCCCATCAAGTCTACTCCGCCATTCAATCATGGCTGATCTATCTCTCCCATTTTCCTGCCTTCTCCCCATAACCCCTGACACCCGTACTAATCAGTCATAGAGTGATATAGCCTGGAAACAGGCCCTTCGGCCCAACTTGCCCACACCAGCCAACATGTCCCAGCTACACTAGTCCTACCTGCTCATGTTTGGCCCATATCCCTCCAAACCTGTCCTATCCATGTACCTGTCTAACTGTTTCTTAAATGTTGGGATAGTCCCTGCTTCAACCACCTCCTCTGGCAGCTCGTTCCATACACCCACCGCCCTTTGTATGAAAAACGTTACCCCTCAGATTTCTATTAAATCTTTTCCCCATCACCGTAAACCTATCTCCTCTGGTCCTCGATTCCTCGACTCTGGGCAAATTCCCTTCCTCTGGATAAAATGCATAGGTGACGTTTCGGGTTGGGACCCTTCTTCGAACATCATTTATCCATGTTCTCCAGAGATGGTACCTGACCCGCTTACTCCCAACATTTAGTGTCTCATCTCTGTGTGTAAATAAAATGTCATTAAACTTCATTGTACATCAGAAATTGTTCAGATTATAAGATTTTTTGCCAATATTTCGAATATAGAACAGTAGTGTAGTTTGGAGATACAGCGCGGAAACGGGCCCTTCGGCCCACCGAGCCCGCACCGACCAGCGATCCCCGCACACTAACACTTTTCTACACACACTAGGGACAATTTACATTTATACCAAGCCAATTAACCTATGAAGCTGAAGATCTCGGTGAAAACCCACGCAGGTCACAGGTAGAACGTACAAACTCCGTACAGACAGGACCCGTAGTCAGGATCGAAGCCGTGTCTCTGGGGCTGTAGGGCAGCAACTCTACCGCTGTGCCAGCGTGCAGCATGGAAATGGGCTCTCTGGCCCAACTTGCCCATGCCAACCAAGTTGCCCCGTCCACACGAGCCCCACCTCCTTGTGTTTGGCCCATATCCGCATATCTGTCCAAAAGAAGGGTCTCGACCCAAAACGTCACACGTTCCTTGTTTCCACAGATGCTGCCTGACCCGCTGAGAGTTACTCCAGCATTTTATGCCTGTCTACCTATCCAAGAGTCTTTTAAATGTTAAAGATAGACACACAGTGCTGGAGTAACTTGGCGGGTCAGGCATCATCTGTGGAGAAAAATGATGGGTAATGTTTCTGTTGGTGTCCCTTCTTTATACTCTGACCTCTTAACCTACCTCTTCAGGCAGGTTAAGATATGCTGCCTCACCTGCTGAGTTACTCCAGCATTTTGTGATTCTTAACCTACCTGATCTCCCGGTGGCCCAGCACTTCAACTCCCCCCTCCCATTCTCAATCTGACCTTTCTGTCCTGGGCCTCCTCCATTGTCAGAGTGAGGCCCAGCGCAAATTGGAGGAACAGCACCTCATATTTTGCTTGGGTAGTTGACTTCTCTAACTTCAGATAGCCTTTGCTTTCTCCCTCCATCCCCTTCCCCTTCCCAGTTCTCGCGCCAGTCTTAAGCCCCTGTCCCACGATGCGAGTTTACCCAAGAGCTCTCCCGAGTTTTAAAAAAAATCAAACTCGTGGTAAGTACTTCAGTAAGGCCTTTGACAAGGTTCCTCACGGAAGGTTGGTTACGAAGGTTCAATGGTTGGGTATTAATGGTGGAGTAGCAAGATGGATTCAACAGTGGCTGAATGGGAGATGCCAGAGAGTAATGGTGGATGGTTGTTTGTCAGGTTGGAGGCCAGTGACTAGTGGGGTGCCACAGGGATCTGTGTTGGGTCCACTGTTGTTTGTCATGTACATCAATGATCTGGATGATGGTGTGGTAAATTGGATTAGTAAGTATGCAAATGATACTAAGATAGGTGGGGCTGTGGATAATGAAGTAGATTTTCAAAGTCTACAGAGAGATTTATGCCGGTTGGAAGAGTGGGCTGAAAGATGGCAGATGGAGTTTAATGCTGATAAGTGTGAGGTGCTACATCTTGGCAGGACAAATCAAAATAGGACGTACATGGTAAATGGTAGGGAATTGAAGAATGCAGGTGAACAGAGGGATCTTGGAATAACTGCACAGTTCCCTGAAAGTGGAATCTCATGTAGATAGGGTGGTAAAGAAAGCTTTTGGTGTGCTGGCTTTTATAAATCAGAGCATTGAGTATAGAAGTTGGGATGTAATGTTAAAATTGTACAAGGCATTGGTGAGGCCAATTCTGGAGTATGGTGTACAATTTTGGTCGCCTAATTATAGGAAGGATGTCAACAAAATAGAGAGAGTACAGAGGAGATTTACTAGAATGTTGCCTGGGTTTCAGCAACTAAGTTACAGAGAAAGGTTGAACAAGTTAGGGCTTTATTCTTTGGAGCGCAGAAGGTTAAGGGGGGACTTGATAGAGGTCTTTAAAATGATGAGAGGGATAGACAGAGTTGACGTGGATAAGCTTTTCCCATTGAGAGTAGGGAAGATTCAAACAAGGGGACATGACTTGAGAATTAAGGGACAGAAGTTTAGGGGTAACATGAGGGGGAACTTCTTTACTCAGAGAGTGGTGGCTGTGTGGAATGAGCTTCCAGTGAAGGTGGTGGAGGCAGTTTCGTTTTTATCATTTAAAAATAAATTGGATAGTTATATGGACGGGAAAGGAATGGAGGGTTATGGTCTGAGCGCAGGTATATGGGACTAGGGGAGAATACGTGTTCGGCACGGACTAGAAGGGTCGAGATGGCCTGTTTCCGTGCTGTAATTGTTATATGTTATATGTTACAAGTACGTAGCGGGTACGTCGGAGCTCGGGGACGACTCGTAGCGGCTCATAACGCTAACGGCAGGTACTCGGGGAAACGCGGTAACTCGTGAAGTTTTTTCAACACTGAAAAATGTCCAAGAGTAAAAAAAATACTCGTGATGAAGCACCACGAGTTTGATTTTTTTTTTTTAAACTCGGGAGAGCTCTTGGGTAAACTCGCATCGTGGGACAGGGGCTTTACTATCCTTCCCTCCAGAGATGCTGCTCTATGTCTCCGTGTTCTCCAGAGATGTTGCCCGACTCCAGCACTATGTGCCTTTCCTTTTTATCGCTGTGTTAAACTGCAGTTTTCTCATTCCCTTCCATTTTCTCTTATTTCCTCCCACGCGTCTGCTTGCGTTTTCCAGTTTTATTCGGAAAATAAAGTTTTGCAGGCCAAAACAGCGGGATGTCCAGAGTTGGAATGTTGGAGGCTTGTAAAATACCACAGAACAGAAATGGTTCAGGGTGTATGAATCTGGACATTAGCCTGCTTTCTCCACCCTTGTCAAGCAAAGGGAATTGTAACATTTTATAACCTGCAGAGAAACAATCGTGCCTATGGTTTTTTTTAATTTGTTTGAAAATGTTGACTGTTTTCTTGATAACTTTCAAAAGTTTGTGTTAAAACTTTTCACCTTTAATTCAAAAAACAATTTAAACTTTCAGTTTAGAGATACAGCGCACGGAAACGGGCCCTTCGGCCCACCGGCTATCCCCGCACATTAACACCATCCTACGCACACTAGGGGCAATTTTTACATTTGCACCAGGGAGGAAACCGAAGTTCTCGGAGAAAAGCTCTGCAGGAGAACGTACAAACTCCGGACAGACGGCACCCGTAGTCGGGATCGAACGGGTCTCTGCCGCTGTGACGCAGCAACTGGACCCCTTGCTCCACCACGCCGTGTTGTGATTTGTAACTTTTCTCACACCTGTGGTAGCTACAATTATGCCTTTTTCCCCCCCCTTTCCATTTTGTGAGCGGAATATTTAATGTTTGCAGCTTTTAGCTTTTATAGGAATATTTTTGAAAGTAAATGGGCGCAGAGAAGATTTACGAGGATGTTGCCAGGACACGAGGGCCTGAGGGAGAGGTTGAGCAGGCTGGGACTCAATTCCTTGGTGCGCAGGGGGAAGGGGTGATTTTAAAGAGGTGTATAAAATCACGAGGGGGAATTGTACAGTCTTTTACCAAGGGTTGGGGAAATCAAGAAATGGAGGTCATAGGGCTGTGAAGGAGGAAATGTATGTATACCTGAGGGGAAACCTTTTTTACACAGAGGTTGGTGGGTATAGCTACCATAGGAGGTAGTTGAGGCAGGTACTATAACAATATTTAAAAGACACTTGGACAGGTACATGGATAGGAAGGGTTTAGAGGGATATGGGCCAAATGCAGGCAAGTGGGATTAGTGTAGATGCATCTTGGTTGGCATGGGCAAGTTGGGCTGAAGGGCCTGCTTCCGTGCTGTATGACGTTATGACTATAACCACATTTAAAGGATACTTGGACAGGGACATGGATAGGAAAGGTTAAGATGGATGTGGGCCAAATGCAGGCAAGTGCGACTAGTGTGGATGGGCATGTTGGTTGGCATGGAGCAGTTGGGCCGAAGGGCCTGTTTGGAGGCTCCAACACTATGAAATTGATGTTAATTTTTAGTTTAGTTTAGAGATACAGCGCGGGAACCGGCCCTTCGGCCCACCCAGTCCGCACCGACCGGCGATCCCCGCACATTAACACTATCCTACACACACTAGTGACAATTTACATGTTCACCAAGCCAGTTAACCTACAAACCTGCACGTCTTTGGAGTGTGGGAGGAAACCGGGGCACCCGGGGAAAACCCACGCAGGTCACGGGGAGAATATACAAACTCCGTACGGACAGCACCCATAGTCAGGATCGAACTCGGGTCTCTGGCGCTGTAAGGCAGCAACTCTACCGCTGCGCCACCGTGCCGCACAGCAAAGTGGTTTTCATTTGAAATGGGTTAATGGTTTTTGTGGAAATAGAACAATGGGCAGGTGTAGAGTCACAAGGTCATACAGTCATACCCAAGTTGCCCACACTGGTCAACATGTCCCAGCTACGCTAGTCCCACCTGCCCGCGCTTGGTCCATATCCCTCCAAACCTGTCCGAACCATGTACCCGTCTAACTGTTTCATCAGTCCGAAGAAGGGTTTCGGCCCGAAACGTTGCATATTTCCTTCGCTCCATAGATGCTGCCACACCCGCTGAGTTTCTCCAGCATTTTTGTCTAACTGTTTCTTAAACGTTGGGATAGTCCCAGCCTCAACTACCTCCTCTGGCAGCTTGCTCCACACACCCACCGACCTTTGTGTGAAAAAGTTACCCCTCAGATTCCTATTAAATCTCTTCCCCTTCACATTGTACCTATGTCCTCTGGCCCTCGATTCCCCTACTCTGGGCAAGACACTACATCACAAAGTACTGGGTAGTTTTTTTTGCTTTTCATGGAATATGTGCTTATGTGGAAAATTGTTGCTCTATATCTCTGCTGCTTCATGTATGATCATAGAAGTTTATTTGGATCCTCCCGTTGTGGTGTGTTTTGAAGTAGAAAAGTTGCTGTTCCAAAACCTAACCACAAAGTTGATTTGCTTGCATTGATTGGTGTTTAGTATATTTTGGGTAGGAAGGAACTGCAGATGCTGGTTTAAACCGAAGACAGACACATCTCTGGAGAGAAGGAGTCGGTGGCGTTTCGAGTCGAGGCCCTTCATCAGACCCAAAAAGTCTTCAGGTCTGAAGAAGGGCTTCGACCCGAAACGTCACCTATTTCCTTCTACTCCAGAGATGCTGTCTGATCCGCTGAGTTGCTCCAGCTTCTTGTGTCTATCTTTAGTATATTTTGGGGTTTGTTTGCAAGATGTTAGCATCAGTAGGTATTAATTGGGATGCTTTGGCTGTTTTGCAAAGCTTTCAAATAAAAAATGAGAAGGGGAGGCAGGAGATGGAGA
>JAXLNO010004901.1:0-33471 GCA_038087875.1 Malacoraja senta | reverse complement strand
GGCCTGGATTGGTCGGCATGTGGGCATTGTGACGTCAGCAGCTGGTAAGAGCGTTTAGATCTTAAAAATTTAGTGTTGTTTGAGTTTTGTGATCAATTTTCTCAAAATCTGGGGAAATTATTGACCAAGGAGTGGATGTGCGAATGTAAAAGTAAAATCGCTAGCGAAATGGTAAAAATCTCGGCGTGTTTGCGTCTGGTTTGCGCGGAGTAACGAATCAAATGCAAAACACCGTACACCCACACACCCACAGAGTTTTAAAAGTATATAGATACTTGCTTCATGGATAGAGGTTTGGGGAGAGACAAGAGGCTGAGCTGCTGAGTGACTTTGTCATTATATTCTCATAAGGTGTATGCAATAATAGGGCCATATGCTGTGGATGCTGGAAACAAACACAAACTAAGTAAATCCTGTAAAAACCATCAGTAATGCAGAAAAAAAACAAGTGTGCAAATTAATAATATTTTATCTGAAGAATCAATATTCTGGAATGAAAGTTTTGAATAACCCAGTATTTTTTTCTGTTTTGGTGCTTACATTACCATCTTTGGAGTAATTTACATGATCGCCTTATGTATTTGCAGAAAAATATGCATTATTTTTCAAAATAAATAGGCTACGAAAACTCCTACATATGCATGCATGAATAAAGCCTTTCTGAAACAGAAATTGTTTATGAATCAAGCAAAGTAAAGGAAAATTGTATTTATTGAAATAGAAGCAATTTCCCTGCACATCAGGTGACATCTTTAAGTATTGCAGGTCAGACAAAGCCCGCAAGTGTCAGGTAAAATATAAAGCTAGGTACACAAAAATGCTGGAGAAACTCAGCGGGTGCAGCAGCATCTATGGAGCGAAGGAAATAGGCAAAGTTTCGGGCCGAAACCCTTCTTCAGACTGATAGGGGGTGGGGAGAAGAAAGGAAAAAAGGAAAAAGAAAAAAGGAAAAATTCTGCTAGCCCTTGCTGTCCCCTCCCCTTCATCAGCCCTCTGGTTGTCTCCTCCCACCACCCAGCCCTCGGGCTCCTCCTCCGCCTTTTTCCTTTTTTCCTTTCTTCTCCCCACCCCCTATCAGTCTGAAGAAGGGTTTCGGCCCGAAACGTTGCCTATTTCCTTCGCTCCATAGATGCTGCTGCACACGCTGGGTTTCTCCAGCATTTTTGTGTACCTTCGATTTTCCAGCATCTGCAGTTCCTTCTTTAACAAAATATAAAGCTACATCTCCAATGATTTGGGAGTGAATCAGTAACTGCGAAAAGAAAACTTGTTATGGCCCTTGGTGCTCCTTCCATTTCTCTACCTATTCACTGGGTCTCTTAAGATTAATGGGCTAATTTACACCTAATCAGAATAGTAGCTCTGGATCTCTATCTCTTGGGACCTAATATAAGATTGTATGAATTCACTTAATTTGTGATCCTTAACAGCCACGAGAGATAATTACTGCAGTTGCACCCGCACTACTCTTTCTGTCACACAGATCTCTTGCCAGTGCTGAACACAGCCACAGCAACAAGAGCTCAGAAATGGTCAATTAAATATCTACCTACCTTAGAGTTGCATATGTATTTTTGCATGTTATCAACATAGCAAGGAGGTCAATTACATGAATTTGCACACAATACCTTAGGTTTATGGTCAGTGTTTGCTCCTCTGAATTCAGTAAATCACCTATCGCAAACGTTGCAGTGCCCAGGAAGCTTCGCTGCAATAGAGAGAAAAAAAGGTCTTCATTAGTTTCAAAATCATGAGCATGACAGCTTCAAAATCCGTCTTGGTTTAAGAAATAGTGGAGCTGAAGAAATGGGGATAGATCCCCATTCTGCACAATTTACAAATCAGTGATATGCTGTCAATAATGTTCAGCTTAATTTCTTCATGGCAGCAGAGTATTTACTTTCACTAAAGACCAATGCAAACTTACATTGGCAAATCGATAAACAAGCAATGGAAATTTGACATTCTATTTTGATATTGGAATGAAGCAGAAATAAATGTGTGTGCAGACAGGTAATAAGTTCCAATCATAATCATCTATGTTTTTTAAATCAACTTTCAACATTAACTTTTCCACTTTCCTTCAATCATCTGCAGGCGTTCCTCCCATACGCTTCTCCTTGCTGAGAGAGTTTTTCCGCAGATGGTAATAGCTTCCTAATTCCCCACCCTGTTTAAGGCCAAGGCTATTGAGCTGGATATTTGCCATGGAAAGCATCATCAAATACATTGTGCCTCCATCTAATAAATGCATCTTCAATTGGAGTTACTGTATCACAATCCAAAAATCATTCATTGCTTCTTAAGACCAGTTCCAATACCACTGCACTGGCTGAGAGCAGCTCATTCAGCAGAGAATGAATGATCTACCTGGGATTTTCAAGGCCTCAGTGCTGCCGATACTCATTGAATAAACAGCTGAACAATCAAGATTATGTTACTCAAGTGTCAGAACACCACATATTGTAACTCAAAATGTTATTAAAAAATCTATCATGAAACTATCTTTGCCCGATTTGAAAAGCCCCTTGTATGTCAATAAAAGAACCACATTGCCATTTGTGGAAACATATTGCCTTTTCTGTTGAAGTATAATACAACAAATTAGTCATCGGTTCACGCATTGTGTTGCTATACCGACAAGCTTTAAAATCATGTTGAGAATCTGGCTGCCTTGGTGGATGTTCATGAACATACATCCTATCACTGTCACATAGAGGCTATTGTGGTTATCTTTGAAATCAATATTTTTCAAAACTGTGATGTATTAACAAGTGTGAAGGAACAGTAGCCGGATATCCATGTACAAACAGAGTAATGCAGATTAACCTATGGCCATTCAGGTTGTGGACCTATCCTTATAATATTGTAATGGATTGAAAATCTTGTGATCTACATGACCTAAAAGCCACATTTTTGCAATTGTAAGTAAACCACTATTAGGTAGTGCTGGTGTTCCCAGGGCTAACCAATGCTTTGTGGGCATTGTGGGCAGATGGGTGGAAGTGGAAGTGAGGCTTAGGGACCAGGAATCAGGAATGTGGAGCTCAAAGGTTTAACAGGACAGGGAGTGTGATTGGGATTTGGGGTGGGGAATTGGGTGTGCTTGACGTTGATTCACTGTATGTTCAGGCTAGAAGATACAAGGCAAAATTAAAGGCCTTAAGTTGTATGGGAGTTCTTTCCAGTATTGGGTTAATAGAACATTATTATTCCAGGAATGGAATGGCCACAGACCGCTAATTAACAGCGCCTCAAAGAACAAGATTCAAATACCCATGAACTGTTCTTGACATCATAAGTATACGCCATAATGCACCCTTACCAAGTCCTGTTTGTTTCTTCTGTGGTGCCTGTTTGGCAGCAATGTAAAATTGTTGCAGTCAGGAACATTATGTTCAAATCAACATGTGAATAGATGGTAAATAAACCACTGTGTTTGCATGGTCATGTAATTAGCCTAGATTATTGGGTCCCATCATGCCTTCTTTTACAGCATGAGAGGATGTCTTGGTAAGCCATAGGTTCAAGGTGAAGGGAAAAAAATTTAAGAGGAATCTGAGGGGTAACTTTTACGCACAAAGGGTGGTGGGTGTATGGAACAAGCTGCCAGAGGAGGTAGTTGAGGATGGGACTATCCCAATGTTTAAGAAACAGTTAGACAGTTACATGGATAGGACAGGTTTGGAGGAATATGGACCAAGCGCAGGCAAGTGAGACTAGTGCAGTTTGGACATGTTGGCCAGTGTGGGTAAGTTGGGCCGAAGGGCCTGTTTCCACACTGTATTACTCTATGACTCGAAGTCACAAATGTTTTGTTTTGTCATGTTTATCGCTACCCCAGAAATCTCAGTCACATTTCATCCTACACAAGTCACAGTGTGAAGACAAATTACCATGCATGGTTCCAGTAAAAAACTCTAGGAACTCAACAGAAAAGGTGTGAAATGTACATTTACGTTTAATTTACATCACACATACATTTTTGCATGTCACTACACTTCTTCAGGCAGCAGTTTGTTTTTATTTAAACACACAGAGACATTAGAGGACACAGCGTGTTGGATTAACTCAGTGGGTCAGGCTGCATCTCTGCAGAACATGGATAGGTGACATTTCAGGTCGGGACCCTTTTTCAGACATTACATGCATGAATTTGCAACATGATGCATACAATAATCAAATAGAATTAATCTACTTATGCAAATGTCTACCTATGTTCTGTAAATGTTAAAGATTATTAGCACTTGCTAATTTTTGTAAATCAACAGGACTGACAAGCGGTTAGTCAGACATCATTGCAGCCAAGGGAAGGTCAATATCCATTTATATCAGCTCAGACAAAGAAGTTATCAATTAACTGCTCCTGAACTTATGCCAACAAAGATGCTCTTTTCTGAAGAGCCATATGTTGGTTCCACTCCCTCCTTAACCTATTCCTGTGGCATAGTCTGAACAGTTAATTGTTTAACTGGGGATTTATCAATGAAATGCAGTGACTCATCAATATTTGATCATGAGTTTAAACATACATGAGGCACGAGCTACAGTCATGCAATAGATATTATGTGTGTGGGGTGAGAGGAGGCAGATGTAAGCAGTCGTTATTTCAGTCAGGCAGATTAATGGCCTTCTGAAGCGATATCTTTCGCCTTTTATGGGCCTCAAGATATGAAAGTCAAACCTAGTGCAGAGTTTGGGCAGAGTCATCATAAACTCTAGTTTTATCTTCCTTCTTACATGTTTACTCAGGATCAATCTTGGAATCTCCTTCTGAATAATTGATTCTGTCTATGTTACCACATCCAGCACTGTAGTTCACATGAGTGTTTTCATTACCTTCAAATTGGAGTGCTTATTTTGGAGACAAAAAGGTGCTGCAAGCATATCCTTCCTTGCATTTGGTATCTACAGCAGATTGTAGTCCTCCAAGCTGCTTAAGGGCCTAGACCACCAAATTTATTTAGTAAATATATTTTGTAAACTTTAATAATGTTTTTGTAATATTAAACATTCTAAACATTTTAAAATTTGGTTTTTAATTTTTAGAGGAGCTTGTATGCCAAAAAAGCACCGGATCTTTCCAACGACTTCCCAAAAACTTCACTGTACTCTACCCTATGAAAAGACCAACTTATCTTTCCATGATAGACACAAAAAGCTGGAGTAGTTCAGCGGGACAGGCAGCATATCTGGAGAGAAGGAATGGGTGACGTTTTGGGTCGAGACCCTTCTTCAGACTGGTTAGGGATAAGGGAAAGGAGAGACAATGATGTAGAGAGATAAAGAACAATGAATGAAAGATATGCAAAAAAGTTACAATGATAAAGGAAACAGGCCATCGTTAGCTGTTTGTTGAGTGAAAACGAGAAGCTGATGCGAATTGGGGGGATAGAGAGGGAATGCCGGGGCTACCTGAAGTTAGGGAAATCAATATTCACCTTTCCATGAAACATTTTCCAAACCCTTAATGCTTAATTCCTTATACAAGAATGAAATTTTGGAATTTGGTGTCAGGTGTGTACAAAGGCAAGCATCGTCTGCAGTTTGTTATTCACTATTGAGGGACTTGTTCTGGAGTGTAGGCACCAGAGATTGAATGGTGTTAGTTCTGAAGATTAGTTCCAATTCCATTAAAAACTAATTTGAGGTGATTTGTGACTTTGCAAAAAAAAATTGATAGGATTGCCTGAGCAATGACGCAGGCTTGTTTGACAACAATCTTCACGGAGTTTGATTCTCGTGTCGATCCGTTGGTTAGGAGAGTTGGAACAATGCAGAAACTCATCACGCATTGTCTTTTCTCATCAGATTATCCTCTAAAGTCCCCAGTCTTCCCAGTTGTTATCAGGCAACTGAACCATCCTACAACAACTAGAGAACAGTCCTGAATTACTATCTACCTCATTGGAGGCCCTCGGCCTATCTTTGATCGGACTTTACTGGCTTTATCTTTCACTAAACGTCATTCCCTTATAATATATCTGTGCTCTGTGAATAGTTGGATTGTAATCATGTATTGTCTTTCCACTGACTGGTTAGCACACAACTAAAGCTTTTCACTGTACCTAGGTATATCTGACAATAAACTAAACTAAACAGATATCTTGCATACACATACATTGGGAGCTAATTTAAATAAAGCTTATAACTTGTATGTCACTAATTTTTCTTTAACATTCAAATACCAGCAAGGTGATCATAATATGATCTCTAAATATCCTTATTACTGCTAGAAATTATTAAAATTAGATTTGTTAATATATCTGGTTCACAGCAGACAAGTTTTAAAAGTAAATTGAGCCAATACTAGGGTGTCAGATAGTCACTGGGAGCTCAAGTGTTTGGTTTCTTCATGGGTAGAGGTAAAAAAGATAAAAGGTGCTGGAGTAATTCAGCCGGTCAGACAGCATCTCAAGAGAAGATGGATAAATGATGTTTCGGATCGGAAGGGTCCCGACCCTAAACATCATCTATCCAAGTTCTCCAGAAATACTGTCTCACCCGCTGAGTTATTCCAGTACTCTGTGTCTTTTTTTTAATGAACCAGCAACTGCAATTCCTCATGATCAGAGGTTTTGACTTGGGGAGAAAGAGACAGATTTGTTGAGTGACCTTTTCAGTGTATTGTCATAAAGTGTATGCAGTAATATAACGTGTTTCAAAATCGTAGACAGCTGTTACTACAATATTTGTCCATCTTTTACAGGCCAGCTAGTTATTCAATTTTCCTGGTGCTTCTTTAATCCACAAATCCCTTCATGGCAACTCTTCCAATCCACACTATAGTCTAATAAGGATACTCCTCATTATTCATATTGTACTAGGGGCGCCGCATGAAGGTTGCCTCTGCCTACAGTCTGTTCGTTTTTTCCCATCATTTTTTTATTTTTTAGTTTGTTTAAAAGTATGTTGAGGAGGTTTCTTTAGTTTTTCTATGTGGGGGAGGGGGGTAGGGCGAGGGGGAAACCGCCTCCCAGTCGCTTCCTGGCGAGGATGCGACTATTCTCCGAGTCGCGTCCTCGCCCCCCTCCTCATGGCCTTTCCTGCCGGGGACCAGACCAGAGCTCCAGCAGCGGTGGCGCAGCACTGGATACATCGCGGAGCGGGCGATGCCTCACCTGGGATCGCTGTTTGAAGCTCCGGACTGCTGGGCCTGCTGCAACCATATAACCATATAACCATTACAGCATGGAAACAGGCAATCTCGGCCCTTCAAGTCCGTGCCGAACACTTTTTTTTCTTTTCTTTTTCTTTTCCCCCCCCTACTTTCTTCCCCCTAGTCCCATCTACCTGCACTCAGACCATAAACCTCCATTCCTTTCCCGTCCATATACCCATCCAATCTATTTTTAAAGGATAAAATCGAACCTGCCTCCACCACTACCACTGGAAGCTCATTCCACACAGCTACCGCTCTCTGAGTAAAGAAGTTCCCCCTAAGTTACCCCTAAACTTCTGTCCCTTAATTCCCAAGTCAGGTCCCCTTGTTTGAATCTTCCCTACTTAGATACATAGATACATAGAAATTAGGTGCAGGAGTAGGCCATTCGGCCCTTCGAGCCGAATGGGAAATGGCCCATCTCAATGGGAAAAGCTTATCCACGTCAACTCTGTCTAAACCGCTCATCATTTTAAAGACCTCTATCAAGTCCCCCCTTAACCTTCTGCGCTCCAAAGAATAAAGACCTAACTTGTTCAACCTTTCTCTGTAACTTAGTTGCTGAAACCCAGGCAACATTCTAGTAAATCTCCTCTGTACTCTCTCTATTTTGTTGACATCCTTCCTATAATTAGGCGACCAAAATTGTACTCCATACTCCAGAATTGGCCTCACCAATGCCTTGTACAATTTTAACATTACATCCCAACTTCTATATTCAATGCTCTGATTTATAAAGGCCAGCACACCAAAAGCTTTCTTTACCACCCTATCTACATGAGATTCCACCTTCAGGGAACTATGCACAGTTATTCCTAGATCCCTCTGTTCAACTGCATTCCTCAATTCTCTACCATTTACCATGTACGTCCTATTTTGATTTGTCCTGCCAAGATGTAGCACCTCACATTTATCAGCATTAAACTCCATCTGCCATCTTTCAGCCCACTCTTCCAAATGGCCTAAATCTCTCTGTAGACTTTGAAAGTCTACTTCATTATCCACAACACCACCTATCTTAGTATCATCTGCATACTTACTAATCCAATTTTACACACCATCATGCAGATCAACAACATCCAGCAACAACATCGCGGGGCTGTGGTTTGAAGAGCTTCCAGCGAGGGCGGCGCTGACCAACATCGCGGTGCCCTGGAGCCCTTTGCCAAGGGCCGCCAGCGTGGGTCTCCTCTCGGCGCGGCCTGTGGACTTTGGGAGCCGCGAACTCCGGTAGGAAGTGGCCGATTCGGGTGTCCAAGCTGCTGAGGTTGTTCTCCCGTTCCGACGTCGGAGTTCCATCATCCCGGCGAGAGGGCCTGAGCATCGGGCCACCCGTAGCGGCGACTGCGGGCTCGGGAGGCCCCGAGCACGGGTGTACATCAAAGAACATCAAAGAGGAGGATGACTGGGGCTTCCCTCACAGTGGGAAACTTTGATTCCGCTGTGCAGGGGATGTTTATGTTAAAATACTATCGTGTTTTGTTCTTTTTTTAAAATTATTCGTATAGCTGTATGGTGACCCCAAATTTCACTGTACCAATTGGTGCATGTGATAATAAATGTCTCTTGTGTCTTGTCATTTCTGCAATACCACTGTGAACGTGAGACCTGGGACCCACCAACTAATCTATCCTACAAATTTCTTTAATTTTTGTTTACTGCGGTCCTTTTCCTGTCCACAGCCCCTACATGGTGGACGGTCATCTGTAGCTGTAGAGCGAATGGTAGTAGGCAGTGGAGGAGGATGCAGATAGCCACGGAGGACCGGTATGGGCAACTTAAAATGTATTCTTGTTTAAGAAAGAACTGCAAATGCTGGTAAAATCGAAGGTAGACACAAAATGCTGGAGAAACTCAGCGGGTGAGGCAGCATCTATGAAGAAGGGTCTCGACCCGCAACGTCGCCAATTCCTTCTCTCCATAGATGCTGCCTCACCTGCTGAATTTCTACAGCATTTTGTGTCTAACTTAAAATGTATTCTCTTCCATAAGTCTCACATCTGTCATAGTGAGAATAGTGTCAAAGTACAAAGGTGGAAACACAAAAGCTATTCTAAAAAAGGACAACATATTCATGCTCCTCCCATGGGACATGCATCTCAATCTGCAGGACGACAGCTTTTTGGACTGTCATGGCACTCTCAAAGAATGCTAATGATAGCAACAGTCAGTGGTTTGCAGCGATCTGACACTGTGTTGTTATGGAAACTCAGATCTGCTATCAGTTCGATTTCAGACAGGATGCAATAGTGTTGCATGGAGCTCATTACTTTCTCCATGCTGAAAAGAATGGGCTGCCAGTTTTGCAGGAAATCTTAAACAGAGATTCCTTCATGCTCTATGACATTTCATGTATGGTTTTCGGCAGGATTAACAAAGCACCAGGCATTCATTGTAGCATAGGGTGAGACAACTCAGCAATGGGCCCTTTGGCCCAATTTAACCACGCTGACCAAAATACAAATTATACCTGCCCGCATTTGGCTCATATCCCGCAAAACATTAGCTATCCTTATACATGTTCAAAGGTAGACAAAAATGCTGGAGAAACTCAGCGGGTGAGGCAGCATCTATGCAGCGAAGGAATAGGTGACGTTTCGGGTCAAGATCCTTCTTCAGACTGATGTGGGGGTGGGGGGGGCGGGAAGAAAGGAAGAGTCGGAGACAGTGGGCTGTGGGAGAGCTGGGAAGGGGTGGGGAAAGAGGGAGAAAGCAAGGACTACCTGAAATTGGAAAAGTCAATGTTCATACCGCTGAGGTGTAGACTACCCAAGCAAAATATGAGGTGCTGCTCCTCCAATTTACGGTGGGACTCACTCTGGCCATGGAGGAGGCCCAGGACAGAAAGGTTGGATTTGGAATGGGAGAGGCAGTTGAAGTGCTGAACAACCGGGAGATCAGGTTGATTATTGCGAACTGAGCGGAGACGTTGGGCGAAGCGATCTCCAAGCCTACGCTTGGTCTCACCGATGTAGACACCTAGAGCAGCGGATGCAATAGATAAGGTTGGAGGAGGTGCAGGTGAACCTCTGCCGCAGCTGGAAAGACTGTTTAGGTCCTTGGATGGAGTCAAGGGGGCAGGTAAAGAGACAAGTGTAGCATTTCCTGCAGTTGCAAGGGAAAGTACCAGGGGAGGGGGTGGTTTGGGTGGGAAGGGACGGATTGACCAGGGAGTTACGGAGCGAGCGGTCTCTGCGGAAAGCCAAAAGGGGAGGAGATGGGAAGATGTGGCCAGTGGTGGGATCGTGTTGGAGGTGGCGAAAATATCAGAGGATTATCTGTTGTATGTGACGGCTGGTCGGGTGGAAGGTGAGGACAAGGGGGACTCTGCCCTTGTTACAAGTGGGGGGATAGGGAGTGAGAGCAGAGTTACGGGGTATAGAAGAGACCCTGGTGAGAGCCTTATCTATAGTCGAAGAGGGAACCCCCATTCCCTAAAGAATGAAGACATCTCCGATGCTTATACATGTTCAAATGCCTTTTATATGTTGTTATAGTACCGACCTCAACTACCTCCTCTGGCTGCTTGCTGAATATACCCACCACCCACAATTCCTGATGCGTGGATTGTGCTTGGTAATTCACATTCTTTTGTCGGTTACCTGATGCAAAGCCCAGATCTCAGTTCCTTGCAACATAATACACTGTGACAAAAGTTGAGCTGCCTTTCATCTCCTACCCTCTAATAGAACACTTTGGTCATATTCATGCCACACAAATGCTGTGCAATAGCCTTCTCCAACGAGAATCCAACCAAATACCTTGACCTTCAATGGCATTTCCATCAGTAAATTCCCTACCATCACCTCAGAAAGTATAGTGCTCAAGCCACATATATAATGATGCTGCAAAAGCAAGCCAGTTTTTGCGTCTCCGGTGGCAAGTCCTAACAATTCAGAGACTCAGTTAAGGGCCTGTCCCACGGGCATGCGACTCCATGAGGCAAGCGCGACCAAACCGGAAGCGGGGGCCGCACGGAGGTCGAGTGAGTGACGCAGGAAGTTCACGCGTGACGTATGGCGTCAAGACGCTGCGTACGGCGTCAATACGCTGCGCACGCCCGTCGAGGCGGTGTGTACGGCGTAGAGGCGGTGCGTACGGCATAGAGGCGGCTGCGGGCCGGCAGGCCGTTGCCGCGTGGAATTTTTGAACACGGTCAGTTTTTCGGAGGCCCGCGCGATGTCGGGACCAGCTCCGCACAACTCCATACGGCTCCGGCGATCGAAGTGGGACCGGCCCCGCGAGGCCGTACGGCTCAAGCGACCACGTTAGGTCGCACTTGCCGCATGGAGTCGCATGCCCGTGGGACAGGCCCTTAAGGCTCACACGTCAGTAGTGTAATGGAATATTTACCCTTTCCCCATTTTGAGTGCAGATCCAACAGCAGTGAATAAAATTGACTCCATCCAGACAAAATAACCAGCTCAACCACCATCCTATGCATTCATTCATTCCACCAGTTACACAATATGGTTGCAATGTAACTATCTACAAAATGCACTGTGGTTATTTGCATTGGAACACCTGTATGTTCCCCTTTGAAAGAAGCAAGATCCTAACTTGGAAATATATCATGATTTTATCACTGTGGACATGTTGAAATCCTAAGTTTACTTACGTAACATTACTGTGAAAGTAACTTCAACTGAAGGATTGTAAGAGTTCAAGAAGGTGACTTAATTTGTGGATATACAATAAATGCTGGCCATTCAAAATAAAATGAATAAAGAGAAAGTACATTGTTTAGAAAATTGTTTAGTCTTCTATACTCAAAGGCTTATTTATGTAAACTGTTTCAGAATTTAACCCTCTAATCCACAAAACCATTCTGCCACAGAGGTTCCAAAGGTAGAATTTCCTCCTGAGCCGAGTGTCCAACACTAATTCCAATCCACGACAAGTTGCAACATAGCTATCCCACTATTAGAAATTTGTACAATGCCAATAATTTACCCAATGCTTCAAGGAGGTACTCTTTGCAACAGAAATTAAACAACACTTATGATTACTTTCTGCAACTGTGCCTTAATCTATTGGCATTCTCTGGACCATACACCAGGGAAGAATGAATATTCTGTCATTGAGAAGAAAAATAAATAGTTCATATATCTGACACAAGCTTTGCCACTTTAATGCAGTTACATGTTGCATGTTACGTTAGCTGAATTCACATATTATTCAGCTTTTGCAATTTTGCTGATAAATCCAAGTGTTGGAATCTCCAACAGTAACCATTATATTGATAGATTTTATTTTATTCTGAAAGATGTTAATATGCAACTGCTATGCAAAAATTGTAATCAAATTCATAAAATCATTCTTGCCAATGTGAAGGTGCCGTTCTGTCACTACAAATTTGTTATCTTACTTTACTTTTAATGAAATACAAAAGCACAGATATTAGGTGGTGAATGATAAAGTTGTGTGGCAATCAAGGTGACACAATAGAATAGAAGGATTTCTGCGAACAGGAAAAAGCCATTTCACCAAATAAATCTACCATTTGTGTTCAGATAAATGTTTTCAGCAAAGTTTATACTTGAGAATTTCAGCCTGTCCAATAAGGCAGCTTTTAATATTGGCCTTTTGTTTTAGAGTCATAGAGAGTCATAGAGTCTTACAGCATGAAACAGGTCTTTCGGCCCAACTTGTCCACACCTTCCAACATGTCCCGTCTACACTAGTCCCACCTGCCTGCATTTGGCCCGTATTCCTCTAAACCTGTCCTATCCATGTACCTGTCTTTTTTTTTTTTTTTTTGAAAATATTTTTTATTGGAGAAAAGTACACAACCTATTAACATCATTACAGTCTTACATTTTTAAATTGATAATATTATCAATTATTATTACATTGTCTCCAATACCTTTTGCCTTTTTTTTTTAAACTAGATAGAACTAAAAAGATAGATGAAGTAAATAAAGAAAAGAGTGAGAAGAAAAAGAGAAAAGAGAAAACAAAAAAACAAAAAACAAAAAACAAAAAACAAAAAAAACAAAACAAAAGAAAAAGATGGTTAAAGAAGAATGGAAAAATTTATTAAAATAAAAAACTTCATTCGAGATATATTCGTACATTTCAGAGTATAGCATTTCATCCATTCTTTAGCCCGAGCATTAGTCAGGTTCCTGTGCTGAACCATTCTGACCCTTTAAATAATCAATAAAGGGAGACCATGTTCCAACGAATAATTCCTGTTTGTCCAACAGGGAAAATCTGATTCTTTCCACGTTCAAGGTCTCCGTCATTTCTATAATCCACATTTTGATTGTGGGGGCCGTAGGGCCTTTCCAAAATTTTAGAATTAATTTTTTTCCTGTTATCATACTATAATCAATAAAGTTTCTTTGTGTTGTTGTAAATGTTTGATTTAATTCTAATGTTCCGAGTATTATTAATTTTGGATCCGGGTCCAATTGTGTGCTGGTCACTTTAGATATTATACTAAAAATATTTACCCAGAATTTTTAAATTTTTATACAGTTTGCAAACATAAGAGATAAGGTAGCTTCTAAATGTTGACATTTATCACATATAGGTGAGATATGTTGAAAGATTTTATGTAATTTTGTTTTTGAATAATGTAACCTATGTATTACTTTAAATTGTATTAAAGAATGTCTGGCATTTAATGAACATTGATGTATGTGTTGTAAACTTTCTTCCCAAGTATCTTTCGTTATTATTTGATTTAATTCTTTTTCCCATGTTTGTCTGTGTAAGTCCGTCGATGGAATGTCACTATCTAATAAGATATTATATATATAAGATATTAATTTTTCTGTATTAGGATGTTTATTCCAACATTCGTCAAGAATTTCTGAATTTCTAATTAGAAAATTTTGAGTATTCGATTTTACATAATCTCTGAGTAGAAGATATCTGAAATAATCATTTCCTCGAAGTCCATAAGTCTGTTGCAACTCCTGAAATGTCAGAAAAGTGCCTTCCTTATAAAGTTGTCCAATATTTTTAATTCCATAATTCTTCCATTGTGTAAAACCCCTGTCCAACCATGAGGGCTTAAACAAAGGGTTATTCACAATTTGGAGAAAAAGTGATAAATTATCTAATTTTAATGTATTTTTTAATTGTTTCCAAATTCGTATGGCACTAAATATTATAGGGTTTTCCCTATAATTTTTTTTGTTTAATTTAGATGTAGCAAATAATATCAAACCGATATCAAAAGGCAAACAATCTTCCTTTTCCATTTTTAACCAATCTGGTTGTTGATCTATTTCTTCCAACCAGAAATTCATATTTTTAATGTTAACTGCCCAAAAATAAAACAGAAAGTTGGGTAAAACCAAACCTCCATTTATTTTTGATTTACACAAATGTCTTTTGTTTATCCTATTATTCTTATAATCCCAGATAAAATCATTAACAATGGAGTCCAATTTAAAAAAAAAGTTTTTTGACAAATATATCGGAATTGTCTGAAAAAGGTATAATATTTGCGGTAAAAAAATCATTTTTATGGCATTAATTTTGCCAACCATTGAGATAGGAAGTGTTTTCCAGTATTGAATATTCTTATGTAGTTTATTCAGTAATGGGGGAAAATTTGCTTTAAATAATGATGTATATATCTTAGTTACATAAATACCTAGGTATTTAAATTTTTCATTTACTATTTTAAATGGAAATTGTTTATTATCTGTTTGTTATGTTCCCTTATTGGCATAATTTCACTTTTATTCCAATTTATTCTGTATCCTGAGAGTGAACCAAATTGGGTTATTAGCTCTAATAAGTTTGGAATACTAATTTCTGGTTTTGTAATGTAAATTAGTACATCATCTGCGTATAGAGAAATTTTATTCACTGTGTCCTTTGTGATATACCCATATATTTCCGGATGACCCCTAACTCTTTCTGCAAGTGGCTCAATAGCAAGCGCAAATAATAATGGAGATAACGGGCATCCTTGTCTACAACCTCTAGATGGGTTGAATTTAGATGACAACCTTTGGTTTGTTAATATTCTAGCCGTAGGATTTGTATATAACAGTTTTATCCATGTACAGAATTTCTCCCCTAGTTGCATATTTTCCATCACCGAAAATAAATAAGACCATTCAACCTGATCAAATGCTTTTTCAGCGTCAAGTGAGATTATTGCTAGATCTTCATTAATAATTCTCTTAGAATAAATAATATTAAATAATCTTCTTAGATTATAATATGAGTACCGTTTCTGAATAAAGCCTGTTTGGTCAGGGTGTATTATTTTATTCATCACTGTACTTAATCTATGCGCTAGTATTTTAGTTATATTTTCTGATCTGTATTTAAAAGTGCAATTGCTCTATATGATCCCGGATCTTCCGGATCTTTATCAGCTTTAGGAATAAGTGTTATTATAGATTCGTTTAAAGTATCTGGAAGTTTCTGTTGAGTATAGATATGCTCATACAGCCTTTGTAAACGTGGGCATAGCTAGTCATAATTTTTTTAATAAAATTCAGAGCCTAAACCATCTGGTCCTACTGCTTTACCATTTTTTAAAGAGCCAATAGACTCCTCAATATCCTTTATCGTAATCTCCCTTTCTAATAATTCTCTATCATTTGAATCTAAACCTTTTAAATTACATTTTAGTAAAAAATCTGCTATTCCTTCTGTTTGTGTTACAGTTTTAGTTGAATAAAGGTTATGATAGTATTGGAGAAATCTTTCATTTATGTCCTTGGGCATTTTTAATAATTCTCCTGTCTCTGTTCTAATTTTATGAATTATTTTTTCCCCTTCCATTTTTCGTAACTGACGTGCTAATAGTTTTTGTGGTTTGTCTCCAAATTCAAAATGTAATTGTTTGGTTTTTTGATAAAGTTTTATTACTTGTTCTGAATACATTTTATTTAATTTATATTTTCAATACAGCAATTTTATTATGTTTTGAAATAGATGGCATTCTCGCATTTTCTATATCTAGTTGCTTGATTTCCCTTTCCAATGTTTGTTGTTTAATCCTGTTCTCTTTATTATAAAATACTTGAGCAGAAATTAATGCACCTCGAACAAACGCTTTAAACGTTTCCCACATAAGAGAAGTAGGTGTGTCAGGGTATCATTTACCTCAAAAAATATTTGAATCTGTTTAATAATATATTCCTGGCATGATCTTTCGTTCAAAATTTGTGGGTTAAATCTCCAATATGTTTGTTTCTCGGACATTCCATTTAATTTAATCATGAATGTTACAGGTGCGTGGTCTGAGATTATAATATTATGGTAATTTTGAGTTATAAGTAAATGGGATAAACGTGGAGTCAACTAAAAAATAATCTATTCTTGAGTATGTTTTGTGTACTGGTGAGTAAAATGAATATTCCCGTCCAGTTGGATTTTCTATTCTCCAGACATCCTTAATATTAGTGGTATTAATAAATGAATTTAGAAATACACTTGATTGAGATTTTACTTTTTTTTTGCCTTGATGATCTATCTAAGTATGAATCTAATGTACAATTGAAGTCTCCTCCAATTATTAATTTATATTGTGTAAATTCAGGGAATTTTATTAAATGTTTTATTAAAAAACATAGGGTTATCAAAATTAGGCCCATATACATTTAAGAAGAATCACTTTTTCTCCATTTAACTCTCCAACTAATATAATATATCTACCATCAATATCCGCTATTGTTGATGAATTCGTAAAAGGTATTCCTTTACGAATTAATATTGCAACTCCTCTGGACTTATGGGAAAAAGAGGAATGATATGATTCAGCGATCCACTTAGCTTTAAGTCTGTGTTGAGATTCCTTTTTAAGGTGTGTTTCTTGAAGGAATATTATATCTGTTTTGATTAAATTTAGATGTGCCAAGACTTTACCTCTCTTAATTGGTTCATTGATTCCCTTGACATTCCAACTACAAAATGTTATTCCCTGACCCCCTCTTGTCATATTAACATCTTGCATATTGTTTCTAAGGTGGTCTATAACCGAGCAGAAGGTGCAACACATAAAACCTGACCCTGCTCCTGAACCTCAAATAGATGAATTTAAAATCATATACATCGCTCTTCCGAACACATCTCCTTGTATTAGTCTTGTTTTTCCATTCAAACATTAAGTTATAAAAATATTTAAAGTGAAAAAAGTGATAGAATTGGTTAGCATAGGGTGAAAGAAAAAAAACTACATCTACAATTAGTGTAGTTAGTGATAGCCACACTAACGTGGCTAGAATTCTAAAGACTTCCGTAGCCTTTGTAAAAAAAAAAATTCCCAGCTCCGTGCCGAAAAAAAAAGAAAAAAAAAAAAGATTATTTCTAACAATCAAATAACTTCTTTGGGAGTAACAAACATATATACATACCCATACATACGTACACATATACATACACACATACACATACATATATATATATATACCCATATGCATACATACATAAGCACGCATCCCTGCAGAAAAGTCCGAGAACAGCATAAATTCATAACGTTATTATTCTCTACATATCATATTAATATCCTCGCTAAATCTATAAATTTAATTTTAAATTGAAAAATAAAGAGAAAAACCGTCAAACCTTATTATGACGTAGGCTGAATTACCTCTTGCATATCTTCCTATATAATATAAGTATGTGATTCATTTCCACGTTAACCAAAGACTGTTAGTTATTAATCATTGTTATCAATCATACCCAGTAATAAATTTTTATGAGTAATATAAATGTTAATAATTTTAGTAGTAATATAGATATTTAATAAGTATTAGTTGTTACATATATAGTTAGATATGAATACACAGATAATAATAGTGATTAATAAAAATAAAAAAAATAAAAAAAACCACGTTTTTCTCCAATGTCCACAGTCCATTTGGTTTTCGAATGTCCTTAAAGCTCTTAAAATAACTTTAAAGGTCCTTTTAGATCTGGCGGTCCCGTTAATCCTTGACTCCTGAGGAGTAATGTAAATTCTTCAGTCTGTGGTCACGTTCCCGATTTCTTTGGCAAATTCCAGTGCTTTTTCATGGTCTGTAAAAAATTGCTCCTTGTTCTTGTAGGTGACTCTTAGTCTTGCGGGGTAAAGCAGGCCGTATCTCAAATCAGGTACATTCTTCAGTATTCTTTTTGTCTCAGTGAACAGCGCCCTTTTCTTGAAGACCTCTGCCGGATAATCTCGGTAAATACTGAACCTCACACCTTCAAAATGGAGCTGTCCGCTTCGGACGATTTTCTTCATTATATCGTCAAATTCATGATCCAGTTGCACCTTTACGATAATTTGTCTTGGATGGGCATCATCTTGTGTACGACGCCACTGCGCTCTATGAGCTCGACCGAGTGAAGGTTTTTGATCCAATTTTAAGGCTTTTTGTAGTAGGTCTGCCACAAAATCCCGAGGGCCCATTTCCCTCTCACTTCCTTCTTTCACCCCTACAATTCTTAGATTCTTACGTCTTTGACGCCCCTCCAAATCGGTACATTTATCACTTAATTTGATCACCATACCGGTGAGGCGTTGGTTTTCAGTAAGGAGTCGACCTACAGTTTCCTCACTTGTCGCCGCCCATTTCTCAAGTTCGGTTATCGCTGTTCTATGTTGTTCGAGTGCTTGATGAATGGGGGCCACCTCCATTTTAACGTTCGCTTCCACCGAAACGAGCCTGGCTTCCAGCACTTCCATCTGTTCCTTGACCTCTTCCTCCCTCGACCTCTTCCAGACTTCCAGTATTTCTTGAACGGTAGAAAGCATTTCTGCTTTAAAATCTACCTTAAAAGAGTAAAGTTCCTCTTTAAAATTCTCTCCAAAGGTTTTCAATTCAGCAGCGAGAAAAGTTTTAAGATCATCCATTTCAGACTTTTTCTGCTTTGTTTTCTTCGGAGGGTCTTCCTGGGCCGTCATTGTAACTGAGGCCGGTTGGGCCTTCCTCTTCCATCGGTGGAGGTTTCCCTTTAACGTTTTTTTTTGGGGGGGGGGGAACGTTGTAACGACATACCGTCAAAGTCGCGCTCCTGATGACGTCACACGGCAGGCAGCCGTTCCGATCGCGATTGCTGCAGGTAAGAACCGATTTTCTCCCGTTTTCAGTTTCTTCGGCACGGAGCTAGTTGGCGCTGGACTCAAGCCTCCATAGCGCCACCGGAAGTCTATCCATGTACCTGTCTAAATGTGTCTTCAACGTTGCGATAGTATCTGCCTCAACTACCACCTCGTGGCAGTTTGTTCCATATACTTACTACCCTTTGCATAAAAAAGATACCCCTCGGGTTCCTATTAAATCTTCCGCCCCTCACCTTAAACCTATGTCGTCTGGTTTTCGATTCCCCTACTCTGGGCAGAAGACTCTGTGTGTCTACCCGATCTATTCCTCCCATGATTTTGTACACCTCTATCAGATCATCCTCCTGTGCATCAAGGAATAGAGCCCCAGCCTGCACAATCTCTCCCTACAGCTCAGGCCCTCCAGTCCTGGAAACATCCTCATAAATCTCCTCTGCACCCCTTCCAGCTTGATACCATCTTTCCTATAACATGATGCCCAAAACTGAACACAATATAATTATAATTATACAGTTATAATTATATAGTCATAATCATCTCATTTCCATTCTCTAGGTTTTTTGTTATAAAGCAAATACAATTTTGAAACAGTTAACTTTTGATCCACAATCTGCTTAATCTCTTAAACACCTTATTAGTAACTTTGTCCATATCAGGAGCTGCTCAATAATAAAGTATCTTTGGGGGAATGGGAGTGATGGCAAATTTTCCATTATCATCAAATGGGCGTGGGAGAAATTCAGGGCTGCATCTGGATTTGCAGATCACGTGGGGTGATAGTTTCCAAAAGAATATCAAAAACATAAGGACAAAGTTTTATGGTAAGAGAAGAGTTTTAAAGGGGACCTGGGTGCAGATTTTTCACACACGGTTAATATCTGGAAAGGGGTGATAGGATCGGATACAATTGCTGCTTTTAAGAGGCATTTAAGCAGATACATAAATAGACAAGGCATAGAAGGACAGAGTTCTAATGCAGGCAAATATGAATAATGTAAATGGGCAAAAAGTTCAGCATGGATGCATGGACGGGTCAATGGATCTACTTCTGCGCTGCACAAAAACTTGTGTGCTGGGCTCTAGAGTTTGGGTTGTACGCTGCCGTGATTCAAGTGCAGCAATCCGTTAATACTTGACCAAGTTCAAATAATAGGTCCATTCCTTCACACACTCCCAGTTTAAAAAAAATTGAGAATATGTCTTGAAAATCAGCCCCAGTAGAAATGTCATTGCAGCCAATCTTAATCCTGACATCCACTCACATGCAAATTCATCAATGGTCATCAGACAGAAAATGTCATTTAGTGTGGAGAAACAGCATGGAAACAGGCCCTTCGGCTCACTGAGCTCACAATCACCTTTCATTACCCGTTATTACTGCTGCTATGTTATCCAACTGCCTACATATTAGGGGAAATCTTGCAGAGGTTAATCAAACTACAAACCCGCACGTCTTGGGATGTGGGAGGAAACCTGGAGCACCCGCGGTCACAGGGAGAACATGCAAACTCAACACAGGACCCGACATCAGGATCAAACCTGAGTCTCTGGTGCTGTGAGGCAGTGGCTCTACCAGCTGTGCCACTGTGCTGCCATCCTCTTCACATTTACAAGCCTTCCAAACTTTGAGGCATTTTGAGGCCTCTAACACTGACACGAAATCCCATGGATTACTCACTTGTGAACTTTTTGAAAGTATTAGGGTAGACTAACAAATATTTAACATGTACATTTACAGTCTTCACAAACAAGTTTCTTTATTTTGATGATGTTTGGAGAGATTAAATTGTTATCTCCCACACAGTAACATGCAGGCATTGAAGTGACAACTTCCAGCAATAGGTGGAGCTTTTCCATTCTGTTGTTACAAGGAATTGTATTAACCTGCAATTTAAAAAAACAACTAGGATTTGCAGTAACGTGCCACCTTAGAAGTCTGATATCTCTGCAATCTAACCAAACAGGAAATTATTAATAAATCAGGTGACCTGCACAAATAACCGGATGGAACAAGATTGATAAGCATCAGTTTGATGATACCAGACTGTGTATGCAGGCTGGAGACTTGTTCCATTGGCATGATGCAAAGAAGGCAACTCTAAGGTCAATACTGCATGTTTGTGAAGCCATGATGATGAACTGTTATGTGTGTTTATTCTCCACCCAGATTATCTTTTGGTCATTATTTTGTTTCTTTTGAAGCTGAGTCAAGATAATTTATTTTAAGCATACTTCACATTTTCCCAGTAATTATTGTAATTTCAACCCCTCAATAGTAATAAACAAATCAATTATCACATGAAACATTTTATAGTTAGGGATCAAACTTGCGAAGAACCAATTATTCAGATATGAATCCGTAAGTATTAACTCGTAATTGCACAAATAACGGGATGAAACAAGAGACTATAATCATGACCCTGCAAAAAAGCGAGTTCAAAACTAAAAAAAAAGTTTAAAATTTGGGAGGCCTTCCAATTTTATTTCAGCTTATGCTGCACACTGCTCCACTGAAAGGACTTAGAAGAGCGATCAACACTGGTGCTATGTTTGCAGTTGAAAAATGAAGTGGTTCTAGATCCACTCACTCAAATGGGATACTGCCCTTCATTAGTATGGGCATTGTGTACATAAGTAGGGAGATAATGCTTCAACTTCATGAAACCTTAGTCAGACCTCAGCTTGAACTAGACACAAAAGGCTGGAGTAACTCAGCGGGACAGCCAGCATCTCTGGAGAGAAGGAATGGGTGATGTTTTGGGTCGAGACCCTTCTTCAGACTGATGTCAGGGGAGAGGGAGATACATAGATATGGAAGTGTAAGGTGTGAAAATAGGACAAAGAGAATAGAGAAGCAAAATGTAGAATAGATCATTGCTTGCTGGGAGAAGGTAACAACAAAGCAAACAGAGATAAAATGTAGTGGGATACAGTAAGAGTGGTCGGAGAACTGGGAAGGAGGAGGGATGGAGAGAGAGGAAAAGCAAGGGTTACTTGAAGTTAGAGAAGTCAATGTTCATGCCGCTGATGTGTAAGCTGCCCAAGTGAAATATGAGGTGCTGTTCCTCCAATTTGTGCTGGGCCTCACTCTGAGAATGGAGGAGGCCCAGGACAGAAAGGTCAGTGTGGGAATGGGAGGGAGAGTTAAAGTGTTGAGCAACCGGGAGATCAGGTAGGTTTGGCCTGGCTTACAGTTCTGGAAAGGCCTCGGCAAGGCCAGCAGCATAATCAAGGATGCGTCTCACCCCCCAGTCACTTCCTCCTCTCCCCCATCAGGCAGGAGGCACAAATGTGTGAAAACAAACATCTCCCGATTCAGGGACAGTTTCTTCCTAGCTGTTATCAGGCAACTGAACCATCCTATCAACAACTAGAGAGTGGTCCTGAACTAATATCTACCTCATGGGAGACACTCAGACTATCTTTAATCAGACTTCACTGGATGTTATCTTGCACTAAATGTTATTCCCTTTATCATGTTTCTGTACACTGTGAATAGCTCGATTGTAATCATGTGTAGTCTTTTTGATAGTGGTTAGCACACAACAAAAGATTTTCATTGTACCTGACATGTAACAATAAAAAACTAAACTAAGTTGTAATAGCACTGAGGAGGGTACAGAGGGGATTTGCTAGGACACTGCTTGGGATGGAGCTGTTCAGTTATGAGGAGAAGGTGGAGAAGCCGGGTCTGTTCTCCCTGGAGCAGATGAAGTTACGAGGGAATATGAATGAGTTATACAAAAATATAAAGGAATGCCAAACATAAATTATACATGAATTACACAAATTCTGTAAGACGGTGAAAATAGGTGTCATCAAAGAAACAATGTTTCAGATAGTATGGTGCTTGGTGGGTGAACAATGAGTCCTGGCCAATAAAGTTGACTGGGTTAAATATAGCTTTAGTACCAGCGATGATCGTATGGGAGAGGACACTGACATTGGTGGTTTGGTGGAGTTAGTGTGGGTGGTTCTTTCTCACTGCCTAGATATCGGAAGATCTAAAAAAGCATCATAAGTTAAGCGAGAGAAAAAGAAAGGAAGGAAATAATATAAATGTCAAATTCTAAAATTTGAAAAGTTTCATGAAAGTATTAATCATATAAAGGGATGATTTAAAATGTATGTTTCTGCCTCTGCCAGGTTGAGTGGTATGTCAAGTGCACTGTAGCTTCTTTTGAAAATAAATATACACAAAGTGTTTAATTTTCATTTCTGGCAAAAATCCAACAATCCCATGTTTGACAGGGAGAGTGATGGTAAGTTTCTTTAGGTAAAAAGCTGACTGGGGTAGCACAGATCATCTCAAATCTTGTGGCAATTCATAATTCATTTTTTATCATACCCCTAAACTGCTGATTTTATTTTAAAGAAATTACATAATAAACTTATTGTTCTTTCCACAGCAATTCTTGGACTATTGATTTACAGTCATTTCATAGTCTTTAAATATCAAGTGTAGTTCACAGCTTGTAGAAGAAATATGCACTGAAATATATAACTTCTACATTGTCTTAGATTACCAACAATAATTAAAATATAAAGGAAAGAGAACATATTTGCAATAGTTAACTCTCAGGGCCTGCGACATTAACTGACAGTAACTAACATTCAAACTTTAAAGAGTATTAAGACTGAAATATGTATTTTGCACTGGTGATTTTAATTCTTTCTGCCTTTCGACCAGCAACTCCATGTACTTCAGTGCATTTCAATAGTGTGGCTGAGGGAGGGAACGGGTGGAGGGAATGAGATGTAAGGTTTCCAAGTTTGCCAATGCTAGGTGGAAGGGAATGTTGTGATGAGGCAACAGGAAATCAATACATAGACTGAGTGATCGAGTGTTTAAATGCAGATGGGCACAAAAAAAATGACCATAGAATTTCAATGCTTGAATTTCTGCTCAAATTCAAACCTTTTGCATTGATTTCGCTGATTTTTCAAAAAAAATATATCATACTGTCAGAATATATCAGTATGTGGCCAGAAATTTCAAACATAACGCCGTTTGCTTGGTAAATTAGCTTTCTAGTTTCAGATCATCCCTAATCATGCTGCAAATTGTCATAAATGCAAATCAATAAGGATGTGGCAATGCTAATTATGTATCCGGAGTCTCATGAATGATGTGCCTTACAATCATCCCCGTAAACAACTAAACAGAGCAAGGAACAGAAATAGAGAGAGTAAAATACAGAAAAGATCTCCTATAAGTTGATCTGCAGCCAGAAAAGTGTCAAAAGGAAATACATGACATGCCAACCATAATTTCTGTTGCGGTTCCATTGCAGCAAAATGTAGTACAGGTCAAATGTAAGCTGGGGAAGTGAGTGGAGTTGGGAATGATGTGTCTACCATAACAATTCTATTTGTTGACCTGGCGCAGAAATGGCTGTGCAGACTCAAGAACTATGGAGGGGAAATCAGCAGAGCAGATAAAGTTAGAGATTGTACAATCTATCCTGATTTATTGGATCAATATCAAATTTCATTCTCCTTGTTTCAGATACTTAGGAAAGAGCTATAAAGAACAGTTCCTACTTCAATATTTGTATTCCACAGTGAATAAATGTTGAACTAGCTGTGACAACATTAAAGAGGCTTGAGAAATGATGTTACAGTTGTTTGTTACTTTCATCTGAGAGGGATCTCCTTAATTGGGATAAAGGGAAGTTAAAACTGAAATGTCAGTGTGGAAAATGTCATTGTCATATCCGGTGCGATAGACAAAAATAAACTAGGAATGGATTAGAATCCTTTCAGGAAATGGAATGGGCAGAAGTGTAATTATGGTGGCTATGGCAGTCAGTGGATTTACAGCAGATACAAGTATCTATCACTAGGAATGGAGATAAGGAAGTTGAGGATGGGAAGAAGAGAAACGTTGGAAATGGTCCTTATGTAGGTAAGGGAGGGATGCTTTGTCAAGACATTGGTACCAGTAAGTGGTTCACCTGAACCTATTGAGAGCAGTGTCTTAGCAAACTGCATGGAAAGAGTTGTAGAAAGGGCTTTAAACTAATCAGAGAATGGCAAGTCCAAGTGAAGGGAAGCTGAATAGATGAAAAAGAAAGGGTAATGGCATAAGGATAGTGAGGGATAAATGAAATTGGGTGCTTCTGGGAAACTGGGAAATTCTACGCCAGGAAGGCGTAGAAAATATAAACAAAGGTATGTGACAGTAAATATATCTAAATTGAACAAAAGGTGCAAAAAGTTACGGCTTAAAACGCGTTATCGGATTACACACAGCATTGGCAACATGAGAGAGTTAACTGCACAAATGGTAACAATATAAATATGATCTAATAGTTACTACAGAGACACGATTGTTTGATGCCCAGGACTGGGAACTCATTACTCCAGGTTTGGCAAGGATAGGTGGTGAGGTAGCATTATTAATTAAGAAAGGAATTATCAGGTACTGATAATTATGTAGAGGACAATGGTGTGGAATCGGTTTGAGTGGAAATAATGACTACCAAGGGGACAAAGGCACAGGTCTGAATGATCTGGTGCCTCCCTGGGTGTTGCTTCTCAATAGGACAAAGCAGAAATAGGGAAATATCAAAAGCACATAAGAAGAAAAACATAATTATAATGGGTGATTTTAATTTGCATCCCAACTGGATTTAGAGAAATGTGGAAAATGCCACACTTGGAGTACTGAGTGCAGTTTTGGCCACCCTGTTATGATGAAGATACCATGAAGCTGAAAAGGGCGCAGAGAAGAATTACAATGATATTGCCTCGAATGTGATCTAACCTCACAGACTAGTCAACCATGTGGGACCATGTCAAAGGCCTTGCTAAAGTCCATATGGACAATGCTCACTGCCCTGCCCACATCAATACTCTACAAAAACTATCAAATTTGAGAAATTTATTCGTGTGTATGAATTGCAGAAAGGAGCGGGCAGGTGCAACAAGTGGTTAATTAGGAAAGTAAATGATGTTTTGCCGTTTTGTTGCAAGAGGATTGGAGTTGAAAAATATTGAAGTATTATTACAATTGTACGGCATTGACTGACCATTATTCTGCATTTTGTTAAAGGAAACCACAAACTCATTTAATAGCTAATTGCATCTTGAGGTATTTTCATAGCAATAAGCAATAGAGAGATAAACACTGGACCACAGATGCTTACTGCTCCATTTTGGGAGTATTTTTAATAAGAGTTCGTGTGAATAGTGGCTAAGGTAGTAAAATGGTCAGAATACAGGGCCCATCTTTAAACTAAAGGGAAGTATAAAAATAAACACTGCTCTAACATGGTTAGAGTCAAGTTCAGGGACTCATGATTTTTCAACCATTCTCTGTTGTTTCATGAGAAAGTGGTGGTGATTATGCAGTTTTCAAGATACATCTGAGGTGCAAGCCAAGCAACAAGGCAAAGTTATTTTAGCTATTAGGAGATCTTAAATTAACAATGTGATTCGAGAATCTGTGTTCAACCTTTTACTTGGTGAAAAAGAATTAAACTCTCTGGTAGACCTTGCCTCATGCGCAGAAGCTTCTTGACACCATATGGAGTGTAAACCTACGGTGGAATCAAGTTCACAAGGTGTTATGATATTTCAAAAGAAACCAGAAACACATTTTGAATCTCTTAACCTCCTCACTTGCTAAAGATTTATTGTTCCAACTACTGCAAGAGCATACCACGACCATCTGTAATTAAGATATTTGCACAGTTCACCTCAGATCAAGATTGTGCAGTCACAAACCAAAACTGTACACACAGTTCTGCCAAGGATTGCTCAGAATATGTAACCACCCCCCTCAGTAAACCAGCGTAAATACCTGCTCATACCATGCTTCCCACTGATTACCTACAGTTGCCTATACAGTTTTAATTGATTACATTCAGGCAATTCCGCTATCACTGTGTAAGGACATCTTAAGGCTTGGCACTATAACCAATGCTTAAGTTCTCAAAACCTAGCTAGGTAGGTATGCTTGTACTGGGAGAAACTGACCTCCATATCAGCTAATGGAATCTCTGATAGACACAAAATGCTGGAGTAACTCAGGGGGACAGACAGCATTTCTGGAGAGAAGGTATGGGTGAGGGTCCCGACCCGAAACATCACCCATTCCTTCACTCTAGAAATGCTGCCTGTCCCCCTGAGTTACTCCAGCATTTTGTGTTTATCTTTGATTTAAACCAGGATCTGCAGTTCCTTCCTACACAATAGAATCTGACATTGTTTCCTTCAAATAGCAGATTCCAAGCACACAAACATTTCTTTCAAATTATCACATCGGAAGTAGAATTCATGTTTACATGACCAAGGATGTTAATTTAGATAGTCCCATCTTTTCATGTGATGAACAACTTGTGTGTACATCAAATTGTAATGTAATTTGAATCAATCAATTATGATAGTGTAAAGTTGTCAGAATTCTGCATTCTTCAAGTAGATTTCTTCAATAGCTTGCTTTATCAAGTCCACCTTGCTTTATTGTTCTCCTGCCAAGTTTCTTTTAGATGTTATAAATTTCATTTTCAATGGATCAACTAGCTACTGAGTAGTTTGTTTTAAAAATACAGCACAGTAACAGGCCATTCAGCACTGCAGGTCCATGTTGACCATTGGACCAGTTCACACCAGTTCAATGTTATCCCAATTTCCCTATCCTTACACACTAGGGGCAATTCACAGAGGCCAATTAACCTATAAACCCGCACCTCTTTGGGCTGTGGGAGGATACCGGGGCACCTGGAAGAAATCCACACCATCACAGGGAGGACATGCAAACTCAGCACAGACAGCACCCGAGGTCAGGATTGAACCCAGGTCTCTGGTGCTGTGAGACACCAAATCTACCACTGTGCTATTGTACTCTGCTAATGTTTGGATAAACTGTATATGTGCATAATGTTTTGGAACATATTTTCAAGAAATAAAATAATCTAACAGATAAAAAAGGAGAAACTTGTATTCGTAATGCCTGCTTTCCGCCACTATGCCAGAACCTGAAATACGTTCTAACGTCATTGCAGGCTTCACAATTACAATATTCTTCAAGGCCAAAATGAAAGGAACTTCTGGGCCATGACTTGTGACAAAATAGAATTTCTGTCTAGCAAATATTGATATCCTGATGTTGAAAAAATTGGGATCAGAACAATTTATATTAGTTGACATTCGGTCCTTTCCCAATGCAGCTGATGAACCTATCGAAAATATGGAGGATTAAGGGAAGGAATGTAGCTGGTCGGTAGTGTTTTACCTCACGATTTAAAAGATATAGATAGGGTGCAAATCCCATTACAGAGATTTGTGCATAAAAGACCAAGGTTAATACACTGTTGAAGGAGTGGGAGTGCTGTGCCTTTAAAATGTAAAGTCCGAGATAAACTGTTTTTCGGAATGTATTTCCATGAAATAAATAATCTTGCAGGTAAAAAAAGTAGAAACCTGTATTTGTAATCTTATAGAACTCCAGAAGGAAAGTGAAAATGATGAAACAGATACTTTTATTTCTTTCTCATGTTTTCTTTAGAGTGTTCAAATATTTTTTGTTTAATTCCCATCTCACCTTGTCATGTAGGTTGCTGGAATTCTTGACAATCAGCATTGGTATAGATGACAATGCAAACATTACTTTATTTTACATTGGTGGCTCCAAGCTCTGATCAAATTCTACTCCCCTAACCCGTCATTAACCACCGCAACTCCACCGCTCAGAGCACCAGATATCTCAGCTCAAAAATATTCAATAGGACGTTGGGCTAATTCCTGGTGCTTAGAAAGTTTTTAAACCAACTACCTCAGGTGATTTAGCATCCCCAGCATTCCTTATCATATAATTGATAGAGACTCTTGCCACAACTAAGAATTCAAGTTCACATTGGATTATCTTTATTAACTTTGAAGATTTGCATATAGATGAGAATTAATCCATTATCTCTTTGAAAACTGAATGAAATAGAATGATTAAGGAGAATAAGAACCAAAAAAATAATAAGTTCATGGAAGCACAGCATACCTTATCACAATTTCTGTCAGTTACATGGTTGCCTGGTTGCCTGTTGTAAGGTATTTCTTTAATCTGCAACCCTGTTTATTGAATTTGCCATGTGTGTCATTGCTCCTTTGAGCATTACCATCCAATGACTGCCACCCCCACTGTTGTGCTGGTCTATCAATACATGACATTTTGTAAGATCCATAAATTACAAATCCTTACTTCTATACTGTATCTGCAACATTGTTAATGAACGCTGAGGGAAATTTGCTTTGTTCGAACGCTGTATAATCTCCACGAGCTTCCCTTTAAAACTGCACCAGTGACTGACAATCCTCTTTTCCCTTGCTCATTTAAAATCAGAGGGGTACTGTGGAAAATTATAAAGAGTTTGAGGTACATGGTGCAGCTTATGCTTAATAAATAACATAATTCAGTGGGGATGCTGTGTTATAGAATTCCATATCTTTGCTGTTGTCAGGCAACTGAATCATCCTACCACAACCAGAGAGAAGTGTTGAACTACTATCTACCTCTTTGGTAACCCTCGGACTATTCTTGATCGGACTCTGCTGACTTTACTTGCACTAAACATTATTCCCTTATCATGTATCTATACACTGTAAATGGCTCGATCGTAATCGTGTATTTCTTTCTGATGACTGGATAGCGCACAACAAAAGCTTTTCACTGTACAGCGATACACTTGACAAAAACTAATCTAAACTAAACTAATGAAGAAAGTGAGAGGAGTCAAAAGAGGTGGGGACATGTTCTATCAGGCAGAGGAAAGTGTTGCCCCTGTCCCAGTTGGGCGACCTCCACCGCGACCTCTGGCGACCTTGCCCGCGACCCATAGTCGCGGGAAGGTCGCCACAAGGTCGTAGGATGTTTTCATCACTCTCCTTCATGGTCGAAAGTGGTCTCCGTGTAGTCGAGGCTTCAGCTAGGTCGCGGCGTATATTTTTCAAGATGTTAAAAATTGACCGCGACTAAAATTAGGTCGCCGTGGGAAAAATCGATATTTTTTAAAATCTTAGGTCTAGTCGAGGTCGGTCGTGGTGGGTCGTGATGCTAGTCATAGGTAGTCGAAGGTAGTCAAAGGTAATAGCTCCGGGCTGAAAAAAAGGTCAGTAGAAAAAAAAGGTAATTTAAACAGCAGAACGTCACCTCTGTCACTCCAGGGCATGTCATTCATAGCTGGAGAGTTTTTTGGAGAGAAGACTTGTGTTTTAGAGATGGCACCAAAAAGGCAGCAGCGCAGGGGGAGGGCACAACCCTAAAAAAAAACTGCCATGCAGGTGTTGCCCACCCAGGAAGAGGAGTGGCAGGAGGTGATGCCACAGGAGGTGATAGTGCAGGAGGAGGTAGCCCTGCATGAGAGACCCCTGGAGGAGGAGACCAGGGTGGTAGTATATGTCCCCACCGCCACCCCATCCTTCACTGCCTCATTTGAAGGCAACAAAACAGCCCTTTCTCCTGTGTCTGACACAGCATCAGAGGCAGATTGGTGGTGAGGGAGGGCTGGAGGAAGGTTATGCCCTACACCTTCACCAGACAGCAGGAGGGGGACCTTGAGGGAATGGTTCTAGCAGAATGCCATCCTGTAAGATAAGGAAAATGAGGGGTACAGGGATAGGGACAAGAATGGCATGCTTGCCATCCACTGCCCCACATGTGTGCTTAAAGTTCCATCTTTTGTCAAAGCCCAGCACCACTCTCTTCCAGTCATCTGGTGTACTGGGACAGTCCATCACATCATCTCCATTCACCCATTGAGACCTCTTCTTGTGTTTCCTCTTCACCCTTGCTCTTCCCCTTCTGCCTTTCTTAAAAGGCTGCTGAAGCAAAAGGGCTACTGCAAACAGCAGTAGTTGTATTTTTACTAACATCCTCCAAATGTTAGTTCCTTCCTTGCTTGCAAGGTTCAGAATGATTTGCCAGAGACCATCATCGAGTAAAACGTACATGGTCGAAGCCAGTCTTCAACATAGTCGAAGGAGGTCGAAGGAGGTCTTCTTCATAGTCGAGGAAGGTCTTCAACATAGTCGTAGGAGGTCGTACACATAGTCGTGGAAGGTCGTAGGAGGTCGTAGGTCACCGCGACCTTGATTTTTTAAAAAAGTCGCTTAAGGTCGCCAGAGGTCGCGGTGGAGGTCTCCTAAGTGGGACAGGCCTTTAGTAGAGGGAAATTGATTGGGTCTCTGTTCAAGGAAGAACTGGGGGGCCTTGAGACCTTCCTTGTGGAGGATGGAGGTGTAAACAGACTAGATGCCCATGGTAAAGTTGAGGCATTGGGGCCTAGAGATTGAAAGTTGTTAAAGAGTTGAAGGGTGTGTGAGATGTCTTAGATGTAGGTCGGAAGGAACAGAACAGGGGGGATAGGATGGAATTAAAGTATTTGAAGATGAATTCTGTGAGGGCTGCAGCAGGCAGAAACAATGGGTTCTGGGTGGGCAGTCCTGTTTGTGGATATTGGGAAGGAGATGGAAGCGGGCATTGCGGAGCTGGATGACTATAAGGTTGGAAGCTGCAGAGGGCAGAGAAGATGAAATGGGTAAAAGTCTGGGAAATGACTGCCTGGTGTTCGTTGGTGGGGTCATGGTCAAGCCTGCCCAACTACAAAGGCATCTCCCTTGTCAGTGGGTTATATAACATAACTATATTGCTTCTGCTGGCTTCATAATACACACCTCTTCTATCCTTTTTTTTTTTTTTTTTTTTTTTTTTTTTTTGATTTTTAAAAAAATATATATTTATTAGAAGTACATTACATTACAACCACATACATTAATACTCGTCATTTATATCTTCTTACAATTAATGTACTCCCTTTATTTATTTTTTTACACTAGAAAAAGAAAAGATTGAAAGAGAGAAGAAAGTGAAGGAAAAAGTGCAAGTGTAGAAAAGTGTAGAAAATGTAACAACAAAAAAGGACGAAGACCCTATAAGAGCGAAATTAAAAACAAAAAGAAAAAGAGTTAAGAAATAGGCCCTAAGAAAAGAAAAGAGAAAGAGAAAAAAAGAGAAACAAATGTTTTTTTTTTGAGCATCACGTAAATAGGACATACCAACTCTTCAACTATCATCCCCCTTACCTGACCTCAATTTTTTATTTTTTTTAAAGTACTTTTGCACCCTATGTTTGTAATAATTCTATAAATGCAGACCACGTCAGGTGGAAGTGATCTGGTTTACCTGCTAGGAGGAGTCTTATCTCTTCTAGGTGTAGTGTTTCAAACATATTTGAAATCCACATATTTATAGTTGGTATTGGAGCCTTCTTCCAAAATTTTAGAATTAGCTTTTTTCCAGTTATTAACCCATAGTCCATTAATTTCTTTTGAAACACATTTAGTTCTGGATCATCTTCCGTTATTCCGAAGATAATCCATTCTGCTTTGGGTATCAGTCTTGTTTTAAATAACTTTGTAAAGATTTCAAAAATATCATTCCAAAATTTTTGAATTTTTGTACAGAAGACAATGAGTGCGCTATAGTTGCTTCTTGGGATTGACATTTATCACAAATAGATGATACGTTTGGGAAAATTTATGAATTTTAGTTTTCGAATAATATAATCTATGTAAAATTTTAAATTGTATTAAAGTGTGTCTTACATTAATCGAGCATCTCTTCTATCCTTATCTCACACCTTTTGTCTTTTCATCTCTGGCCTTTGTCCATCCATCTGCCTCTCAAAAATCTAATCACCTGTATCCACCTATCACTCGCCAGGCTTTATCCTGCTCCTCCTCTCTTCCAGCTTTCTTCCACCCCCCTCAGTCTGAAGAGTCCTGGCCCGAAATGTTACCAATCCATTGTTCACCAGAGGTGCTGCCTGAGTCACGCCATTACTTAAGCACTTTGTGTCATTATAAACATGAAGTACATTTACCTACTTACTAGACTAAGTGGGACCCGTTGGGTCCTAGCATCACACGGGAGGGCTGGTCACCCAACGCAATATTACACCTCTCCACCAATTCCAATATTGCTCGCCAGTGGGGGGGGGGGGCTTTCTGTTGCGCTAGTATGTATGTTGTGGGCCGAAGGTACTGGTTTCCAGAGGGCTAGTATAGACATTGTGGGCCGAATGGATTCTTGGGCTGGCAGCTCAGTCACTGAGGCCTGGCAGTACAGTCAGAAACTGCCAGAAATTCTGCCCAAAACAGGTGACAGACTGTGAGAGAGATGGGGGAGAGGGTGGACTGAATGGATTATTGGGCTGCAGTTCAGTCACTTACGGCTGGTGGGCTGGCAGTTCACTTACTCACGGCTCGTGGGCTGGCAGTGCAG
>JAXLNO010004900.1:142330-177290 GCA_038087875.1 Malacoraja senta | reverse complement strand
GTTCATCAGAGAAGCACAGAACAGGTCCAGCACAGGAACAGGCCCTTCGGCCCACAATGTCCGTGCCAAACAGGATGCCAAGTTAGACTAATCCCCTCTGCCTGCACGTGATCCCTCCATTCCCTACAGTTATAGGAAGAATAAAGATCTGTTGAGTTTCACACACAATCCCAATGTAGTTCTCAAGTTATAGGAGTAGATTAGGCCATTCGGTCTACTGCGCCATTCAACCATGGCTGATCTAAGCATACTAATCCCATTTTCCTGCCTTCTCTCCATAACCCTTGACACCCGTACTAATCAAGAATTTGTCTATCTCAACCTCAAACAAAATCCACTGACGGCCTCCACAGCCCTCTGTGGCAGTGAGTTCCACAGATTAATTACCCTCAAACTAAAGAAATTCCTCCTCACCTCCTCTCTAAAAGAGCACGCTTTAATTCTGAAGCTATGACCTCTGGTCCTAGACTCTCCCACTAGTGGAAACATCCTTTCCACATCTATTCAAGAGAGAGTTAGATTTAGCTCTTAGGGCTAACGGAATCAAGAGATATGGGGAGAAAGCAGGAACGGGGAACTGATTCTGGATGATCAGCCATGATCATATTGAATGGCAGTGCTGGCTCGAAGGGCCAAACGGCCTCCTCCTGCACCTATTGTCTATGTTTCTATCCAGGCCTTTCATTATTCTGTAAGTTTCAATGAGGTGCCCCCTCATCCTTCTAAACTCCAGCGAGTACAGGCCCAGTACTGTCAACACTCATCATATGTTAACCCACTCATTCCTGGGATCAATCTTGTAAACCTCCTCTGGACCCTCTCCAGAGCCAGCACATCCTTCCTCAGATATGGGCCCAAAGTTGCTCACAATATTCCAAATGCCGCCTCATGCTAATGTAGTTCTACAGTAACAATATTTGCCTGCTTTTGCATCTGTTTTATTTTACATATATGTTTTAAAACATATACATATGTTTCGTATGTTGTGCTGCTGCAAGTAAGAATGTCATTGTTCTCTCTGGGACACATGACAATAAAACACTTTGAACTCTTGCTTTTCAGTTCAGTTTGTCTGGAAATAGCAATGTATCTGCAGAGAATAAACGTTGATCATTTTTACTTGCTCGAGATATCTAATTTAGTTTGAGCGGCCTCGACCGTTGACCACCTGAGCACAAGTGTCATGGGTGTAAATGATCATTTTCTCCTCAAAGCTGCAGTTGCACTTTTGACCCTGGTCCCAACCCAGAGATTCAGGAATGAGCACATGAGCTAAAGAGCCCTCTCCTGAAGCTCAGCAGTAAATCCAAAATGTGCAAAAGCCCGGCTGTTCACTGACATTTCACAAGAATAAACACAGCTACCACCAGCGGGTCTGGAGAGCGTTATGAAGTGTGTATAAGCCACGTTTCGTAACGCTTTTCTGCTTCATCTGTCAACGACACAGATCGAGGCAGAACTTCAACAAGCAGTGAAGATCCTGAATGCATTCAGACAGTGTTTCAAGGCAGCCAGTAATAGCTGTGTAATAGTACTGGAATTAAACTTTGACTTCCTCCCCTCATTAGTGCCTACAGCACAGTTACTGCAGCTGAGATTAATGAAGCAAAGAGACATTTTAGCCAACCATTATATGGTGAAAATCACCAATTGTTCTCATGATGCCTACCCACTGTTGAACCCATGTGCTCACCCCTTGAAACACGCCATCCCCACTCACCTCCTTAAAGGTCTAGCACACACAATGAATTCCGCAGATTCACCACATATCATATGTAGAAACATAGACAATAGGTGCAGGAGTAGGCCATTCGGCCCATCGAGCCAGCACCGCCATTCAATATGATCATCCAGAATCAGTACCCGTTCCTGCTTTCTCCCCATATCCCTTGACTTCTTTAGCCCTAAGAACTAAAACTAACTCTCTTGAAAACATCGAGTGAATTGGCCTCCACTGCCATCTGTGGCAGAGAATTCCACAGATTCACAACACTCTGGGTGAAAATGTTTTTCCTCATCTCAGTCCTAAGTGGCCGACCCCTTATTCTTAAACTGTGACCCCTGGTTCTGGACAATATGTACATATTAACAAATGATGAGCGTTTGTCGGCACTGGAGTTTAGAAGGATGAGGGGGCACCTCTTTGAAACTTACAAATAGTGAAAAGCCTGGATAGAGTGGATGTGGAGAGGATGTTTCCACTAGGATCAGGGGGCACAGCCTCAGAATTAAAAGACGTTCCTTTCAGAAGGAGATGAGGAGGAATTTCTTTAGCCAGAGGGTGGTGAATCTGTGGAATTTGTTGCCACAGACGGCTGTGGAGGAAGTCAATGGATATTTTTAAGGCAGAGAAGGACAGATTCTTGATTAGTGCGGGTGTCAGGGGTTATGGGGAGAAGGCAGGAAAATGGGGTTGAGAGGGAGAGGTAGATCAGCCATGATGGAATGGCGGAGTAAACTTGATGGGCCGAATGGCCTAATTCTGCTACAATCACTTATAAACAGCATACTTCAGTAAACTTCAGTCTGTAGTAATGAAAGGGCGGCACGGTGGCGCAGCGGGTAGAGTTGCTGCCTCACAGCGCCAGAGACCCGGGTTCCATCCCGACTACGGGTGCTGTCTGTACGGAGTTTGTACGTTCTCCCCGTGACCTGCGTGGGTTTTCTCCGGGTGCTCCGGTTTCCTCCCACACTCCAAAGACGTGCGGGTTTGTAGGTTCATTGCCTTTGTTATAAGTGTAAATTGTCCCCAGTGTGTGTAGGATCGTGTTAGTGTGCGGGGATCGCTGGTCGGCGCGGACACGGTGGGACGAAGGGCCTGTTTCTGCGCTGTATCTCTAAAGTCCAAAGTAAATGTTTAAAAATAAAGTAACTGGCTTTCTGAATGGAAAAACAGGGTATTGTGAAGTGACGTGAAATAATTGCTTGTTCTGTCCCCAGTGGCAGAGGTAACATGTGCAAAGATTGGATTAGACTCCAGATGAAGTATCAAGACTCATGTCTCCACGGCAGCGGCTTCAAGTTACCTTCTCCTCACCAAATAAACCTTCTGTATTCAACGCTCAGAGTCTCCTCGGGGTTATTTCCCCCCAAGCAGTTTGACTGAGAACACGTCAGATTATCACTGTGCTGTGTCTCACTTCACACTGGCTCAGTGAGCTGCCACAGGAGAGTAGCAAGGAACTGCAGATGCTGGTTTACACCGAAGATAAACACAGAGTGCTGGAGTAACTCAGCGGGTCAGGCAGCATCTGTGGAGAACATGGATAGGTGACGTTTCACAGAGTGCTGGAGTAACTCAGCGGGTCAGGCAGCATCTGTGGAGCGAAGGAAATGGGCAACCTTTCGGGCCGAAACCCTGAAGGAAATAGGCAACGTTTCGGGCCGAAACCCGCAAGGGTTTCGGGCCGAAACGTTGCCTATTTCCTTCGCTCCATAGATGCTGCCGGAACATGGATAGGTGACATTTCCCAGAGTGCTGGAGTAACTCAGCGGGTCAGGCAGCATCTGTGGGGAACATGGATAGGTGACGTTTCACAGAGTGCTGGAGTAACTCAGCGGGTCAGGCAGCATCTGTGGAGGGAGGGAATGGGTGACGATTCGGGTCGTGGCCCTTCTTCTGACTGAGAGTCAGGGGTGAGGGAAACGAGAGATATGGAAGTGTACAAAGAGAATGTAAGGTGTGAAAAGAACAGATTAAAACACAGAGAGGGTAAAATTAAAATGTGGTCCTAGAGCTGGAGAGAAGGAGAATCACAGAGAGAAGAAGTTACTCCAGCACTCTGTGAAACGTCACCTATCCATGTTCTCCACAGATGCTGCCTGACCCGCTGAGTTACTCCAGCACTCTGTGAAACGTCACCTATCCACGTTCTCCACAGATGCTGCCTGACCCGCTGAGTTACTCCAGCACTCTGTGTCCACCGTTAGTGCCATTACCTACATCGGCGATGATTCTCGCACAGACTCTGACTGCAGGAAGCAGTGTTTGCTTTCGAATATTTGCTTTCCCATATTTTCTAGAGCAAAATTATTTTTTTTTTAAAAAGAGACGGGTGGAATTGACATCCGGTCCCACAGAGACGCAACGACCAACGTTCTGGAAACCATGTGTGTGTCTCTGCAGTTAGGCTGCTTGTCCTGAGGCTAATATTATGCCTTAGACAAAAGTGCTGGAGAAACTCAGCGGGTGCAGCAGCATCTATGGAGCAAAGGAAATAGGCAACGTTTCGGGCCGAAACCCGGAAAGGTTTCGGCCCGAAACGTTGCCTATTTCCTTCATCTATAGATGCTGCTGCACCCGCTGAGTTACTCCAGCACTCTGTGAAACGTCACCTATCCATGTTCTCCACAGATGCTGCCTGACCCGCTGAGTTACTCCAGCACTCTGTGAAACGTCACCTATCCATGTTCCCCACAGATGCTGCCTGACCCGCTGAGTTACTCCAGCACTCTGTGAAACGTCACCTATCCATGTTCCCCACAGATGCTGCCTGACCCGCTGAGTTACTCCAGCACTCTGTGAAACGTCACCTATCCATGTTCCCCACAGATGCTGCCTGACCCGCTGAGTTACTCCAGCACTGTGTGATCTTGTTACTTTTTTCCCTCAGGCTGGGTCACAGACTGGTCAAATAGCATCGCCCCTCCCGATCACATATTGATCCATAGCCCAGACCAGCATTGATCTGAAACGTTCTCAGTTCAATGGCAGATCAATAGTGGAATGGAAGAGCAGAGTTTGGTTTGCGCGCTGTCTGTATGCTTTGTGTAATGAGCAGGAGCCCAGGGAGTGGTGTCAAGGCTGACTACAGAGAAACAGCCTGAGTTGCGGGCAAGATAACACTGGAGGAAGTGTGCGATGGGCCCTGAGGTGAGAGCTGAGCGTTCAAGAACACGCTAAATAATTAAAGCACCAACATATCAGCGTATTTACTCCCCCTCCCATTCCCACACTGACCTTTCTGTCCTGGGCCTCCATTGTCAGAGCGAGGCCCAGTGCAAACTGGAGGAACAGCGCCTCATATTTCACTTGGACAGCTTACACCCCAGTGGTATGAACATTGACTTCTCTAACTTCAGGTAGCCCTTGCTTTCCCTCTCTCTCTGTCCCTCCCCCACCCCAGTTCTCCCACCAGTCTGACTGTCTCAGACTACATTCTATCTCTGTTTGCTTTGTTGTTACCTTCTCCCAACTACCAATGATCTACTCTACATTGTCCTTGATCCCCAGCCCCTTTGTCCTGGTTTCACACCTTACACTCCCTTATCTACATATCTGCCTGTCGCCAGACACAAGTCCAAAGTCTAAAGTAAAGATTGAGACGGGTTCAACTTCAGCAAGTTGAGTTGCATCGTCTGTAAGCTGACTCAGTCTGAAGAAGGGTCTCGACCCGAAACGTCACCCATTCCTTCTCTCCGGAGATGCTGCTTGTCCAGCTGAGTTACTCCAGCATTTTGTGTCTATCTTCAGTGAATGTAGAGTTTGGGCAGTTTACAACCCAGCGGTATGAATATTGATTTCTCCAAATTCAAGTAACCCTTGCTTTCCCCCTCTCTCCATCCCCTCCCCGTCCTAGTTCTCAGACTAGTTTCACTGTCCCTGGATTAATTTTACCGATCGTAGCCTCGTTGTCATCTTCCCCACAGCGAACAATGAACCATTCTATATTTTCCTTGATAATCGTCTGCTTTAATCTGTCATTTTCACACCTTGCCCTTCCATATGTCTGTGTCTCCCTCTCCCCTGATACTCAGCCTGAAGACGGGTCTCGACCCAAAACGTCACCCATTCCTTCTCTCCGGAGATGCTGCCTGTCCCGCTGAGTTACTCCACCATTTTGTGTCTATCTACGGTGAATGTGGAGTCTATCTTTCTCCCCAGTGTCGGGGCATCAAGCACTAAGGGACATAGAGGGAGTACAGAGAAGGTTCACCAGACTGATTCCTGGGATGTCAGGACTTTCATATGAAGAAAGACTGGATAGACTCGGCTTGTACTCGCTAGAATTTAGGAGATTGAGGGGGGATCTTATAGAAACGTACAAAATTCTTAAGGGGTTGGACAGGTTAGATGCAGGAAGATTGTTCCCGATGTTGGGGAAGTCCAGGACAAGGGGTCACAGCTTAAGGATAAGGGGGAAATCCTTTAAGACCGAGATGAGAAAAACCTTTTTCACACAGAGAGTGGTGAATCTCTGGAACTCTCTGCCACAGAAGGTAGTTGAGGCCAGTTCATTGGCTATATTTAAAGAGGAGTTAAAGGGATCAGGGGGTATGGAGAGAAGGCAGGCACAGGATACTGAGTTGGATGATCAGCCATGATCATATTGAATGGCGGTGCAGGCTCGAAGGGCCGAATGGCCAACTCCAGCACCTATTTTCTATGTTTTCTATAAGTTTAAGGTGAGAGGTGCAAGATTTAATACGAACCTGAGGGGCAACATTCCCCTCACAGAAGCAGTAGGTGTGGAACAAGCTGCTGGAGGAGGTAGTTGTAGCTCAAGAGACAAGAGTGTTTTATTGTCATGTGTCCCAGATAGAACAATGACATTCACGCACCCACATATTTAAAAGACATTTAAAGAGGCAGATGGAGGGGAACGGAGTAGAGGGAGAGACAAAATGTTGGAATAACCCATCACTGACGTTTTGGGTCCAGACCCTTTTCCAGTCCATCACACACACCACACTCCCCACCATTGTAGATGTGGCCCAGTCCATCACAAAGACCACACTCCCCACCATTGACTCCATCTACACTTCACGCTGCCTCAGGAAAACAGCCAAAATAATCAAGGACCCAACCCGGTCATTCCCGCTTCTCCCCGCTACCTTTGGGCAGAAGAGTTCTCCAGAGATGCTGCCTGACCCGCTGAGTTACTCCAGCATTTTGTGTCTATCTTCGGTGTAAACCAGAATCTGCAGTTTCGATAGATAGTTTAGAGGGATAAAGGTTTCGAGGGAAGGTAGACAAAAGTGCTGGAGAAACTCAGCGGGTGCAGCAGCATCTATGGAGCGAAGGAAATAGGCAACGTTTCGGGCCGAAACCTTTCTTCAGACTGATGGGGGGTGGGGGGAGGCGGGGAGAATAAAGGAAAAAGGAGGAGGAGGAGGAGCCCGGGGGCTGAGGGAGAGTTAGGAAGGGGAGGAGACAGCAAGGGTTAACTGAATTGTGAGAATTCAATGTTCATGCCCAGAGGATGTAGACTACCAAGCGGAATATGAGGTGCTGTTCCTCCAATTTCCGATGTTGCTCACTCTGGCCATGGAGGAGACCCAGGACAGAGAGGTCAGATACGGAATGGGAGGGGGAGTTGATGTGCTGAGCCACCGGGAGGTCAGGTTGGTTATTGCGGACCGACCGGAGGTGTTCGGCGAAACGATCGCCAAGCCTCCGCTTGGTCTCACCGATGTAGATCAGCTGACATCTAGAGCAGCGGATGCAATAGATGAGGTTGGAGGAGGTGCAGGTGAACCTCTGTCGCACCTGGAACGACTGCTTGGGTCCTTGAAAGGAGTGGAGGGGGGAGGTGAAGGGACAAGTGTTGCATCTCTTGCAGTTGCAATGGAAAGTGCCCGGGGAAGGGGTGGAGCGGGAGGGAAAGAATTGACAAGGGAGTTACGGAGGGAGCGGTCTTTGCGGAAGGCAGACATGGGGGGAGATGGGAAGATGTGGCGAGTGGTGGGGTCATGTTGGAGTTGGCGAAACTGACGGAGGATTACTTGTTGTATGTGCCGGCTGGTGGGGTGAAAGGTGAGGACTAGGGGGACTCTGCCCTTGTTGCGAGTGGAGGGATGGGGAGAGAGAGCAGTGTTGCGGGGTATGGCAGAGACCCTGGTGCGAGCCTCATCTATGGTGGAGGAGGGGAACCCCCGTTCCCTGAAGAATGAGGACATTTCGGATGCCCTGGTGTGGAACGCCTCATCCTGGGAGCAGATGCGGCGTAGACGGAGGAATTGGGAGTGGGGGATGGAGTCCTTACAGGAAGCAGGGTGGGAAGAAGTGTAGTCCAGATAGCCATGGGAGTCGGTAGGTTTATAGTGATTGTCGGTCAGAAGTCTATCACCTGCGATGGAGATAGTGAGGTCAAGGAATGGGAGGGAAGTGTCGGAAATGGTCCAGGTGTATTTGAGTGCTGGATGGAAGTTGGTGGTGAAGCGGATGAAGTCAGTCAGTTGTGTGTGGGTGCAGGAGGTGGCACCAAAACAGTCATCGATGTAGCGGAGGTAGAGGTCGGGGATGGGGCTCGGGTACATCTCGAACAAGAATTGTTCGACGTGACCGACAAAGAGGCAGGCATAGCTGGGGCCCATGCGCGTGCCCATAGCTACTCCTTGTATTTGGATAAGGTTTCGAGGGATGTCGAGGGATGTACAAGGTTTCGAGGGTTGTGGGCCAAACACAGGCAGGGGGGCCTAGTGTAGATGGGGCATGTTGGTCAGCATGGACACGTTGGGCTGAAGGGTCTGTGTCCACGCTGTATCACTCTATGCGTCAGAGTGGTATGTCTAGTGTAATACAGTAATGGAGTGAGATCACTTCTGCACCGAGCAGTTGACCCTAACCCATGGAACAGTGGGCAATTGTCAGCGGGGGATCGTGTAATTTGGACGTCAGCATTCAGCAGCAGAATATTCACGTTGGAAACCTCAACATGAACTCTTTACCTGTTCAGCACTGTTTTAGTTTTAATTTTAGAGATCCAGCGTGAAAAAACAGGCCCTTCGGCCCACCGAATCCGCGCCGACCAGCAATCCCTGGCTTATAGAGGTGTATAAAATCATGAGAGGAATAGATCGGGTAGATGCACAGAATCTCTTGCCCAGAGTAGGGGAATCGAGGACCAGAGGACATAGATTTAAGCTTGGGGGGGGGGAGAAATGGTGTAATAGGAATCTGCGGGGTAACTTTTTCACACAAAGGGTGGTGGGTGTATGGAACGAGCTGCCGGAGGAGGTAGTTGAGGCTGGGACTATCGCAACATTTAAGAGGCAATTAGACAGGTACATGGATAGGACAGGTTTGGAGGGCTATGGACCAAACGCAGGCAGGTGGGACTAGTGTAGCTGGGACAATTTGGCCGGTGTGGGCAAGTAGGGCCGAAGGGCCTGTTTCCACGCTGTATCATTATATGACTCTCTCTGTTAAACTAAACTAACTTTAATCTATTCCAATGCATTGCCCAAAAAGCAATAACTGGGTGTGAAACACCAAGAATCTATTTTTTGTTGTTTAATAAAAAGTTTTTAAAAGAGTTAAAAAAAAAAGTTTTTGAAAAAGTTTAAAATAAAGAATCTTATTTTTCTGATCCCCATAAAACAGTGAAATGAGCAAGTCAAGAACAATGTTGCTACAGACAATTGTTGCCTGATTCTGTGGGGCAAACTGAGCGCAGTATTTGCACAAGTATACGTTGTGACGTGTATGCCACACAATGCCGCACAGGCCTTTCAAGGTTTGGTAAACACACTTGTCCAACTTGGCAGCGGAGTATATTTTGATATGACCAAGCTAACAATGAATATCCCACACAAGACATCGGTGCCAAGTCTGAACAAAGACTTCTCTATTGTAGAGTTGACTGGATATATGTTGACCAGTTCCAACCATCTTGTGGAATTGTAATTAATGCTTAACGGCTTGGAGGCGCCAGCCCTCTGATGTTTCAAAGATCTTTGATTAACCAGAGCATGAAATTAGCCAACACAATCCATTGTTAATCATTCTTTACATATCTGGATTGGTAAACCACAGGCCAAGACAGTTTCACCTAGACTACTTCTGATATACCTCCTCCTTATCTTCTGAAGAAGGGTCTCGACCCGAAACGTCACCCATTCCTTCGCTCCATAGATGCTGCCTCACCCGCTGAGTTGTTCCAGCATTCTTGTCTACCTTCGATTTTTCTAGCATCTGCATTTCCTTCTTAAGCACCTCCTCTTATCTGATTCTCAGACGACTATCTCAGTTGGGGTGGAGCAGCGGGTAGAGCTGCTGCCTCACAGCGCCAGAGACCCGGGTTCCATCCCGACTACGGGTGCTGTCTGAACGGAGTTTGCACGTTCTCCCCGTGACCTGCGTGGGTTTTCACCGAGATCTCCGGTTTCCTCCCACACTCCAAAGACGTGCAGGCTTGTAGGTGAATTGTCTCGGTGTAAATGTAAATTGTCCCCAGTGTGGGTAGGGTGGTGTTAGTGTGCAGGGGATCGCTGAACTAAACTAAATTTAAAGACACACTCAGCGTTCCAGAGTCCTGAACAGCATCACAGTGAGTAATGGATCGCAAACAAGGACCCACAAATATAAATGTCTCTTTCAGATGACGTACGCTCCCTGAACAGTGATTTAAAACAAGTGTAGTTATGACTGTTCTCACTCACAGGACCTTACACAAACGGTTAATCTGTCTTTGTTCAGAAGTTTTGTTTAGTTTGTCTGCTGTATTGAACCTTTTGCCGAGTCCATCAGGAAGGATGCGAGCGTAAGAGGAGTGACATTGCCAGGCAGTGGGGGCATTGAAGTCAAAACCTCCCTGTACATGGACCATGTCGCTGTCTTCTGCTCGGATCCAGGGTCGGTCCGCAGACTGATTAGTATCTGCGACCAGTTTGAGTCGGCCACGGGAGCCAGGGTGAACCACAGGAAGAGCGAGGCCATGCTCTTTGGCAACTGGCCCGACCGATCTTCTGTCCCCTTCACCATCAAGCCTGACTTCTTGAAGGTGCTGGGGATCTGGTTCGAGGGGGGGGGGGGGCTGAGGCGTGTAACAAGAATTGGCTGGAGCGGATAGTCAAGGTGGGGAAGTAGCTGGAGCTGTGGAGGCAACGCTCCCTCTCCATAACCGGACAAAATGTGGTCATCAGGTGTGAGGATCTCTCGGGGCTGCTGTACTTGGCGCAAGTGTGGCCTGTCCCTCCCTCCTACGCCACATGGATCACCCGGGCCGCCTTCCAGTTCATCTGGGGGTCGAGGATAGACCGGGTGCGACGGGCCACAATGTACAAGTCAGCAGACAACGGGGGTAAAAGCGTGCCCAACGTCGCCCTCGCCCTGATGGCCACCTTTGTGTGTGGCTGCATCAGGCGGAGTGTAGAGCCAAGGCACATGGGCACCAAGTGTCACTACCTGCTGAAGGATGCGAAGGATGGGCCTGGCGCAGATGCCACGCAATGTGCCAGTCAGCTGGACATTGCCGCCCCATCTGTCGTCTGTGGAAAGGTTCTTCTGGACCAACACCTTTGACCACATGTCCATTGGGCAGTGGTCAGCACGGAACGTCCTGCAGGCACTGCAGGGAAAGGACTCCATGGATCCGGTGGCGTGGTTCCCAGAGCAGACTGCCCAGCTTGTCTGGCAAAATGCCTCCTCGCCAGAACTCACCAACAAGCACCAAGACCTGGCTTGGCTGGCGGTGAGGGGAGCCCTCCCAGTCAGATCTTTCCTGCACCGTCGGGAACCTCACTGCCAGCGCACGGGACGGCTGCTATGGAGAGGAGACGGTTGCCCACCTCTTTGCAGAGTGTGGATTTGCAAAAGGAGTCTGGAGAAGTATGCAAGGGTCCCTGGAACGCTTTATCCCGAACAGCTCCGTCACAGAGGACTCTGTGATTTACGGACTGTTCCCAGGGACACATTCAGAGACTGACATCGAATGCTGCTGGAGGGTCATCAACTCGGCGAAAGATGCTGTTTGGTCTGCCCGAGCGTTGTTCACCACCCAGCAGAGCGAGATGTCCGTCAGGGAATGTTGCCGACTGGCCCGCTGCAGACTGCAGGAGTACGTGCTGAGGGACTCACTGAAGCTTGGTGCAGCCAACGCCAAGGCTCGGTGGGGAAGGTCCACAGTCTAGGGTCCTTCCGCTGCTGGTCATGGGGGGCACAGTATGGTGGAGACGCCCCTCAAAATAAGGGCATGTATCCCATGCCAGGGGGCCACATGAGTGGCACGGGTGGGGGACGGATTTGTGGAATTTGAAAAAATGTATTAACTGCATTGAACAATTTGTATAGCCTCCGAAAATGTCAGGAAAGGACTACTGCGGGAAGGTGTGCAGACACAAGGAACTGCAGATGCTGGAATCCTGAACAAAACACAAAGTACCGGAGGAACATCTGCAGCTATTAGACGGACAATTCCAGGCATGCTTAGCTCTGCTCCTTCTTATATTTTAAGCTGACAATTACTGTAATGGCCTGAATAATCAAATCTATTAACCTACAAACCTATTAACCAATTCACCTAAAGTGGGAGGAAACCAGAACACCCAGAGAAAATCCAGGCGGTTACAGGAAGAACATGCAAACTCCACACAGACAGCACCCATAGTCGGGATCAAACCTGGGTTTCTGCTGCTGTAATGCAGCAACCCTGCCGCTGCACCAACTCTTATCTACCTGCGTGTGATCCGTATCCCTCCATTCCCTGCATATCCACGTGCCTGTCTAAATGCCGCTTAAACACCACTATCGTATCTGCCTTCACCACCACCCCCTGGCAGCGCGTTCCAGGCACCCACCACCCTCTGTGTAAAAACATTGCTCCGCAAAATGCTGGAGTAACTCAGCGGGACAGGCAGCATCTCCGGAGAGAAGGAATGGGTGACGTTTCGGGTCGATACTCTTCTTCAGACCGAGTTACTCCAGCACTCTGGGAAACGTCACCTATCCATGTTCCGGCAGCATCTATGGAGCGAAGGAAATAGGCAACGTTTCGGCCCGAAACCCTTCCGGGTTTCGGCCCGAAACGTTGCCTATTTCCTTCAGGGTTTCGGCCCGAAAGGTTGCCCATTTCCTTCGCTCCACAGATGCTGCCTGACCCGCTGAGTTACTCCAGCACTCTGTGAAACGTCACCTATCCATGTTCTCCACAGATGCTGCCTGACCCGCTGAGTTACTCCAGCACTCTGTGAAACGTCACCTATCCATGTTCTCCACAGATGCTGCCTGACCCGCTGAGTTACTCCAGCACTCTGTGAAACGTCACCTATCCATGTTCTCCACAGATGCTGCCTGACCCGCTGAGTTACTCCAGCACTCTGTGAAACGTCACCTATCCATGTTCTCCACAGATGCTGCCTGACCCGCTGAGTTACTCCAGCACTCTGTGAAACGTCACCTATCCATGTTCTCCACAGATGCTGCCTGACCCGCTGAGTTACTCCAGCACTATGTGTTTATCTTTGGCCTTCACCAACAATCTGCATCTCCTAAAGTCAGACAGAAACAGCACGGTAGTTAGGGCACCTAGTTCCAGTATAATGAATTGGAAGAGTCAGGCCATTACAGTAATTACCAGCTTAAAATATAAGAAGGAGCAGAGCTAAGCATGCCTGGAATTGTCCTTCTAATAGCTGTGATGATGATATATTTGTCACAGATATAACCAGCACTCACAGATTCCACATGGCATGGCCAATTTGTCTAAATGGGTTACAAATCAGGAAGCGAACATACTTCAGACTGGCTAATGTGACTTTTGAAAAGCTTCAGCAGGTTGGAGATTATTACCAGTATTATTATAATTCCAATGTTTAATATGTTTGTGTTAGTCTCTCCACTCACAGGGCAGGAGAGACATCAATTCCATCTGCTCACAACTTTTTAGTTTAGTTTAGTGATACAGCCTGGAAATAGGCCCTTCAGCCCACCGACCACTGATCACCCGTACAGTAAATGGCAACGGGTCTCGACCCGAAACATCACCCATTCCTTCCCTCCAGAGAGGCTGCCCGTCCCGCTGAGTTACTCCAGCTTTTTGTGTCTATCTTTGGTTTAAACCAGCGTCTGCAGTTCCTTCCTACACATCGCGCCCTTTGTTGGTCTGAGTGGTTATTGCTGGAAACAGTGTGGTAAAGCTGCCTTGTAGCAGGAGAGGTCTGCACAACATCAAACTCGTTGTAAAACTCCGAGTGAAAGGATCAATGGACTCTTTATTTAGAGGGAATAAAATCTCCAAGAGCGTGCAGGCTGGTTTGAAGTGTCCTAAAGCCCGGCTGCATGGAGCTGCTGATTGATGGTAAAAATGTTTACTTTGAGTGTGACTGGAGTCATGAAAATATCAAGGAGTTGTCACTGGGAGTAGCTGACAGATATTTAACTAACAGGCTGGTAAAGTGGCAGCCCGTGGTTCCACAAGGACTTCACAGCGACCGACACAATGACCCTTGTGAGTAACGAGAGGATCTGATCAAAGCCCGTTGTATTGAGCCGGCAAGGTGGCGCAGCGGGTAGAGCTGCTGCCTCACAGAGCCAGGGGAAGCAGCCGACATAATCAAAGACTTGTCCCACCCCGGTCATTCCTTCTTCTCCCCGCTCCCGTCCGGCAGAAGGTACAGAAGCTTGAAAGCCCGCACCACCCGACTCAGGAACAGCTTCTTCCCCTCTGTTATCAGGCTTCTGAACGGCCCTTCCATTAGCTAGGGTACTGTCCGATTCACCTCGACCCCATTGCGGACATTGGACTTTGTCTGTGGAACTGATGCGCTACAATGCTGAGGGGGAAAGGAAACTGGAGATGTAGACAGTACTTAGCGCAAATGAATGGAAGATATGCAGAAAGCTGCGATAATATAGGAAAGGTGGAGCCCACAATGGTCCATTGTTGGCTGCTGGGGAAGGTGAAAACGAGTTATACAGACAGTGAAACTCAACAGGTCGACAGTGAAACAAGTACGCCAGCACAGCGGTAGAGTTGCTGCCTCACAGCGCCAGAGACCCGGGTTCCATCCTGACTATGGATGCTGTCTGTATGGAGTTTGCATGTTCTCCCCATGACCTGCGTGGGTTTCCTCTGGGATCTTCGGTTTCCTCCCACACTCCACAGATGTGCAGGCTTGTAGGTTAATTGGCTTCTGTAAATTGTCCCTAGTGTGTGTAGGATAGTGTCAGTGTGCGGGGATCGCTGGTCAGCACGGACTCGGTGGGCCGAAGGGCCTGTTTCCGTGCTGTATCTCTAAACTAGACTAAAGGGTGACAGTAAAACTCTGCATGACCACTGGGGTGGGGCATAAGCAGACTCGTTCTTGCATTCATTCCCAGCATCGTCGGGAAGTCTGATGATCCCAGCGGGCGCGGCCATGGCTGCTGTCTAGACGCAAGGATTGACGCGAGGTGTTAGACGGAGTTAGTGAAGGGGAACCGTTGCCCCTGGAGCCAGTCTTCAGCTGGTGAGGAAGGCATGTGGCTTGAAGAGAAGGAGTGGAAGAGGCTGGGAAGAGGAGAATACAATGATTACCTGTGAAACACAGCAGGTTTCTAAATTTAGCATCATCAATGGACGCCGACATTTGGCCAACGTCCAGCCACCACTTTGGACAGGCACCATTATTTCCAAAGCCTTCATATGCGCCAAAAGTTATAAAAAGCCATGACGGTGGAAATCCAGAACCAGAAATACTCATAAAAGCCCGTGCGCAGAAATACCCCACTGTAATCACCATCATTAGCGGTGTGTAGAGGCGGGCGCGCTGCCGTCTGATGTCTGGGGAGGTCTGGGACTATTCCATACCCCATAATGAGAGGGAGCCTAGACTGGAAGCAACAACTCGCCTCCTATGTACTAGCTGTTTTTACTCAACAAACAACTAACAATGGCCTGTTTATCATTGTATATCATTGCATATCTTTCATTCAGTGTTCTTTATCTCTCCACATCATCGTCTATATCTCTTGTTTCCCAGTCTGCAGAAGGGTCTCGACCCAAAACATCACCCATTCCTTCTCTCCAGAAGATGCTGCCTGACCCGCTGAGTTACTCCAGCACTCTGTGAAACGTCACCTATCCGTAGTCACCAAACGTCAGACTATTATCTAAATGGTGGCCGATTAGGAAATGGGGAGATGCAGCGAGACCTAGGTGTCATGGTACACCAGTCATTGAAAGTAGGCATGCAGGTGCAGCAGGCAGTGAAGAAAGCGAATGGTATGTTAGCTTTCATAGCAAAAGGATTTGAGTATAGGAGCAGGGAGGTTCTACTGCAGTTGTACAGGGTCTTGGTGAGACCACACCTGGAGTATTGCGTACAGTTTTGGTCTCCAAATCTGAGGAAGGACATTATAGCCATAGAGGGAGTGCAGAGAAGGTTCACCAGACTGATTCCTGGGATGTCAGGACTTTCATATGAAGAAAGACTGGATAGACTTGGCTTATACTCGCTAGAATTTAGGAGGTTGAGAGGGGATCTTATAGAAACGTACAAAATTCTTATGGGGTTGGACAGGCTAGATGCAGGAAGATTGTTCCCGATGTTGGGGAAGTCCAGGACAAGGGGTCACAGCTTAAGGATAAGGGGGAAATCCTTTACGACCGAGATGAGGAAAAACTTTTTCACACAGAGAATGGTGAATCTCTGGAACTCTCTGCCACAGAGGGTAGTTGAGGCCAGTTCATTGGCTATATTTAAGAGGGTTAGATGTGGCCCTTGTGGCTAAGGGGATCAGGGGGTATGGAGAGAAGGCAGGTACGGGATACTGAGTTGGATGATCAGCCATGATCATATTGAATGGCGGTGCAGGCTCGAAGGGCCGAATGGCCTACTCCTGCACCTATTTTCTATGTATCTATGTATCTATCCATGTTCTCCACAGATGCTGCCTGACCCGCTGAGTTACTCCAGCACTCTGTGTCTGTCTGCGGCTAGTATTAGCACAGGTCCAGATCCAAGGGGACACATGGTGGACAGTTCTACAGCATCATAGATCATACACGAGCCCACCAACAGCATCGGTGTGATACCTGGATCCATTAACTCAGCTAAACGGCCAAGGCTGAATGTGGAAAGTGGGTGCAACGTCAGTGGCCGCAGTGGCCCGGACTGTGTGGACTAGCGGCCGGCAACAACCACGTGTGAAAACGCACACCTCCAGACTCAGGGACAGTTTCTTCCCAGCTGTTAGACAAAAGTGCTGGAGAAACTCAGCGGGTGCAGCAGCATCTATGGAGCGAAGGAAATAGGCAACGTTTTGGGTCCGAAACCCGGAAGGGTTTCGGCCCAAAACGTTGCCTATTTCCAGAAGGGTTTCAGCCCGAAACGTTGCCTATTTCCTTCGCTCCATAGATGCTGCTGCACCCGCTGGGTTTCTCCAGCACTTTTGTCTACCTTCGATTTTCCAGCATCTGCAGTTCCTTCTTAAACTCTTCCCAGCTGTAATCAGGCCACTGAACCATCCTACCTCAACTAGAGAGCAGTCCTGACCTCCCATCTACCTCAGATGAAGAGCCTCAGACTATCTTTAACTGGACTTTACTGACTTTACCTTGCACTAAACGTTATTCCCTTTATCCTGTATCTGTACACTGTGGACGGCTCGATTGTAATCATGTATTGTCTTTCCGCTGACTGGATAGCATGCAACAAAAAAAGATTTGCCTCGTGTAATAAGAGTTTGCCAGAACAGTCTGTGGCTGATCCAGAGGAGGTTTACAAGAATGATCCCAGGAATGAGTGGGTTAAGATATGATGAGCGTTTGTCGGCACTGGGCCTGAACTCGCTGGAGTTTAGAAGGATGAGGGGGGACCTAATTGAAACTTACAGAATAGTGAAAGGCCTGGATAGAGTGGATGTGGAGAGGATGTTTCCACTAGTGGGAGAGTCTAGGACCAGAGGCGCAGTCTTAGAATTAAAGGGCGTTCCTTTAGGAAGGAGATGAGGAGGAATTTCTTTAGTCAGAGGGTGGTGAATCTGTGGAATTCTTTGCCACAGACGGCTGTGGAGGCCACAAGTCAATGGATATTTTAAGGCAGAGATAGATAGATTCTTGATTAGTACGGGTGTCAGGGGTTATGGGAAGAAGGCAGGAGAATGGGGTTAGGAGGGAACGATAGATCAACCATGATTGAATGACAGAGTGGACTTGATGGGCCGAATGGCCTATTTCTGCTCTTCGAACATGAACTGAAGCAGTTTCTGATCTGGGCTTGTACAAAATCAATTCCCACCAGCTGCCAATTCCTGGCCATTAAAGTTGCTCCTTTTAAATCTGGTCGACATTACCCAATCAACTGGATCAACAGCTCAGCAATTAGCCCACGTCAGAGGCTTCTCAATATCGAGGAGGGGAATAATAGTTGTCTTGTTTGCACTCTGCCTTCCTTCCAAACAGAGGCACTCGCGGGCCAATGTTCCATTACATAACTGCTTGTGATCCCACAGGCGATGTCTGGAGAAAGGCAGACCCCATACGTGAACTGTATCCGATATTCCCTCTTTAAACCGTGGTGGTCACAGGTACTGACCTCCCCCCCCCCTCATCGAAGGTCCATCACAGGTACTGACCCCCCCCCCCCCATCGAAGGTCCATCACAGGTACTGACCTCCCCACCATCAAAGGGATCTACAGGAGGCGCTGCCTCAAAAAGGCAGCCAGCATCATCAGAGACCCACACCACCCTGGCCATGCTCTCATCTCGCTGCCACCATCGGGAAGAAGGTACAGGAGCCTGAAAACCGCGACCTCCAGGTTCAAGAACAGCTTCTTCCCAACAACCATCAGGCTCTTGAACTCAGCACAACACTAACCTCAGCGACTGTGATCATCTACGGACCGGGTCTTTGGTTGCTCTATGTTTTGACCTATTATGGTATTCTTACTAATTTATTGTATAATTGATTATCATAGATATATATCTGAAGAAGGGTCTCGACCCAAAACGTCACCCATTCCTTCTCTCCAGAGATGCTGCCTGACCCACTGAGTTACTCCAGCACTCTGTGTCTATTTTCATTGAAAACCAGTATCTACAGTTTCTTCCTACACATAGAATATAGTGTTGCAGTTACCAAGAAATTGTAAATTGAAAAAAAAAGTGCAAGGGCTGCAATGAGGTAGATTGGAAGATTTGGGATTCATCCTCAGCACATGAGATGACCATTCAAAAGCCTGATGACAGAGGGGAAGAAGCAGTTCCTGAGTCTGGTGGTGCGCGCTTTCAAGCTTCTGTACCTTCTGCCGGACGGGAGCGGGGAGAAGAAGGAATGACCGGGGTGGGACAGGGACACGTCCTTCATTATGTTGGCTGCTTTCCCGAGGCAGCGTGAAGTTGGAGTAGACGGAGTCAATGCAAGGGAGTGCGGTTTGCAAAGTCTGTGGAATAAATCATACGTGCACTTAATGATTTTTTTTTTTCCATCGTTAATAACAGTAAAAAGCTTTGGGAAAAGAGAAGAAAGTTTATTTAACAAAGGAGTTGTTAAATTCCTCCACATTGTCCCAGTGAATATAATGTGAATATTAGCAAACCTCTGGACGGAGACGGTTAATATAAACCAGGAAACGTCACTTTGATCACCAGAGTGGTGAAAGGCTCGGCTTCTTTACCGCAACGACAGTGAATTCACTGAATTAATCGCACATTCTTTCCACCTTCCCTCACTCTCTAGTTAAGGTAACGGGCAAACTTGGTCCCAACAGCACTCACTAAAGTGATACAGTGTGGAAACAGGCCCCTCGGCCCAACTTGCCCACACTGGCCAACATGCCCCATCTACACTAGTCACTAAAGTGATACAGTGTGGAAACAGGCCCCTCGGCCCAACTTGCCCACACCGGCCAACATGCCCCATCTACACCAGTCACTAAAGTGATGCAGTGTGGAAACAGGCCCCTCGGCCCAACTTGCCCACACCTGCCAACATGCCCCATCTACACTAGTCCTGCCTGCCTGCGTTTGGCCCATATCCCTCCAAACCTGTCCTATCCATGTACCTGTCTAACTGTTTCTTAAACATTGCGATAGTCCCAGCCTCAACGACCTCCTCTGGCAGCTCGTCCCATACACCCAAGTGTGTGTAGGATAGTGTTAGTGTACGATGTACAGAAGCCAATTAACCTACAAACCTGAATATCTTTGGAAGGACCAGTTTCCCCTCTAAGGTGGGAACCAAGACAAAATGTCCAACAGTTGTTGCGATTTCCCCACTCAGAAATTCGAGGTGTTATTTTAAAGAATTACCCATTTAGAATTTTAAAACACAAGCTCTGAAGAGAGGCATTTTTTTGCAGTGTAAAGTAAATACGATACCTTAACCCAGGGAGGGGAAACTGCAAACCTGTGTTTATGCAAGTTCCAATTCGACATTAAAAGCTTTACTTTTAAAACTTACAGACATTTTTCCTAAGTTATTATAGGGAACTAAAGTTACTGTATATATATTCAGGAAGCTATTAAAAAGAGTGGAAATTCTTGCCATGCAGAGTATTACTTGGAAATGTTTACATTTGTTATCAGTGCGTTCTGGCTCAGGAAAGGCAGAGATTTGTAGATGTAGCCCAGTCCGTCACCCAGACCACACTCCCCACCATTGTAGATGTGGTCCAGTCCATCACACACACACCACACTCCCCACCATCGACTCCATCTACACTTCACGCTGCCTCGGGGAAGCAGCCGACATAACCGAGGACCACTCCCACCCCGGTCATTCCCTATTCTCCCCTCTCAGCAGATACCAAAGCTTAAAACCAAGTTCCAGCAGATTCTGGAACAGCTTCTTCCCCACTGTTATCCGTTAATGAGTGGACTTCTCATAAGCTTTGAACGCGGTCTTTCAGCATCCTTGGTGTAATCAGTGATCTTCCTCTGACCAATGTCCTCATATCACCACCCTGCTGCCTCTCATTGGACAAATGTTCAGCTGTGATCGTGCTTCCTCCTCCCCAGTAGCTAGTGGCAATGCCCCGATGATTTGTGTGTAGGAGGGAACTGTACATGTTGGTTTACACCAAAGATAGATACAAAATGCTGGAGTAACTCAGCGGGACAGGTAGCATCTCTGGAGAACATGGATAGATGACCCTTCAGTTCTTCTGAAGAAAGGTCCCAACCTGAAACGTCACCTATCCATGTTCTCCACAGATGCTGCCTGACCCGCTGAGTTACTCCAGCACTCTGTGAAAGGTCACCTATCCATGTTCTCCACAGATGCTGCCTGACCCGCTGAGTTACTCCAGCACTCTGGGAAACGTCACCTATCCATGTTCTCCACAGATGCTGCCTGACCCGCTGAGTTACTCCAGCACTCTGTGAAACGTCACCTATCCATGTTCTCCACAGATGCTGCCTGACCCGCTGAGTTACTCCAGCACTCTGTGAAACGTCACCTATCCATGTTCTCCACAGATGCTGCCTGACCCGCTGAATTACTCCAGCACTTTGTCTTTTTTTGTAAACCAGCATCTGCAGATCCTTGTATCTGACAAAAAACTGCACTGTCGCAGCGGTAGAGTTGCTGCCTCGCAGCTCCAGAGACGCGGGTTCGATCCTGACCACGGGTGCTGTCTGTACGGAGTTTGTACGTTCTCCTCGTGACCACGTGGGTTTTCTCCAAGTTAGTCGGTTTTCTCGCACACTCCAAAAACATGCAGGTTTGTAGGTTAAGTGGGTTAGGTAAATGTGTAAATTGTCCCTAGTGTGGGTAGGATAGTTTAGTGTGCGGGGATCGCTGGTCGGCGCGGACTCGGTGGGCTGAAGGGCCTGTGTCCGCGCTGTATCTCTACACTAAACTAAACTCAACTCAACTTGACTTGTAACCTCAGCTCTAAGTGAAACAAGATCCATCCTGCTGAATGCGCATATTTTGGTCTTTAAAATGTCTTGGTTTGCTCTGTGTGAAATTCTGGTGTCATATTTAAGAGCAAGTTAAATAAAAATATTTTTGTATCACTATGATCACCAGCCTGACTAATAAAAACCATTAGAAAACATCAAGAACTGTGTAAAGCTGCCAAATGTCAGTCATTACCAATCATACTAAAGAGCCCTGGCAGCTGCTTGCTCTGTCAGTGCAGACTTTATACCGCCACAGAGTGATACAGCCTGGAAACTGGCCCTTCGGCCCATCTTGCCCACACCAACCAACATGCCCCATCTACACCAGTCCCATCTGCCTGCGTTCAGTCCATATCCCTCCAAACCTGTCCTATCCATGTACCTGTCTAACTGTTTCTTAAACCTTGCGATAGTCCCAGCCTCAACTACCTCCTCCGGCAGCTCGTTCCATACACCCCCCACCCTCTGCTATCAGGGTGGCACGGTGGCGCAGTGGTAGAGTTTCTGCCTCAGTGTCAGAGACCCGGGTTTGGTCCTGACTACGGCGCTGTCTGTACGGAGTTTGCACGTTCTCCCCGTGACCACAAGGGTTTCCTCCAGGTGCTCCGGTTTCCTCCCACGTTCCAAAGATGTATAGATTTATAGGTTAATTGGCTTATGTAAATTGTCCCTAATGTGTAGGATAGAACTAGTGTGAATGGGTGTTCGCTGGTCGGTGTGGACTGGGTGGGCTGAAGGGCCTGTTTCCACGCAATATCTTCAAAATAACAGTCAAATCATACTATACGATACGCGAGTACAACCGTGAAACACTGAAAAGCTATGCATGTGCGCTATCCAGTGAAGTATTCTAAGGCAAACAGAAAATGCTGGAGTAACTCAGCGGGACAGGCAGCATCTCTGGAGAGAAGGAATGGGTGACGTTTTGGGTCGAGACCCTTCTTCAGACATACTCTACACAAGTACATTCTAGCCTCACACAAGTACAACAGGTCGTGTAAAGAGAAAAATAGCTGAGTGACCTCCTCTGGCAGCTGGTTCCGTACCCACACCACCCTCAGTTGCCCCTCATGTTCCTATCGACATTATCCCCCCCCCCTTACCTTAAACCTATGTCCACCAGTTCTAGATTCACTCCCCCTTGAGCTTAGAGATGCAGCGCAGAAACAGGCCCTTCGGCCCATCGGGTCCACACCGTCCAGTGATCCCCGCACCTAACGCTATCCTACTCCTACACACTCCCACACACGAGGGACAATTTACAATTTACACCAAAGCCAATTAGCCCACAAACGGGTCCGTCTTTGGAGTGTGGGAGGAAACCTGCGCAGGTCAGGGGTAGAACATGCAAACTCCGGACAGACAGCACCCGTAGTCAGGATCAAACAAGGGTCTCTGGCGCTGTGAGGCAGCAACTCTACCGCTGCGCTACCGTGCCTCTGTGCATTCACCGGATCTGTTCCCTCAGCCAGACATAAAGACAGTTTGTTTCCACGAGTAGCAGCTCTACTCAATAACCAAAAATCTGTAGCCTACTTTTGCTCTGGTATTTTATTTTATTTCCCAGGAGAACTGCCCCCTCCATCGACTCTAAGTCGAGACTTGAGTCGAGACTTAAAACTCATCTTTACTCTCAAGCCTTTCTTGACGTCCTCTGAGGGAGGGCTATATGTATGTATTTATGTATGTACTTAATCCATGAACCACTGTTGTATAACGTCAGTACCTCCACAAATGTAAAGCACTTTGGCCAACGAGAGTTGTTTTTTAAATGTGCTATAGAAATAAAAGTGACTTGTTTAATCGATAATGTTTTAATATTAATGATTAATGTTTTGTGTCATTCCTATCTGTCATGTATGTCATGTTGTCACTTGCGGGCAGAGCACCAAGGCAAATTCCTTGTATGTGAATACTTGACCAATAAACGTATTCTTCATTCATTCATGATAAGTTCATAAGTTCACCCCCTCATCCTCCTGCGCTGCAAGGAATAGAGTCCCAGCTACTCACCATCTCCCTGTAGCTCACACCCTCTAGTCCTGGATCAGTCCACGTACCTGCCCACAGCATTGTTTCAACCTGGTTTTAATTTGTTTACAGACAGTTTGCTAACTTCCACATCCTTCCCAACCTGCTTTATATGTTATTTCAAATAAGTATCAAGTCAAGTCAATCCAAAGAAAGTTTTTGTTTAATGATCAAGTATCTGACCTTAATTGAAAATCTAAAACCACTCGATTCTCGCTCCTGAAAACTTGCTCCAGCATCTCTGGAGTAACGCGACTGCCAACCCCAACAAAATGTTTGCGTGCATTTTCCTCGCTGGATGTGAACGTCGATGAGCAGAAATTGCTCTCAGTTTTGAGGCCAAGTGGTGTTGAATTAATGCAATCTAGCGTGCTTCCGTCGGGAGCTTTGGAAACTATAAGAGAACAAGGATTCTATTTATTGTCTGCACACATTTATGTGGAAGGAGTGCAGAGATTTATGAGGATGTTGCCAGGACTCGAGGGCCTGAGCTACAGGGAGAGGTTGAGCAGGCTGGGACTCTACCTTGGAGCGCAGGAGGATGAGGGGTGATCTAACAGAGGTGTATAAAATCATGAGAGGAATAGATCGGGTAGATGCACAGAGTCTCTTGCCCAGAGTAGGGGAATCTATAGAACTAGACAGATTTAAGGTGAAGGGGGGGAAGATTTAAGTGGAACGGTGGCGCAGCGGTAGAGTTGCTGCCTTACAGCGCTTGCAGCGTTGAAGACCCGGGTTCAATCCAGACTACGGGTGCTGTCTGCACGGAGTTTGCACGTTCTCCCCGTGACTGCGTGGGTTTTCTCCGAGTGCTCCGGTTTCCTCCCACACACCAAAGACGTGCAGGTTTGTAGGTTAATTGGCTTCGGTATAATTGTGAATTGTCCCTAGTGTGTGTAGGATAGTGTTAGTGTGCGGGGGTCGCTGGTCAGCGCGGACCCGGTGGGCTGAAGGGCCTGTTTCCGCGCTGTATCTCTAAACTAAACTCGAAGGGGCAATTTTTTCACACAGAGGGCGGTGGGTGTATGGAACGAGCTGCTGGAGGAGGTAGTTGAGGCTGGGACTATCGCAACGTTTAAGAAACAGTTAGACAGGTACATGGATAAGACAGGTTTTTAGGGATATGGGCCAAACAAGGGCAAATGGAACTAGTGTAGATGGAATATGTTGGTCAGCATGGAGTATTTGGGCTGAAGGGCCTTTTTTCATGCTGTAGGACATTCAGATCTTGACTTTAAAAGTAAAAGGACTGATTTCTAATCAATTACTTCCAATTCTTACTCCAATGAGGATTGTGATTATGTTGAGATCTTTCAAATCAGCCAGACTACCTGCTGCATTTAGACTTCATACTCTGGAGACACAGCGCGGAAACAGGCCCTTCAGCCCACCGGGTCTGTGCCGACCAGCGATCCCCACACACTCGCACTGTCTTACACACACTAGGGACAATATACAATTTAGCGAAGCCAATTAATCTACAAACCTGCACGTCTTTTTAGTGTGGGAAGAAACCGGAGCACCCGGAGAAAACCCACGCAGGTCACGGGGAGAACGTACAAACTCCGTACAGACAGCGCCCGTAGTCAGGATCGAACCCAGGTCTGTGGTGCTGTGAGGCAGCAGCTCTACCCGCTGCGCCACCGTGCCGGCCTTGATATGTGGATGTGCAGACATCGGTGCGTCTACCACGTGGGACCACAGACAGAGGGAGGAGACCAGTGTGATTCCCCACTCACATCCACGCAGACTTACACCGCCAACATTCACACTTTATAGAGCTGTAAGGTACACCATCTCACTGCAGCCTGGCCACGGGGCAGAGCCCTGGTGTGTTGTTCAACCTTTAACGAGCAAATTACAAGGTGACTGTTCCAATGTAAATAAAACTCCAAGACACCTAGAACAGAGCCCTGGTTAAGTCTAGATTCTTGTCCAGTCCAGTCCAGTTATTCAGCTGGCTGGGAACAACTACTGCCTGCATCGACTGCACCTTAATTACAGCAGGCACCTGTACAGCCGAGGAATTCATCAGATGGTGCTCACGGCACCACCGGCAACACCAATACACCGGCAACACCTATACACCCATACACCGGCAACACCGGCAACACCGGCAACACCGGCACACTTCAAAGCTGCAGGAGTCAAGAGTGTTTAATTGTCAAAAGACACAGAATGCGGAAGGTAGGTTCTGAAGAAGGTCCCGATCCAAAACGCCACCTATCCATGTTCTCCACAGATGCTGCCTGACCCGCTGAGTTACTCCAGCACTCTGGGAAACGTCACCGAACCAGCATCTGCAGTTCCTTCCTAAACATCCTGATAGCCTGATGGTTGTTGGGAAGAAGCTGCTCCTGAACCTGGACGTTCCAGTTTTCAGGCAAAAACGTCAACAGAGCAGCCGTTGTCTACGTTCAACAGGACTGGCGTGGAAGATCAAGACCTGGTACTCAAACAGCAGAAGATGAGAGACCAATTGAAACACAAGCAACAGCTGGTGTGATTTGGCCCGTGGCTTGATCCGAGTTAAATCTGGTTCAAGTGACTATATCTATATAGAAGATACGTGTAAGAAGGAACTGCAGATGCTGGTTAGGTGATGTTTCACAGAGTGCTGGAGTAACTCAGCGGGTCAGGCAGCATCTGTGGAGAACATGGATGGGTGACGTTTCACAGAGTGCTTGAGTAACTCAGCGGGTGCAGCAGCATCTATAGATGAAGGAAATAGGCAACGTTTCGGGCCGAAACCCTTCCGGGTTTCGGCCCGAAACGTTGCCTATTTCCTTTGCTCCATAGATGCTGCTGCACCCGCTGAGTTTCTCCAGCACTTTTGTCTAAGGCATAATATTAGCCTCAGGACAAGCAGCCTAACTGCAGAGACACACACACACATGGTTTCCAGAACGTTGGTCGTTGCGTCTCTGTGGGACCGGATGTCAATTCCACCCGTCTCTCTTTAACAAAAAAAAAATGTTGCTCTCGAAAATATGGGAAAGGGTCGCCAGTCTTCGAAAGCAAACACTGCTTCCTGCAGTCAGAGTCTGTGCGAGAATCATCGCCGATGTAGGTAATGGCACTAACGGTGGACACAGAGTGCTGGAGTAACTCAGCGGGTCAGGCAGCATCTGTGGAGAACATGGATAGGTGACGTTTCACAGAGTGCTGGAGTAACTCAGCGGGTCAGGCAGCATCTCCGGAGAGAAGGAATGGGTGACGTTTCGGGTTGAGACCCTTCTTCAGACTGTACTCTCAAGTGTACTATAGAAAAGACTCCCTTATCATCCAATATTGGGCATCCCCAGAGTTCCCTCTGCAGAGTTCTGTCAAAGGCCAAAGTCAAGCTGACCTTTGTCTCATCCTGACGTTGACCTTTAGCAGCGTGTTAGAGAGGGCACGAAGCCAGGCCATGCAGCAGGATGTGTGGAATAAACTCACTCCCAATGCTGCCGTATGGGTTTGTGAACACACAAAGGTCCGTTCTTCAATGAAAGAAAGCACCTTTGTTGCATGGAGGCTCGGCATTTGCGATCTGTGGGTTAGCTGGGCCGCTCCAGTAGGTATCGCTGGCCATTAATATTCAGTGGGACGGGACGTATTGCTCTTGGTAGCGTTGGCCTGCACCGGGTTACGACATGTTTGCACTTTGATAAATTAACCTCCATCTGGTAAAACAAAACTGCTCAACACTGAATAAACCTCTGTTTGTGTTTCCAGCGAGGAGCTGTGTGTTAGAGAATAATTACGGGGCAGTCTAACACGAGGTGAGAGACTGCCTTCTCAGTCTGATTGCCGCTGCCGCTGCCTCACTACCTTCCCTTAATTAGATCGAGCAGTTTCATGTTTGTTTAAATCCGCAGTATTTTCTTTACAATTCTTTCTTTCCAGCCTCATCCCGGCTCGTGAACACACCCGGGCACAAACCTGAAAACTAAATAAATTACATTGCTCTTAAATTCCTTTCCAAAGGACGGCACGGTGGCGCAGCGGGTAGAGCTGCTGCCTCACAACGCCAGAGACCACGGTTCCATCCTGACTACGGGCGCTGTCTGTACGGAGTTTGTACGTTCCCCCGTGACCGTGTGGGTTTTCTCCGGGTGCTCCGGTTTCCTCCCACACTCCAAAGACGTGCAGGTTTGTAGGTTAATTGGCTTGGTGCGTGTGTGTGTGTATAAATTGTCCCCAGTGTGTGTAGGATAGTGTTAGTGTACAGGGATGGCTGGTCGGTGCAGACTCGGTGGGCCGAAGGGCCTGTGTCTGCGATGTATTTCCAAGCGTTTAACGTTTAAGAAAGAACTGCAGATGCTGGAAAAATCGAAGGTAGACAAAAATGCTGGAGAAACTCAGCGGGTCAGGCAGCATCTATGGAGAACATGGATAGGTGACGTTTCACAGAGTGCTGGAGTAACTCAGCGGGTCAGGCAGCATCTGTGGAGCGAAGGAAATGGGCAACCTTTCGGGCCGAAACCCTGAAGGAAATAGGCAACGTTTCGGGCCGAAACGTTGCCTATTTCCTTCGCTCCATAGATGCTGCCGGAACATGGATAGGTGACGTTTCCCAGAGTGCTGGAGTAACTCAGCGGGTCAGGCAGCATCTGTGGAGAACGTGGATAGGTGACGTTTCACAGAGTGCTGGAGTAACTCAGCGGGTCAGGCAGCATCTGTGGAGAGAAGGAGTGGGTGACGTTTCGGGTCGAGACCCTTCTTCAGACCCATTCCACACCACATCTCTTTAACACTTTCCCTGTCAGTCCTGATGAATGAGCGTCCAGGTTGGCGTTTCTCGTTAATGATCACTGTTCCCGTTAACACTGCCCTCTCCTCACCCCGCCCACACCATTACTTTATAGTTTATTGGAAGTGATTTAAAGTCTTTGTCTGAGGTAATAGTCCGTAACATGGAAATGTTTTTATTCATTTGTTATTCCACGTAATTCCAAGTCAACCCGGAATTGTTAATGATTTGCAGAAACCTGATAGAATTCTTCCAAGATGCCGCCCAGCCCAGACAACTATTTGCTGCCGGCCACAGAAGCAGATCCACAATCACACATTACAGTCACTACACACTCTTACATGTCTACTCCTACAGCAACATTTAGTACTTTAACCATGATATGAGGCGAGTATGATAATGAGATAGAAACATGGAAACATAGAAAATAGGTGCAGGAGTAGAGGCCATTCGGCCCTTCGAGCCTGCACCGCCATTCAATATGATCATGGCTGATCATCCCCAATCAGTATCCTGTACCTGCCTTCTCTCCATACTCCCTGATCCCTTTAGCCACAAGGGCCACATCTAACTCCCTCTTAAATATAGCCAATGAACTGGCCTCAACTACCTTCTGTGGCAGAGAATTCCACAGATTCACCACTGTGTGAAAAATGTTTTTCTCATCTCGGTCCTAAAAGATTTCCCCCTTATCCTTAAACTGTGACCCCTTGTTCTGGACTTCCCCAACATCGGGAACAATCTTCCTGCATCTAGCCTGTCCAACCCCTTAAGATTTTTGTAAGTTTCTATAAGATCCCCCCTCAATCTTCTAAATTCTAGCGAGTACAAGCCGAGTCTATCCAGACTTTCTTCATATGAAAGTCCTGCCATCCCAGGAATCAGTCTGGTGAACCTTCTCTGTACTCCCTCTATGGCAAGAATGTCTTTCCTCAGATTAGGAGACCAAAACTGTACGCAATACTCCAGGTGTGATCTCACCAAGACTTTGATTTGATTTGATTTGATTTTATTTCTTTGTCATTTGAACCTCAAAGAGGCTCAAACGAAACTCCGTTTCCACAGCCATACAAACAAAACAATTCCTACACGACACACAAACAATTCAATTTACAGAAAACATCCATCACAGTGAATCTCCTCCTCACTGTGATGGAAGGCAACGTCTTTTCTCTCCCCTGCACCATTTTTCTCCCGATGTTGAAGCCCCAGGCGGGCAATGTCAAGTCCCACGGCCGTTGAGGCCGCGCCGGGCGGTGTACGGCCTCGCTCCGGGCCCAAAGTCACAAAGTTGGAGCCCCGGCGGGCGCTGGAATGTCCCGCGGCCATTAAAGCCGCGCCGGGCGATTTACTGCCCCGCTCTGGGTCGTTCCAACCCCGCGACTCGAGCTGGAGAAGTTGCGTTGCGGGAGCTCCGGAAAGCGGTCTCTCACCCGGACCCGCGAGCTCCCGATGTCCCAGTCTACGTGTCTGCAGCTGCAGCTGGAGCTCCGGAGTGAGCAGCAACGAGAAGACCCTGTACAACTGCAGTAGAACCTCCCTGCTCCTATACTCAAATCCTTTAGCTATGAACTGAGATGAACTGAGATGAGGAAAAACCCAGAGAGTTGTGAATCTGTGGAATTCTCTGCCACAGAAGGCAGTGGAGGCCGATTCACTGGATGTTTTCAAGAGGGAATTAGATTTAGCTCTTGGGGCTAACGGAATCACGAGATATGGGGAGAAGGCAGGAACAGGGTACTGATTCTGGATGTGTTGGAAAGTTGAAATCAAAGGTAGACACAAAATGCTGGAGTAACTCAGCGGGTGAGGCAGCATAGAGATGCTGCCTCATCCGCTGAGTTACTACAGCATTTTGTGTCTACCTACTGATTGTGGATGATCAGCCATGATCACATTGAATGACAGTGCTGGCTCGAAGGGCCAAATGGCCTACTGCTGCACCGATTGTCTATGTTTCAATGATCCATGGTGAGCAGGCGAATTGGATCATAGTCACTTGGTCAGAGGAGGCAGAGGGTAATGGCAGAAGGAGGTTTTGTCAGGTTGGAGGTCTGTGAGCAGGAACTGCAAACATGGTTATTAGGCCTGTGTACAATCAAAGCTTTACTTTTAAAACTTGTAGACGTTTTTATAAGGAAACAAAGTTATATATATTCAGGAAGCTGTTAAAAGGGTGGAAATTCTGGCACTGCATAATATTACATGGAATGGGTATATTTACATTTGTTATCACTGAGATCTGGCCCAGAGAGTTGTGGATGTAGCCCAGTCCGTCACACACTCCCCACCATTGTAGATGGAGCCCAGTCCGTCACACAGACCCCACTCCCCACCATTGTAGATGGAGCCCAGTCCGTCACACAGACCACACTCCCCACCATTGATACCATCTACACTACCCGCTGCCTCGGGAAAGCTGCTGACATAATCAAAGACCAATCCCACCCCGGTCATTCCCTCTTCTCCCCATTACATTTGGGCAGAGGATTTCTCTACAGATGCTGCCTGTCTCGCTGAGTTCCTGCGGCTTTATGAGTCTATCTTCGGTTTAAACTAGCATCTGCAGTTCTTCCCTACTGTGTTACTATGATTGTTCAACAAGATGGTGGTGGCACGGTGGCGCAGCGGTAGAGTTGCTGCCTCACAGCGCCAGAGAACCCGGGTTCGATCCTGTCTACGGGTGCTGTCTGTACGGAGTTTGCACGTTCTCCCCGTGACTTGTGTGGGTTTTCCCCGGGATCTTTGATTTCCTCCCACATTCCAAAGACGTACAGGTTTGACAATAGACACAGGGTGCAGGAGTAGGCCATTCGGCCCTTTCGAGCCAGCACACCGCCATTCACTGTGATCATGGCTGATCATCCCCAATCAGTACCCCGTTCCTGCCTTCTCCCCATATCCCCTGACTCCGCTATCTTTAAGAGCCCTATCTAGCTCTCTCTTGAGAAAGTATCCAGAGAACCGGCCTCCACCGCCCTCTGAGGCAGAGAATTCCACACACTCACAAATCTATGTGTGAAAAAGTGTTTCCTCATCTGCGTTCTAAATGTCTTACCCCTTATTCTTAAATGGTGGCCCCCGGTTCTGGACTCCCCCAACAATAATACCTGGGCTTTATTTTCTAAACTAGAACGTGGAAGATGAATGGGAGCCATTTTAATAAGCAGTTGACATTCAAGAGTCAATGGTCAATGGAGCTTTATTTGTCACAGAGTGAAATTCACAACATATATGACACGTGCGAGTGCCGCCATCTTTGGTGCCACTAATCAAAACGCAAAGTCCAGTCGGGGCGTACTCTAAAAGTACTGGAGCAGTTCCCGTCAACCCACTTGATTTAGATGAAGGGATTCAAAGTAACATGAGCAAATTTGCAGATGACACAAAGCTGGGCGGCAGTGTGAACTGTGAAGAGGATGCTATGAGGATGCAGGGTGACTTGGACAGGTTGGGGGAGTGGGCAGATGCATGGCAGATGCAGTTTAACGTGGATAAATGAGAGGTTATCCACTTTGGTGGCAAAAGCAGGAAGGAAGATTATTTTCTAAATGGAGTCAAGTTGGGAAAAAAGGGAAGTACAACGAGATCTGGGGGTTTAAGAAGGAACTGCAGATGCTGGGAAAAGTCCTTGTTCATCAGTCACTGAAAGTAAGCATGCAGGTACAGCAGGCAGTGAAGAAAGCAAATGGCATGTTGGCCTTCATAACAAGAGTTGAGTATAGGAGCAAAGAGGCCATTCTGCAGTTGTACAGGGCCCTAGTGAGACCACACCTGGAGTATTGTGTGCAGTTTTGTTCTCCAAATTTGACAAAGGACATTCTTGCTATTGAGGGAGTGCAGCGTAGGTTCACCAGGATAATTCCCAGGATGGCGGGACTGTCATATGTTGATAGAATGTAGCAGCTGGGCTTGTACACTCTGGAATTTAGAAGGATGAGAGGGTATCTTATTGAAACATATAAGATTACTAAGGGTTTGGACACGCTAGAGGCAGGAAACGTGTTCCCGATGTTGGGGGAGTCCAGAACCAGGGGCCACAATTTAAGAATAAGGAGTAAGCCATTTAGAACGGAGATGAGGAAACACTTTTTCACACAGAGAGTGGTGAGTCTGTGGAATTCTCTGCCTCAGAGGGCGGTGGAGGCAGGTTCTCTGGATGCTTTCAAGCGAGAGCTAGATAGGGCTCTTAAAGATAGTGGAGTCAGGGGATATGGGGAGAAGGCAGGAACGGGGTACTGATTGGGGATGATCAGCCATGATCACATTGAAAGGCGGTGCTGGCTCGAAGGGCCGAATGGCCTACTCCTCACCTACTCTCCACCTCTGGCCATCTTTGTGTCGCGGGGGTGCTGACCGTGAAGGCATTACCTCGGTTCACCCTCCTCCTCACGTCGCCCTTCTCCAGCTCGCTCCCAGTCTCTCTGTGCTTGCAGGATGCTGGCCTTGGATTGGGGGATAATTGCTCAAATCAAACCAACTCAAACAAGCATCAACTCCCAGGCCATGCACAGAGCAATGTGTAAATGTGTAAATGTTTCAGTGTGATAGACAAGCTGGGATAATATTCCACAGGTTCCTTCGGTGATGATTCAGCTGTTCATTGTAATTTGATTAATATACAATTTAACCCTGCCACACTATACTCCGCATGCCAATATCTTTTTATTTGCACGACTTGTAGCACTTGTGTCGGGCTCGATTGTACCCATTTGCACTAAACGTTATTCCCTTTATCCTGTATCTGTACACTGTGGACGGCTCGATTGTAATCATGTATTGTCTTTCCGCTGACTGGTTAGCACGCGACCACAGCTTTTCACTGGTAGACAAAAGTGCTGGAGAAACTCAACGGGTGAGGCAGCATCTATGGAGCGAAGGAAATAGGCAACGTTTCGGGTCCGAAACCCGGAAGGGTTTCGGCCCAAAATGTTGCCAATTTCCAGAAGGGTTTCGGCCCACAAAAACATTGCCTATTTCCTTCGCTCCATAGATGCTGCTGCACCCGCTGAGTTTCTCCAGCACTTTTGTCTACCTTCGATTTTCCAGCATCTGCAGTTCCTTCTTAAACTCTTCCCAGCTGTAATCAGGCCCACTGAACCATCCTACCTCAACTAGAGAGCAGTCCTGACCTCCCATCTACCTCAGATGAAGAGCCTCAGACTACTTCTTAACTGGACTTTACTGACTTTACCTTGCACTAAACGTTATTCCCTTTATCCTGTATCCGTACACTGTGGACGGCTCGATTGTAATCATGTATTGTCTTTCCGCTGACTGGTTAGCACGCAGCAAAAGCTTTTCACTGTACCTCGGTACACGTGACAATAAACTGAACTCACACTCATGTATAGAGTCGTACGGCGCAGACACAGCCCCTTCAGCACAACTTCTCCATGCTGCCCATCACAGCTAGTCTCACCTGCACCCATTTTGTCCACATCCCTCTAAACCTTTCCAATCCATGTACTTGCCCAATTGTCTTTTAAATGCTGTTATAGTCCCAGCCTCAACAACCTCCTCTGGCAGCTCGTTCCATACACCCACCACCCACCGTGAAAACATTGCCCCCGCAGGTTCCACAAGATCAGTGGCAGCAGCAGAATTAGGCCATTCGGCCCATCAAGTCTACCCCACCATTCAATCATGGCTGATCTATCTCTCCCTGCTAACCCCATTCTCCTGCCTTCTCCCCATAACCCCTGACACCCGCACTAATCACAAATCTCTCTATCTCTGCCTTAAAATATCCACTGACTTGGCCTCCACAGCCGTCTGTGGCAATGAGTTCCACAGATTCACCACCCTCTGACTAAAGAGATTTCTCCTCATCTCCTTCCTAAAAGAACGTCCTTTAATTCTGAGGCTTTGACCTCTAGTCCTAGACACTCCCACCAGTGGAAACATCCTCTCCACATCCAGGCCTTTCACTGTTCTGTAAGTTTCAATGAGGTCTCATCCTTCTAAACTCCAGCGAGTACAGGCCCAGTGCCGACAAACGCTCATCACATGTTAACCCACTCATTCCTGGGATCATTCTTGTAAACCTCCTCTGGACCCTCTCCAGAGCCGGCACATCCTTCCTACTCCTAGGTTCCTCTTCAATCTTTTCCCTTTCTCCTTAAACCGGTGTCGTCTGGTTCTTGATGCCCCTACCCTGGAATAAAAGACCATGCATTCACCTGATCTATTCCCCTCATGATTTTATACACCTCTATAAGATCACCCCTCAGTATGACGTTATGGCAGAGCTTGCCAACGTTCACAGTTCAAGTGACAAAAATGAACACATATTTCACGGCACATGTGCCAATAATGATCCAATGATTCATAGTACGTGATAATAAAAAAATACCTACCACCCACCAGAATATGCCCACAAACCGTGACTATATACACTTATTTACAGATGATTGCTTCACATACTCCAACTCATTACTATACATCATTCCTCCTCACTTAATATCACCGTCCATTCTTAACCGCATGTGAAATTTATGGATACAATAGCTCTCTTTGTTATAGACTTTACTTTAGAGATACAGCGCGGAAACAGGCCCTTCGGCCCACCGAGTCCGCGCCGACCAGCGATCCCCGCACACTAACACTATCCTACACACACTAGGGACAATTCACAATTTACCA
>JAXLNO010004900.1:107602-137130 GCA_038087875.1 Malacoraja senta | reverse complement strand
ACCTTACTCTTCTTGGGCACTGGTATAATTGATGCCCTTTTGAAGCAGGTGGGAATCTCAGACCTCAGAAGTGAGAGGTTGAAAATGGCCGTAAAAACTCCAGCCAGTTGGTCCGCACAGGTTTTTAGAACACGACCAGGTATACCATCAGGTCCAGGCGCTTTTCGAGGGTTCACCCCTCTGAAGGATTTCCTGACGTCGGCCTCTGTGGCTGAGACTGAAATACCATCACAGCGAATGGGGGCTCGGGAAGGCACATCAGTTTTCTCCCTATCAAAGCGTGCGTAAAACACGTTGAGCTCGTCAGGGAGTGATGCTACGCAGACATTTGAGCTGCTTCCTGATCTTGCCTTGTAGGAGGTGATTGCATTCTAGCCCCGCCACAGCTGCCGAACATCTGTCTCATCCTCCAGTTTGGAGCAGAAGTCCCTTTTGGCCTTTTTGATGGGTTGGTGGGTGTATGGAACGAGCTGCCGGAGGAGGTAGTTGTGTCCCACTTGGCGATTTTTTTCGGTGACTGCCGGCATCATTGACTGACGTATCAGGTCACCGAACAATCATGGCGTGATGACGTTTGATGCGCCATATTTATTCAAGTGTCCCAACATTTTTGTTGTCGCCGCTAGGTTTTGAAATGTTCAAAATCTTTTGGCGACACTGATATGATGCCGAAAAAAATCGGCAAGTGGGACAGGCCCTTTAGACAGGTACATAGACAGGACCGGTTTGGAGGGACATGGGCCAAGCGCGGGCAGGTGGGACTAGTGTAGATGGGGCATGTGGTTGATGTGAACTTGGTCTGAAGGGCCTGTTTCCGTGACTCTAATTACATCGGCACATCAGAATTATTTGGCCCTTCCAGTCTGCTCCCCTTGTTTGTGGAGACCATTTCCGTCAGCAATACTTCCCGTGATTCCTTCGAGAACTGACCTTCATTTTCAGCTCTCAAGCCGGGAAAAAAAATCACGTCTCATCTATCTTATTAGACATTAGACTGTGCAGATACAGCATGGGAACAGGCCCTTCAGCCCATCTAGCCCGTGCCGACCAGCGATCCCCGTACACTAGCACTATTCTACACGCTAGGGATAATTTACAATATTACCTAAGCCAATTAACTGACGCTTCCCATGCTGTATCTCCAATCGCCTCAGCGCAGAGGGAGAAGAGGAGGGAAGAGACTGCAGACCTAAGACTTTTGCCTCCATCACAGTGAGGAGATGCTGGGTGGACTCACTGTGGTGGATGTTAATATGTGTTTATTGTTGTTTATTGTATTATATGTATGACTGCTGCAATTTCGTCCAGACTTCGGTCTGAATGACAATAAAGGCATATCTATCTATCTATCTAACCTACAACCTCTCCAGAGATGCTGCCTGACCCGCTGAGTTACTCCAGCACTGTGTGAAACGTCACCTATCCATGTTCCCCACAGATGCTGCCTGACCCGCTGAGTTACTCCAGCACTCTGTGAAACGTCACCTATCCATGTTGTCCAGAGATGAGGCCTGACCCGCTGAGTTACTCCAGCACTCTGTGAAACGTCACCTATCCATGTTCTCCACAGATGCTGCCTGACCCGCTGAGTTACTCCAGCATTCTGTGAAACGTCACCTATCCATGTTCTCCACAGATGCTGCCTGACCCGCTGAGTTACTCCAGCACTCTGTGAAACGTCACCTATCCATGTTCTCCACGGATGCTGCCTGACCCGCTGAGTTACTCCAGCACCCTGCGTCTCTTTAGTATGGCTCCTGTGTCCACATCTTAATTTGGCAACATGTTGGGCACTGACATTGTGGGCCGAAGGGCCTGTTCCTGTGCTGTACTGTTCTATGTTCTCTGTTCTATTTGGACCTTGAGTGTGTTGGGGGACAGTGCTGGTTGGGTTTGTTTGCGACGTCACGGAGCCTTGTTAGAACCTCTGATAACTGGTGAATTTTTATCACATCACTGAGACCCTAGACTTTAGACCACGGTGGTGCAGCGGGTAGAGCTGCTGCCTCACAGCGCCAGAGACACGGGTTCCATCCTGACTACGGGTGCTGTCTGTACGGAGTGTGTACATTCTCCCTGTGACCACGTGGGTTTTCTCTGGGTGCTCCGGTTTCCTCCCACATCCCAAAGACGTGCGGGTTTGTAGGTTAATTGGCTTCGGTTAAAATTGTAAATTGTCCCCAGTGTGTAAGTTAGACACAAACAGCTTGAGCAACCCAGCAGGTCAGACAGCATCTCTGGAGACAAGAAATGGGTGACATTTCGGGTCGAGACCCTTCTTCAGATAGGACAGAGCTAGTGTACGGACAATTTACCATTTTAACCTTCAAACCTGTACATCTCTGGGTCTTTGATCGATGGTTGTCACGGACTCCGAGGGCCGAAGGGCCTTTTTCCGCGCTGTATCTCTAAAGTCCAAAGTCTAAAGTAAAGATTGAGACGGGTTCAACTTCAGCAAGTTGGGTTGCATCGTCTGTAAGCTGACTCGGTCTGAAGAAGGGTCTCGACCCGAAACGTCACCCATGCTTTCTCTCCAGAGATGCTGTCTGTCCCGCTGAGTTACTCCAGCCCTTCAGTGTAAACCAGCGTCTGCAGTTCCTTCCTGCACATCTGTAAGCTGCAGGCTGTGTTTACACAAGGAATAACTTCAGAAAGTGAGTTTCCTGAATTAGTTCATTAATTCACACTTGTTTCTCTAAGACCGTGAGTCATTTTTTAATGGAGTTGGAGTGGTTCTGATTTCAGTTGGCACCTTTGAGTGTGGCTTCCTTTATTTGTCAAGGGAGCGCGGTTAAAATGGTGGCACAGCGCGCAAAGTGTCAGACAACGTGGAGTGCTTATTTCTGGTCGTAATCAATCACTCCATACTTGCGTGCGATCAAAATCACTTATCCCTGTCCATCCCGACCACTGCAGGCAGCATACACCCCAGCGGTATGAATAGTCATTTTTCTAACTTCAAGTAACCCTTGCTTTCCCTCTCTCTCCATCCTCTCCGTGTCCTAGTTCTCCCACTAGTTTCCCTGTCCTCCTGATTAAATGTTACTGATTTTATACCTCGTTGTCACCTTCCCCACAACTAACAATGATCCATTCTACATTTTCCTCAACCTTCGTCCTCTTTGATCTCTCGTGTTCATGCCTTACCCTTCCATATGTCTGTCTCTCTCCCCTGACTATCAGTCTCGACCCAAAACGTCACCCAATCCTTCTCTCCACAGATGCTGCCTGACCTGAGTTTTTCCAGCACTCTGTGAAACGTCACCTATCCATGTTCTCCACAGATGCTGCCTGACCCGCTGAGTTACTCCAGCACTCTGTGAAACATCACCTAGTTCAAGTTCAAGTGAGTTTATTGTCATGTGTCCCTGATAGGACAATGAAATTCTTGCTTTGCTTCAGCACAACAGAACATAGTAGGCATTGACTACAAAACAGATCAGGGTGTCCATATACCATTGTATAAATATATACACACATGAATAAATAAACTGATAAAGTGCAAATAACAGATAATGGGCTATTAAAGTTCAGAGTTTCATAGTTTTGTCCGAGCCAAGTTTAACAGCCTGATGGCTGTGATGGCCACTAGCTATTCCTGAACCTGGTCGTTGCAGTCTTCAGGCTCCTGTACCTTCTACCTGAAGGTAGCAGGGAGATGAGTGTGTGGCCAGGATGGTGTGGGTCCTTGATGATACTGCCAGCCTTTTTGAGGCAGAGACTGCGATAGATCCCCTCGATGGAAGGGAGGTCAGAGCCGATGATGGACTGGGCAGTGTTTACTACTTTTTGTAGTCTTTTTCGCTCCTGGGCATTCAAGTTGCCGAACCAAGCCACGATGCAACCGGTCAGCATGCTCTCTACTGTGCACCTGTAGAAGTTAGAGAGAGTCCTCCTTGACAAACCGACTCTCCGTAATCTTCTCAGGAAGTAGAGGCGCTGATGTGCTTTCTTTATAATAGCATCAGTGTTCTGGGACCAGGAAAGATCTTCAGAGATGTGCACGCCCAGGAATTTGAAGCTCTTGACCCTTTCAACCATCGACCCATTGATATAAACGGGACTGTGGGTCCCCATCCTACTCCTTCCAAAGTCCACAATCAGTTCCTTGGTTTTGCTGGTGTTGAGGGCCAGGTTATTGTGCTGGCACCATATGGACAGTTGCTCGATCTCTCTTCTATACTCTGACTCGTCCCCATCAGTGATACGTCCCACAACAGTGGTGTCGTCAGCGAACTTGATGATGGAGTTCGCACTATGTCCGGCTACGCAGTCATGAGTATAGAGTGAGTACAGCAGGGGGCTGAGCACGCAGCCTTGAGGTGCTCCCGTGCTGATTGTTATCGAGTCTGACACATTTCCACCAATACGAACAGACTGTGGTCTGTGAATGAGGAAGTCGAGGATCCAATTGCAGAGGGATGCGCAGAGACCCAGTTCTGCGAGTTTGGTAACCAGCTTGGAGGGGATGATTGTGTTAAATGTAATCGATGAATAACAGTCTGACATATGAGTTTTGTTGTCCAAGTGGTCCAGAGCGGAGTGGAGGGCCAGCGAGATCATATCCACCGTTGATCTGTTGTGGCGGTAAGGGAACTGCAGTGGGTCCAGGTTCTTGTCGAGGTAGGAGTTGATTTGCGCCATGATCAACCTCTCAAAGCACTTCATCACCATGTTCTATCCATGTTCTCCAGAGATGCTGCCTGACCCGCTGAGTTACTCCAGTATTGTGTGTATCTGCAGGCACTTGGCAAGTTTACACTGCTGACATTGAGCTTTGTGACGTGGGAATACGTGGCAGCAACTTGGAGTATGTTTGTTCTACGTGACCTTGCGTTCATTAAAGCTAATGGATCATCTGTCCCCAGGGACAAGCTCGTCTACACATCGACATCCTCATCAGATACTCTCTGAACCAAGGGAACTGATGCCTCCACTGTCATAGAGTCACAGTGATACAGAGTAGAAACAGGCCCTTCGGCTCAACTTGCCCACAACAGCCAACATGCCCCATATACACTAGTCCCACCTGCCTGCGTTTGGTCCATATACCTCCAAACCTGTCGTATCCATGTACCTGTCCAAGTGTATTTTAAACGTTGCGATTGTCCCAGCCTCAACTACCTCCTCTGGCAGCTCGTTCCATACACCCACCGCCCTCTGTGTGAAAAAGTTACCCCTCAGATTCCTATTAAATCTTTTTCCACTCACCTTAAACCTATATCCTCTGTATTCTTGATTCCCCTACTCTGGGCAAGAGACTCTGTGCATCTACCCGATCTGTTCTGAGTTACAGGTACGTGGTATCTGCCAGCTTTCGCTGATTGGAGATGTTTTGCAGAACGAGGGTGAAGACGGTTCCATCCTGACCACGGGTGCTGTCTGTATGGAGTTTGCACGTTCTCCCCGTGACCTGCGTGGGTTTTCTCCGGGTGCTCCGGTTTCCTCCCACACTCCAAGGACGTGCGGGTTTGCAGGTTAATTGATTTCGGTAAAATAGTAAGTTGTCCCTAGTGTTAGTGTGCGGGGATCGCTGGTCGGTGCCGACTCGGTGGGCCGAAGGGCCTGTTTCCGTGCTGTATCTCTGAACTAAACTACAGACGGACACAAAATGCTGGAGTAACTCAGTGGGACAGACAGCATCTCTGGAGAGAAGGAATGGGTGACGTTTCCTCCAGCATTTTGTGTCTATCTTTGGTTTAAAATAGCATCTGCAGTCCCTTCATAAACTCAACTATATCCCGTCAATTGCTCATAAACTTGGGAGAGATTTTAATTTCCAGTGAAAATGCATTAATCTGTCCACGGACCCAACAAAAACATACAGAATTGCCACAAACATTATCTTTATCTAACACGAATCGGAAAAGACTAGCTGGAAGAGAAAAAATATTATTTGGACAAATAATCATTTTCTTTGGAAGGATTAGGATTCAATTCCAAAGCTGGGTCCTATCTTACAATCAGCTTGGACTGGAAATCAAGACCACAAGATTACATTTAACTGACTTGAACAGATAAGAAGTATTTTAATATTAAGAAATGAATGTTAATGTGAAACTCAGTGCTCGGGGCAAGAGGTTTAGAAGCAAAGAAACTTGCCTCGCCTATCCTTCGTCTGTAATTAGTATTTTGTTAAGAGGCAATAATCTTTTAAATAAATGTGAATGAATGAATGAATACTTTATTTGTCATTATAACATGTAAAACATGTACAACTTTGTCACAGAGTAATACAGCATGTAAACAGGCCCTTCAGCCCAAATCATCCATGCTGACCAAGGTGCCCCTTCTATCCTCATCCCATTTGCCTGCGTTTGGTCCATAGACCCTTTGAAATGTTCCCATCACAGGTGCTAGAAGCTGATTAAGGCCATTTGGCCCATCTAGTCCACTGCTTCATTCAATCATGCCTGATCTATCTTCCCCTCTCAACCCCATTCTCCTGCCTTCTCCCCATAACCCCTGACACCCGTACTAATCAAGAATTTGTCAATCTCCGCCTTAAAGATATCCGCAGTACTAATCAAGAAACCAAGACATGCAGGGAATGGAGGGATCTGGATCACACGCAGGCATGGAAGAGATGGTCTTGGCATCATGTTGGGAACGGACATTGTGGGCCGAAGGGCCTGTTCCTGCGCTGCATTGATGTTTAGGCAGGAACTGCAGATGCTGGTTTAAACCGAAGATAGACACAAAAAGCTGGAGTAACTCAGCAGGACAGGGCAGCGTCTCTGGGGAGAAGGAATGGGTGACGTTTCAGGTCGAGACTGAAGTCTGAAAAAGGGTCTTGACCCAAAACGTCGCCCAATTCTTCTCTCCACAGATGCTGCCTGACCCGCTGAGTTACTCCAGCACTCTGTGAAACGTCACCTATCCATGTTCTCCACAGATGCTGCCTGACCCGCTGAGTTACTCCAGTACTCTGTGAAACGTCACCTATCCATGTTCCGGCAGCATCTATAGAGCGAAGGAAATAGACAACGTTTCGGCCCGAAACCCTTCCGGGTTTCGGCCCAAAACATTGCCTATTTCCTTCAGGGTTTCGGCCCGAAAGGTTGCCCATTTCCTTCGCTCCACAGATGCTGCCTGACCCGCTGAGTTACTCCAGCACTCTGTGAAACGTCACCTATCCATGTTCTCCACAGATGCTGCCTGACCCGCTGAGTTACTCCAGCACTCTGTGAAACGTCACCTATCCATGTTCTCCACAGATGCTGCCTGACCCGCTGAGTTACTCCAGCACTCCGTGTCTATCTTTGGTATAAACCAGCATCTGCAGTTCCTTTTATTATGTCTCGATTTCCCTACCCCGGCTAAAGTACTCCGTCATGCGCCCTTTCCCCATTCAAACTATCCGCTCCATCTAAACTACCGCCTGCTAGTCTTTGATATTTACACCCTGGGAATAAAGGCTGTAACCTTCTCAAATATACTTTCAGGTCAAGTGTAATCAGGGTTGAATTCCTTGCTTGGGTTTGATCTTCCAGCCGCACTCAACCCCACCTCCCCGCCCTCTCATTGATCAAGTTGTACATTCCAGTCCAGTCCAGCCCGTGCTATTTACTCTGGGCACACATGGTCTCTGGGGATCCACGCAGCGGATGATCGACAATGGTGCTTGTGCCTGGAGCTGTGAATTCCCAATAAAATCCCTCAGGTATGTCTGGGCTGCCACTCAGCTGAGGCGGTGGTTATAGTGTGAAATAATAGTGAGGTTTTAGTGCCGTCATGACACAAGATAGAACCATTCCCACACTGACCTCTCTGTCCTGGGCCTCCTCCACTGTCGGAGTGAGGCCCAGCGCACATTGGAGGAACAGCACCTCTTATTTCGCTTGGGCAGCTTACACCCCAGTGGTATGAACATTGATTTATCCAACTACACGTAACCCTTGCTTTCCCTCTCTCTCTCTCTCTCCATCCCTCCCCCACCCTAGTGGTTGTACCAGTTTCAAAGTCATCTTGTTGAGTCTCATTGTCTGTAACTCATTTTCACCTCAGCCCACTGCTAACAATGGCCTGTTTCCTTTACCATAGTTACTTTTCTGCAAAACTTTCATCCATTTGTTCCATATCTCTCTCTATCATCGTCTATATCTCCCGTTTCCCTCTCCCCTGACTCTCAGTCTCGACCTGAAACGTCACCCATTCCTTCTCTCCAGAGAAGCTGCCTGACCCGCTGAGTTACTCCAGCTTTTTGTCTATCTTCACTTTAAACCAGACCTGCCATTCCTTCCTACACAATCTCTCAATGTCCAGTGCATGAAACAGTTGGAATGTGCGTCCACACCTCGCCAGTGGAGAATGAATACACCAGTTGTTATGTTGCTGTCGCTCATTGTTTTTATTTTAAACATTGCCAACGTAGTAATCAAACACAGCGTTCACCCAAACATGGAGAAACGGAAGATTAGTCGTGGAATGTAACAAGCGCTGCAGATAGAAGAAAGACACAGAGTGCTGGAGTAACTCAGCGGGTCAGGCAGCATCTGTGGAGAACATGGATAGGTGACGTTTCACAGAGTGCTGGAGTAACTCAGCGGGTCAGGCAGCATCTGTGGAGCGAAGGAAATGGGCAACCTTTTGGGCCGAAACCCTGAAGGAAATAGGCAACGTTTCGGGCCGAAACCCGGAAGGGTTTCGGGCCGAAATGTTGCCTATTTCCTTCGCTCCATAGATGCTGCCGGAACATGGATAGGTGACGTTTCACAAAGTGCTGGAGTAACTCAGCGGGTCAGGCAGCATCTGTGGAGAACATGGATAGGTGACGTTTCACAGAGTGCTGGAGTAACTCAGCGGGTCAGGCAGCATCTGTGTCTACGCCGCATCTGCGCCCAGGATGAGGTTTTCCATAACAGGACATCGGGGATATCCTCATTCTTTAGGGAATGGGGGTTCCGCTATTCTAATATAGATGAGACCCTCACTAGGCTCTCCTCGATATCCTGCAGCTCCGCTCTTGCTCCCCTCCCCTCCCCCCCCCCCATTCGTAACAAGGTCAGATTCCCCCTAGTCCTCACCTTCCACCCCATCAGCTGTCACATCCAGCGCATAATCCTCCGACATTTTCGCCACCTCCGACGGGATTCCACTACTGGCCACATCTTCCCATCCTCATCTCTTTCCGCTTTCCGCAGAGACCGCTCTCTCCGCAACCTCCTGGTTAACTCGCCCCTTCCCACCCAAACCACCCCCTCCCCAGGTACCTTCCCCTGCAACACCTGTCCCTTTACCCTCTCCCTCGACTCCGTCCAAGGATCCCGACTGTCTTTCCAGGTGAGGCAGAGGTTCACCTGCACCTCCTCCAACCTCATCTACCATATCAGCTGTTCCAGGTACGGTCTCCTGTACATCGGCGAGACCAAGCGCAGGCTCGGCCATCGTTTCGCTGACCACTAGGAACAATTTACAATTTCTTTTAAAAAGCAATTAACCTATAAACCTGCACGTCTTTGGAGTGTGGGGGGAAACCGCAGGTCCCAGAGAAAACCCACGCAGGTCACGGGGAGAACGTACAAACTCCGTACAGACAGCACCCGTAGTCGGGATCGAACCTGTATCTCTGGCGCTGCGAGGCAGAAACTCTACCGCTGCGCCACCAAGGTTTACCATTACAATAACACCAACACAAATGGTCACACTGTGTGATTTAACATCTGTGATACTGATCTGTAAATAATAACATTGTACTTTATCAAATTTAACCTTGAATGCACATCGGAGCTTCTCGTTGGCTGAGGCACCATGACTTGCACACTAAAGTGCAATTAATTAAACCAAATATGTTAACAATCTTAATAAGAAGATTGAGCAGCGTTACTGATATAACAAATTAAATTATAGGCACAGTCACTAATCTTGTTATATCGCTATTAAGAGTTATTATTTGCAGACTGCTAAAATTATAACAACAGCGTGTATAGACCCAAGAGAGAAATGGGTTTATATGTTGTAAGTTCTGACTTAAGTTGTGAATTTTATTGAACCACAGTCATTGAATCACAGAGTGATACAGCACGGAAACAGGCCCAACTTGCCCACACCAACCAACATGTCCCATCTACACTAGTCATAGAGTGATACAGCACGGAAACTGGCCCTTCGGCCCAACTTGCCCACACCGGCCAACATGTCCCATCTACACTAGTCATAGAGTGATACAGCACGGAAACTGGCCCTTCGGCCCAACTTGCCCACACCGGCCAACATGTCCCATCTACACTCGGCCCATTTGGCCCATTTGGCCCATACCTGTCCTATCCATGTACCTGTCTAAATGTTTCTTAAACATTGCGTTAGTTCCTCAACTACCTCCTCCGGCAGCTCGTTCCATACACCCACCATCCTTTGTGTGAAAACGTTACCCCTCTTATTGAATCTTTTCCCCCCCCCCTCTCCTTAAACCTATGTCTTCTGGATCTCGATTCCCCTATTCTGGGCAAGGAGTACATTTATCTGATCTATTCCTCTATTTTGTCCACATAGCCCAGTTTGTATTGATGGTGCTGAAGTAGAGATGGTTGAAAACTTCAAATTCCTGGAAGTCAATATCACCAACAACTTCTCCTGGACCACCCATATTGAAGCAACAACCAAGAAAGCGCCTCTACTTCCTTGAAGAACCCGTCTGAAGAAGGGTTTCGGCCCGAAACGTTGCCTATTTCCTTCGCTCCATAGATGCTGCTGCACCCGCTGAGTTTCTCCAGCATTTTTGTGTAGCCTCTACTTCCTTACAAGGCTTAGGAAGTTCAGCATGTTCCCAACAACTCTCACCAGCTTCTACAGATGTGCCGTAGAATGCATTTTATCAGGATGCATCACAATTTAGTTTGGGAACAGCTCCGTCCAAGACCTCAATATATAGCAGTGAGTTGGAGGGAGTCAACAGCTTCATGTTCCTGGGAGTGCATATGTCTGAAGATCTGTCCTGGACCCAGCTCATTGTTGCAATCACGAAGAACACAAAGGCACACCTCCAGTCAGCGGGAAGACAATACAGGATTACAATCCAGATATTTACAGTGTACAGATACATGATAAAGGAATAACGTTTAGTGCAAGGTAAAGCCAGCAAAGTCCGATCAAGGATAGTCCGAGGGTCACCAATGAGGTAGATAGTAGTTCAGGACCGCTCTCTGGTTGTGGTAGGATGGTTCAGTTGCCTGATAACAGCCGGGAAGAAACTGTCCCTGAATCTGGAGGTGTGCGTTCGTTTTCACACTTCTGTACCTCTTGCCCGATGGGAGAGGGGAGAAGAGGGAGTGACCGGGGTGAGACTTGTCCTTGATTATGCTGCTGGCCTTGCCGAGGCAGCGTGAGGTGTAGATGGAGTCAATGGAAGGGAGGTTGCTTTGTGTGATGGTCTGGGCTGCGTCCACAATTCGCTGATAATTTGAATTTGTCTCCCAACTTGATAGAATATTTGAGACGTATCGTATCTCTTCAATCTTCTAAGAAAATCGAGGTGTTGATGAGCTTACTTTGTGATTGCAACAATGAGCTGGGTCCAGGACAGATCTTCAGAGATGTGCAGGCCCAGGAACGGGAAGCTGACTAACTCCATCAACATCATCGATGAAGATGGGGTTTGTGGATCCTTGGCTTTCCTCTCCTGAACTCAACAATCATCTCCTTGGATAGACACACAAAATGCTGGAGTAACTCAGCGGGACAGGCAGCATCTCTGGAGAAAGGGAATGGGCGACGTTTCGGATCGAGTCCCTTCTTCAGACCTTGGTCTTGCTGACATTGAGAGCAAGGTTGTTGTCTGGCACCGTTGACTCAGATTATTGACCTCCCTTGAATGGGGGAGAGATGAATCAAACAGTAGTCAAGTTCATCTCCTCCCCTTCATCAGCCCTCTGGTTGTCTCCTCCCCTCCCCCAGCCCTCAGGCTCCTCCTCCGCCTTTTTCCTTTTTTCCTTTCTTCTCCCCACCCCCTATCAGTCTGAAGAAGGGTTTCGGCCCGAAACGTTGCCTATTTCCTTCGCTCCATAGATGCTGCTGCACCCGCTGAGTTTCTCCAGCATTTTTGTGTACCTTCGATTTTCCAGCATCTGCAGTTCCTTCTTTAACACAGTAGTCAGGGCACTGTCTGATTCATTACCACCTCGACCCCATTGCGGACATTGGACTTTGTCTGTGGAACTGATGCGCTACAAAGCTGAGAACTATATTCTGCACTCTGTATCTTCCCCTTTGCTCTACCTGTTGGACTGAAGTTTGACCTGATTGTATTTATGTCTGGTATTATCTGATCTGTATGGACAGCTGCAGAACAAAGCTTCTCACTGTACCTCGCTACACGTGATAGTTATAAAATATGAAAATAACCTTATGATTTGATAATTATCTTTTCTTTGCTGGTTATTTTAATAATAAATCACTTTGGAATTGCAATGAGGTGCATCAAAGCCCATTGGTCCAAATCATTAACTGAGTTCATCAAACTAAATGCTATTTCATTATTTACGTAATATGCGATTGGAGACTAATTAGACCATTCGGCCCATCTAGTCTACTCCGCCATTCAATCGTGGCTGATCTATCTCTCCCTCTCAACCCCATTCTCCTGCCTTCTCCCCATAACCTCTGACACCCGTACTAATCAACAATCTATCCCTGCCTTAAAAATATTCAATGATTTGGCCTCCACAGCTGCCTGTGGCAAAGAATTCCACAGATTCACCACCCTCTGGCTAAAGACATTTCTCCTCATCTCCTTCCTAAAGGTACATCCTTTTATTCTGAGGCTGTGCCCTCTGGTCCTAGACTCTCCCACTAGTGGAAACATCCTCTCCACATCCACTCTATCTGGGCCTTTCATTATTCCCCACATGAAGCACGATTGTTGGCTTCTGAATGCCAGGCCCATGTGAAGGTGCTGTGCTGCAGGGCATGTTTGTAGCTTGAAGATCTTGACTCTCTGGTTGCCATGGAGCTGTAGTAGAGGCTGGGCTGCCCACCTTCCTCACAAGTCCCGTTCACTCTGACCCTCGGTCCAAAGCCTTCAGTGTAACTCAGTCGAAGCAAGAAACATCACTGCATGCAAATTAGTTTACTTTCCTTTCCTGTACTCGATACAGCTTGGAAACAGGCCATTCGGCCCACCGAGTCCGTGCTGACCAGCGATCCCCGTACACTAAAGGGCCTGTCCCACTTGGCAATTTTTTTCGGCGACTGCCGGCGACATATCAGTGTCGCCAAAAGATTTTGAACATTTCAAAATCCAGCGGGGACAAAAAAAAAGTTGCGACACGTGAAAAAACACCGCGCGTCGATACGTCATCACACCCTGTCACCGCCGTGTCATGCCACAAATTTTACGGTGACCTGATACGTCAGTCAATGATGCCGGCAGTCGCCGAAAAAATCGGCAAGTGGGACAGGCCCATTAACGCTATCCTACACACACTGGGGACAATTTACAATTTTTACCGAAGCCAATTAACCTACAAACCTGCACTTCTTTGGAGTGTGGGAGGAAACCGGAGCACCCGGAGAAAACCCACGCAGGTCACGTGGAGAACGTGCAAACTCCGTACAGACAGAGGATATTGGCAAGACTCTCGGCAGAATCAGAAGGATGAGTATTTCATATCCTGAATTCCAAGAAGGTATTGAATGAATCATCCTACCACGACTAGAGAGCATGTCCTCATCTACTGTCTACCTCATTGAAGACGCTTGGACTATCTTTGATTGGACTTTACAGGACTACCTTGCATTAAACATCATTCATGTTATTCCCTTTATCCTGTATCTGTACACTGTGGACGGCTCGATTGTAATCATGTATTGTCTTTCCGCTGACGGGTTAACGCGCAACAAAGGGCAGTCACGGTGGCGCAGCGGTAGAGTTGCTGCATCGCAGCGCCAGAGACCCGGGTTCCATCCTGACTACGGGTGCTGTCTGTACGGAGTTTGTACGTTCTCCCCGTGACCTGCGTGGGTTTTCACCGAGATCTTCAGTTTCCTCCCACACTCCAAAGGCGTGCCGGTTTGTCGGATAATTGGCTTATTAAAATTGTTTTTAAAAATTGTCTCTAATATGTGTAGGATAGTGTTAGTGTGCGGGGATCGCTGGTCGGGGGGGACTCAGTGGGCCGAAGGGCCTGTTTCCACGCTGTATCTCTAAACTAAACTAAGCGGATAGCTTTTCATTGTACCTCGGTACACATGACAATAAATTAAACTAAATTGAGAAAAGCCCAAATGAAGCTGTGGTTGTTGTTTGCATCACACAATCCAAGCCGGAAGAGAGTCCTTTCCTCAAGTCCTGTTGCCGTCTGCCTCACAGAAGACAGATTCTTATTCTGATTATTCAATTTCCAGCTAAGTATTACTTGCTGATCTGCAGCTAAGTGCAGCGTTTGCGTTAATAGCAGCAGCAGGCAGTCAAGACTGCGCAGTCAGTGGGGTGTCACACACTGCAGCCACTGAAACTTGCCTGAACGCACTATTAAGATAAGTGGCGATATTTTACAATCTGATATTGGGTCATGGGAATTTGATTTCTTTCTGTACCATCGTTTGCTTCAGTGCAAAGAACCAAACTGGTAAATGCACGTAATTGTGGTGTGTGAAACCATTGTGGGGGGATGTTTTATGTTTATTGTTAAATTCTTGGATGTTGTGTCTTAACTTTATTTGTGTGTTGCATGGCAAGTTAAATTTCACTACACCAATTGGTGTACGTGACAATAAATATCCTTTGTCCTTTGTCCTTTGTCCTTTGTCCTTTGTCCTTGTATTTTAGTTTAGTTTAGAGATACAGCGCGGAAACAGGCCCTTCGGCCCACCGAGTCCGCGCCGACCAGCGATCCCCGCACACTAGCACTATCCTACAAAGGGCGGCACGGTGGCGCAGCGGGTAGAGTTGCTGCCTCACAGCGCCAGAGACCCGGGTTCCATCCTGACTACCGGTGCTGCCTGTACGGAGTTTGTACGTTCTCCCCGTGACCTGCCTGGTTTTTCTCCGAGACTTTCGGTTTCCTCCCACACTCCAAAGACGTGCAGGTTTGTACGTTAATTGGTTTGGTCTGAATATAAAATTGTCTCTAGTGAGTGTCGGATAATGTTAGTGTGCGGAGATCGCTGGTCAACCCGGATGCGATGAGCCGAAGGGCCTGTTTCCGTGCTGTATCTCTAAACTAAACTAAACTAATTTTTACCAAGTCAATCAACCTACAAACCTGTACGTCTTTGGAGTGTGGGAGGAAACCGGAGCACCCGGAGAAAATCCACACAGGTCACGGGGAGAACGTACAAACTCCGCACAGACAGCACCCGTAGTCAGGATGGAACCCGGGTCTCTGGCGCTGTGAGGCAGCAGCTCTACCCGCTGCACCACCGTGCCACCCTAATTGTGTTGAGTGTTGGCCCATCAAGGTGCAGCCTGTGGGCCAAGCTGTTGAGCAGGTCAGGACAATGTCCTGTCCAGAATGTTTTTTATCCTGTTTTAGTGCAGAAAGATATTTCAAAATGAACATGCCACTGAAAATATAAGATGATAACATCTCAGCAATTAAACATAATTGTCTCATTTGACTCGTTGTTGCTGGGGGAAATATCTGACCTTGCCTTCATCGGAAAACGATCCCGTCTACAGCAGTGTTGGTTCCTTAACAGATTTGGAAACCATTTGACATTTCTGTGCTCGCACAAGAAGCAAGCTAAAAATGCTGTTTTAATCAAGAGAATTAATAGCTTTTAATTAAGTCCTTTACAGAAATATGTAAGTCAGGAGAGGTTACGTCGAATTTTGACTAAATTTCCCCCAAAGGCCTCGCAGGTCTTATCAGATGGAATGATTTGGGAAAATTACCCAAAAATATGTGGACAGGGGTCAAATCAAAGTAGCTGGTTGTGCTTTCACCTTCTGGGTGTCCCTATTGATTTAGATGGAGCTGTATTTTGGGTTGTAGATTGGGCTCAACATCAGGGGGATATTAAACCAGAACTTTGTTCATTGCAGTGGGAGCAGGAGGCTTGGGCAAACAAGTTCACACACGGGGCTAGGTTTCAAATCTGGGGACTCGGGTCAAAGCTCAGCACTACAACAAGCTGTACACTAACAACACTGTGGAGTGGGTACCAGAAGATAATGATCATCTAGTTATCATCAGATTAGATTCTTATAGATATCTTATTTGATTCAACGTTTAACTTATGCAACGTGTTACAGGAAACCAAATAGAGCTACTGTACATGAATTTCACAATTATGGAGGCTGTACATCTTACAGAGGTGTAGCTTAGTTTACAGATACAGTGCGGGCTCTTCAGCCCACCGGGTCCGTGCTGACCAGCGATCCCTGCACACTAACGCTACCCTACACACACAATGGACAATAGGTGCAGGAGTAGGCCATTCGGCCCTTCGAGCCAGCACCGCCATTCAATGTGATCATGGCTGATCATCCCCAATCAGTACCCCGTTCCTGCCTTCTCCCCATATCCCCTGACTCCACTATCTTTAAGAGCTTTATCTAACTCTCTCTTGAAAGCATCCAGAGAACCTGCCTCCACCGCCCTCTGAGGCAGAGAATTCCACGAACTCACAACTCTCTGGGTAAAAAAGTGTTTCCTCATCTCCGTTCTAAATGGCTTGCCCCATATTCTTAAACTGTGGCCCCTAATTCTGGACTCCCCCAACATCGGGAACATGTTTCCTGCCTCTAGCGTGTCCAAACCCTTAATAATCTTATAACTAGGGACTAATTTACATTTATACCAAGCCAATTAACCTATAAACCTGCACGTCTTTGGAGTGTGGGCGGAAACCGAACATTTCGGAGAAAACCCACGCAGGTCAAAGGGAGAACGTACAAACTCCTTACAGACAGCACCCGTAGTCAGGATCGAACCCAGGTCTCTGGTGCTGTGAGGCAGCAACTCTACCGCTGCACCACCTTGCAGTGAAAAGCTTTTTTGTTAAGCGTGCTAACCAGTCAGCGGAAAGACTGTACATCAATGCAATCGCACCATATACAGTGCAGGAAGGAACTGCAGGTGCTGGTTTAAACTGAAGTTAGAAACAAAAAGCTGGAGTTATACACAGGCAGCATCTCTGGAGAGAAGGGATTGCAATCGAGCCATTCACAGTGCACAGATACATGATAAGGGAATAACGTTTAGTGCAAGGTAAAGTCCCATCTAAGATAGTCCGAGCGTCACCAATGAGGTAGATAGTAGTTCAGCACTGCTCTCTGGTTGTGGTACGATGGTTCAGTTGCCTTATAACAGCTGGGAAGAACAGTATTCTCTTCTTACAGCTACGGAGAAAGTGTTGATGTGGGAAAAAAAGTGCAAGGTGTCCAATGGGGTAGGTTGGAAGATCATGACTACACTCTAGGGTATGGGATGACTGTTTAGTAGTCTGATAACAGCGGGCAGGTAGCACTGTTCTTTACATCCAAACAAAACCTTTTCACCTGACAATAATAATGGTTCAACAGTTCTTTATTGTCACATGTGCAAATGCAGAGTGAATATGTTTTTGTGTACAACTCAGTAAAGTGTTAAATACCTGAGCATAATCCTCGATTAGGACAAGGTGCGTGGAAATAGTCCGCTGACACCGCTGGCAAGAGTCGCCAGCTTTTGTCATCATTTTGTCACTCATAAAGCTGTTCAGTACAAAACAGGCCCTTCGGCCCATATTTTCCACGCCAACCAAGTTGGTAGACTGGGCTAGTCCCATTTGCCTGCATTTGCTGCATATCCCTCTAAACTCTCCCTGTCCAAATGTCTTTTAAAAGTTGTGATTGTATCTGCTTCTGCAGCTTCCTCTGGCAGCTCGTTCCAGATACACACCACCCTCTGAGTGGAAAAGTTGCCCCTGAGGTTCCTCTTCAATCTCCCCCCTCTCACCTTAAGCCTGTGCCCCCTAGTTTTAGAATCCTCTACCCTGGGCAAAAGACTGTGAGAGTTCACTTTATACAATTACAATACAATTTATTTGTCTTTTGGACAAATTTGTCATTTGGACCCCGTTGAGGTCCAAACGAAATGTCGTTTCTGCAGCCATACATTACAAAACGAAGAAGACCCGAGACACAACACAATTTACACATACATCCATCACAGCGCTGTGATGGAAGGCAAAAAAACCGTATCTCTCCACGTATTTATCCATCCTGGACACCTCAATTCTTGGACACCTCAATAAGGTCACCCCTCAGCCTCCTACACTCTAAAGAACAAAGTCCCAGCCTATCCCAGCCTCTCCTCCCTATAGTACAAGCCCTGGAAACAACTGGTCAATCTCTTCTGCACCCTTCCCAACGTAATGATGCAGGAACAGCTTCTTCCCCTCCATTATCAGGCTTCTGAACGGCCCTTCCGTAAGCTAGGGTACTGTCCGATTCACCTCGACCCCATTGTGGACATTGGACTTTGTCTGTGGAACTGATGCGCTACAATGCTGAGAACTACATTCTGCACTCTGTATCTTCCCCTTTGCTCTACTGGAGTTTGACTTGATTGTATTTGTATAGAGTATTATCTAATCTGTGTGGATTGCATGTGAAACAAAGCTTTTCACTGTACCTCGCTACACGTGGCAGTAATAAGCCGAAAGCCAAACCATGGACTCTAGGCTACAATCGCTTCTCTCTGGTTTTCTACAAGGGAAAGTACTCTAACCTTCTGCAAACTGTTCCTGTTTAGTGGGAATCTGCTCTAATCATTCACCAAACTTCTAATTCTGATATTTGACCTCAAGTGATTAAATAATATTTTAAATTAACCTGCATTAAGATTTGTAAAATCCCATCAGGAATTAATCTAACTTGTGAACTGATATTGCTCATGAATGAGCACTTCATCTGCTTCTGGTTATGGAGGCAAGTTTACATTCAAGCCATGGAGTCCTGGTTAGTTGTTCGGGAAACAGGCCCTTCGGCCCACCGAGTCCACACCGACCAGCGATCCCCACACACTAACACTATCCTACACACACTGGGGACAATTTACATTTACAGCAAAGCCAATTAACCTACAAACCTGCACGTCTTTGGAGTGTGGGAGGAAACCGGAGCACCCGGAGAAAACCCACGCAGGTCACGGGGAGAACGTGCAAACTCCGTACAGACAGCACCCGTAGTCAGGATGGAACCCGGGTCTCTGGCGCTGTGAGGCAGCAGCTCTACCCGCTGCATCACTATCATGGAGTCATGGTTAGATATAACGGAAACAGACTCATCGGCCCAACTGATCCATACTGAGCATGTTGTCCACCTGGACGTCCCATTGGTCTGCATTTACTATCCAGTTCTCCGAGTAAAAGCCTCATAAATATTGTGCTTGTGCTCCGTTCTTCCACATCCTCTTGTGCTCCCCTCCCTCTGTGTACAAACATTCACGCTTCAGCTGCCTCTTCAATCTTCAATGATTCAATGGATCTTTATTATCACTTGTACCAACATTCAGTAAATATTCAGTTTTTACATGGAGGGTCCAGCCCCGAAACGTCACCTATCCATGTTCTCCACAGATGCTGCCTGACCCGCTGAGTTACTCCAGCACTCTGTGAAACGTCACCTATCCATGTTCTCCACAGATGCTGCCTGACCCGCAGAGTTACTCCAGCACACTGTGAAACGTCACCTATCCATGTTCTCCACAGATGCTGCCTGACCCGCAGAGTTACTCCAGCACACTGTGAAACGTCACCTATCCATGTTCTCCACAGATGCTGCCTGACCCGCTGAGTTACTCCAGCACTCTGTGAAACGTCACCTATCCATGTTCTCCACAGATGCTGCCTGACCCGCTGAGTTACTCCAGCATTCTGTGAAACGTCACCTATCCATGTTCTCCACAGATGCTGCCTGACCCGCTGAGTTACTCCAGCACTCTGTGAAACGTCACCTATCCATGTTCTCCACAGATGCTGCCTGACCCGCTGAGTTACTCCAGCACTCTGTGAAACGTCACCTATCCATGTTCTCCACAGATGCTGCCTGACCCGCTGAGTTACTCCAGCACTCTGTGTCCACCGTTAGTGCCATTACCTACATCGGCGATGATTCTCGCACAGACTCTGACTGCAGGAAGCAGTGTTTGCTTTCGAAGACTGGCGACCCTTTCCCATATTTTCTAGAGCAAAATTATTATTTTTTTTTAAAAGAGAGACGGGTGGAATTGACATCCGGTCCCACAGAGACGCAACGACGAACGTTCTGGAAACCATGTGTGTGTGTGTCTCTGCAGTTAGGCTGCTTGTCCTGAGGCTAATATTATGCCTTAGACAAAAGTGCTGGAGAAACTCAGCGGGTGCAGCAGCATCTATGGAGCGAAGGAAATAGGCAACGTTTCGGGCCGAAACCCGGAAGGGTTTCGGCCCGAAACGTTGCCTATTTCCAGAAGGGTTTCGGCCCGAAACGTTGCCTATTTCCAGAAGGGTTTCGTCCCGAAACGTTGCCTATTTCCTTCATCTATAGATGCTGCCTGACCCGCTGAGTTACTCCAGCACTCTGTGTCTTTTCTTGTAAACCAACATTTGCAATTCTTTAATGTGATAAAAAGCAACTGCAGATGCTGGTTTATATCAAAGCTGGACACAGAGTGCTGGAGTTCCTTCCTACACATTTAGTTTAATTTAGTTTAGTTTAGAGATACAGTGTGTAGACAGGCCCTTCAGCCCACCGAGTTCCATGCCAACCAGCGATCACCTGTTCATAATATTTAAAAGAGATTTGGACAGGTACATGGATAGGACATGTTTGGAGGGACATGGGCTAATGGCGGGCAGGTGCGACTGGTGTAGATGGCGCGTTGGCCATTGTGGGCAAGTTAGGCCAAAGGGCCTGTTTCCACGGTGTATCACTCTGTGACTGGTGTAGATGGGCCATGTTGGCCATTGTGGGCAAGTTGGGCCAAAGGGCCTGTTTCCACGGTGTATCACTCTGTGACTGGTGTAGATGGGCCATGTTGGCCAGCATGGGCAAGTTGGGCCAAAGGGCCTGTTTCCACGGTGTATGACTCTGTGACTGGTGTAGATGGGCCATGTTGGCCAGCATGGGCAAATTGGGCCAAAGGGCCTGTTTCCACGCTGTATCACTCTGTGACTGGCGTAGATGGGCCATGTTGGCCATTGTGGGCAAGTTGGGCCAAAGGGCCTGTTTCCGTGCTGTATCACTCTGTGACTCCACGATCACAGTTCCTGAGGTTAGTGGTTGTGCAGTGTTTTAGAACCAAATATATCAAGAGTCAAGAGGTTAATTGTCATAAGACCAATGAAACCCTTACTTGCTGCAGCTACACAAGCCCACAAACACAATAACACACAGGTAAATATACAATTATCAACGATACCACAAAATAACTACATTAAATGTTTATTGTTGAATTGTTTCATTTAGAAGGATGAGAGGGAATCTTATAGAAACATATAACATTCTTAAGGGATTGGACAGGCTAGATGCAGGAAAAATGTTCCCGATGTTGGGGGAGTCCAGAACCAGGGGGTCACACACAGTTTAAGAATAAGGGGTCGGCCATTTAGGACTGAGATGAGGAAAAACGTTTTCACCCAGAGAGTTGTGAATCTGTGGAATTCTCTGCCACAGAAGGCAGTGGAGGCCAATTCACTGGATGGTTTCAAGAGAGAGTCATATTTAGCTCTTGGGGCTATCGGAATCAAGGGATATGGGGAGAAAGCAGGAACGGGGTACTGATTGTGGATGATCTGCCATGATCATATTGAATGGCAGTGCTGGCTCGAAGGGCCGAATGGCCTACTCCTGCACCTATTGTCTATGTTTCTTTTTTTAATTTTTTTTATTTTATTAGAAGTAAGTACAATTGTATACAATCATATTTTCATAATACCTTTTATGTACAGCTTCTTATTTAAAAAAAATTTTGAAATAAAGAAGAAAAAGAAAAAAGTTAGATAATGAAAAATAGAAAAATGTGAGATATATAGTGTGTGAAAAAGAAAAATAAAGAATGAAAAAAGAAAGTTGAGACATAGAAAATAGAAGAAAGAGAGTAAAAGAAAAGAAGAGAAGAAAAGAAAATAGGAGATGATTTATAATCTTGACCATCCGCAGTCACGGATTAGCTTTTACACCTGTTTTGCACCATACGTTTCCAAAAAGACGACAAATGGAGACCAACTCGTTATGAATTGGTCAAATTTATCTATTAGGAGGAATTGCATTTCCTCAAGATGTGCGGTATCCAACATACTTGCAATCCACATTTTGAGCGTTGGTATTGGTGTATTTTTCCAAAATTTCAATATTAATTTTTTTGCTATTATTAAACCATAATTAAAAATTGACTTTTGAGATGAGCTCAATTTGTTCCCGTCTTCCATTACCCCAAATATAATCAATTCATTATTGGGTTCCATTTTTGTCTTAAATAGTTTTGTAAATATTTCGAAAATATCACTCCAAAATCCATGTTTATGTTTATGTTTCTATGTTTCTAAAGCTAAGTTGTGATCTGTAAAGAATCTGCATAAACACTCCGAATGCAGTAAGTGTCTGTTTTTACAGAAATATTGTATTCCAAATATATTGGATACTGATATGTCAGCGGCTGAGACCCGGGTTCCATCCCGTCTGTACGGAGTTTGTACGTTCTCCCCGTGACCTGCGTGGGTTTTCTCCGGGTGCCCCGGTTTCCTCCCACACTCCAAAGACATACAGGTTTGTAGGTTAATTGGCTTCTGTAAATTGTAAATTGTCCCTGGTGTGTGTAGGATAGCGTTAGTGTGCGGGGATCGCTGGTCGGCGCGGACACGGTGGGCCGAAGGGCCTGTTTCCGCGCTGTATCTGTAAACTAAACTGAACCCCCCTGAAGTTAATGCATGGTGTGAATGGTGGTCCTAGGACTTTGTCACTCACTGGGTGACCACTTGAAGGACTTTCTTTGGATAAACAATTCCAAGTTGTCCATCTGACAATGGAACGGAGAAACACTGCGGAAGTACATATCGTGTGGCTATCACAATGCAGACACATCCACTTCACCACCTTAGACCTGGGCTTGCAGTTGTGGGCAGAGACCACAAGGTGGGGCTGAGGACCCAGGCATCTCCACTGGTCCACAGCTCAGTCACCTTCAGTTCAGTTCAGACTCACGGAGTGATACAGCACGGAAACAGGCCCTTCGGCCCGACTGGCCCATGCCGGCCAACATGTCCCATCTACACTAGTCACAGAGTGATACAGCATGGAAACAGGCCCATCGGCCCAACTTGCCCATGCCAGCCAACATGTCCCATCTACACTAGTCACAGAGTGATACAGCACGGAAACAGGCCCTTCGGCCCGACTTGCCCATGCCGGCCAACATACCCCAGCTACACTAGTCATAGACTCACAGAGTGATACAGCAGGGAAACAGGCCCTTCGGCCCAACTCGCCCACACCGGCCAACATGTCCCAGCTACACTAGTCCCCTCTGCCTGCGTTTGGCCCATATCCCTCCAAACCTGTCCTATCCATGTACCTGTCTAACTGTTTCTTAAACTTAGTCCCAGCCTTAACTACCTCCTCCGGCAGCTCGTTCCATACACCCATCACTCTTTGATTTTATACACCTCTATATAATTTTATACACCTCCATAAGATCTCCCCCTATCCTCCTGCGCTCCAAGGAATAAGGACCCAGCCTACTCAACCTGTCCCCATAGCTCAGACCCTCTAGTCCTGGCAACATCCTTGTCAATCTTCTCTGAACCCTTTCCAGCTTGACAATATCTTTCCTATAACATTTAGTTTAGTTTAGAGATACATCATGGAAACAGGCCCTTCGGCCCACCGAATCCGTGCTGACCAGCCATCCCCGCGCACTAACATTATTCTACACACACTGTCAAGTCAAGTCAAGTCACATTTATTTATATAGCACATTTAAAAAACAACTCTCGTTGGCCAAAGTTACATTTGTTATAAGAATAGCACAACAAAACAAACTACATACATATATACATGTAGCCCTCACTCAGAGGACGTCAGGAAAGGCTTGGGAGTATAGATAAGTAGGTCTTGACTTAATAGAGTCGATGGAGGGGGCAGTTCTGATGGGAAAGGGGATGCTGTTCCACAGTCTAAGGGCTGCAACACTAGGGACAATTTACAATTTACAGGAGCCAATAAACCTACAAACCTGCACGTCTTTGGAGCGTAGGAGGAAACCGGAGCACCCGGAGAAACCCCACGCGATTACAGGGAGACATGCAAACTCTGTACAGACAGCACCCATAGTCAGGATTGAACCCGGTTCTCTGACGCTGCAAGCGCTGTAAGGCAGCAACTCTACCGCTGCGCCACCATGTTGCCCTCTGCAGAAAAGCCTTCCGAGACCTTTGGTGACACAAGAGACTGCAGGTGATGCAGACTAGAGTGAGAATGCACGGTGCTGGAGGAACTCAGCTGGCTCGTGCCTCCTAAAGGAACAGGTGATGCTTCGGGTTGGAACCAGTAACTCGAATCGTCGTCTGTCCATTCCCTCCACAGATGGCGTCACGGTGGAGCAGCGGGTAGAGCTGCTGCCTCACAGCGCCGGAGACCCAGGTTCCATCCTGACTACGGGTGCTGTCTGTACGGAGTTTGTACATTCTCCCCGTGATCTGCCTGGATTTTATCTTCGGTTTTCTCCCACACTTCAAAGACGTGCAGGTTGTTTAAGAAAGAACTGCAGGTTGGAAAAATCGAAGGTAGACAAAAGTGCTGGAGAAACTCAGCAGGTGAGTAAAGTCACCTATTCCTTCGCTCCATAGATGCTGCCTCACCTGCTGAGTTTCTCCAGCTTTTTGGTCTAAAGACGTGCAGGTTTATAGGCTAATTGGCTTGGTGTAAATGTAAATTGTCCCCAGTGTGTGTAGGATAGTGTTAGTGTGCAGGGATCGCTGGTCGGCACGGACTCGGTGGGCCAAAGGGCCTGTTTCCGCGCTGTATCTCTAAACTAAACTAAACAGTCTGTCTTAGTTGTGCAGCGAGGCTAATTATAAACACGTTGTGGCTGCACTCGGAGCGACTGCCAAACTGAGCTCATTGTGACATATTGTCGGAGAGGAAGCCGTTTCCAGGAAGTTTAGTAAAACATATCTCTTGACACCTCAAAGGTGTTGTGTGTGAAGATCGGGAACGAGGAGAGAGGGAGAGAGAGGGAGGGGGAGGAAGATTCACATTCCCACAACGTCATCCATTTCCCAGGATATCGCGACATGTCCCACACGGCAGCCAGTTAATGCACAGCAAGATCGCACTCACCCAACCTGTCGTCCAGCAGTTCAGTCTAGTTTATTAGTTATAGGAGCAAAGGGGTCCTTCTGCAGTTGTACAGGGCCCTAGTGAGACCACACCTGGAGTATTGTGTGCAGTTTTGGTCCCCTAATTTGAGGAAGGACATTCTTGCTATTGAGGGAGTGCAGCGTAGGTTCACAAGGTTAATTCCCGGGATGGCGGGACTGTCATATGCTGAGAGAATGGAGCGGCTGGGCTTGTACACTCTGGAGTTTAGAAGGATGAGAGGATATCTTATTGAAACATAAGATTATTAAAGGTTTGGACTGGCTAGAGGCAGGAATAATGTTCCCGATGTTGGGGGAGTCCAGAACCAGGGGCCACAGTTTAAGAATAAGGAGTAAGCCATTTAGAACAGAGACGAGGAAACACTTTTTCTCACGGAGAGTTGTGAGTCTGTGGAATTCTCTGTCTCAGAGGGCGGTGGAGTCCAGTTCTCTGGATGCTTTCAAGAGAGAGCTAGATAGGGCTCTTAAAGATAGCAGAGTCAGGGGATATGGGGAGAAGGCAGGAATGGGGTACTGATTGAGGATGATCAGCCATGATCATATTGAATAGGGGTGCCTGCTCAAAGGGCAGAATGGCCTACTCCTGCACCTATTGTCTATTGTCTATGGTCAAGTGTACCGAGGTACAGTGAAAAGCTTTTGTTGCGTGCTAACCAGTCAGCGGAAAGACAATACGTGATTACAATCGAGCCATTGGTAGGTTATTGGGATGTCAGGACTTTCATATGAAGAAAGACTTGTACTCGCTAGAATTTAGAAGATTGAGGGGGGATCTTATAGAAACGTACAAAATTCTTAAGGGGTTGGACAGGCTAGATGCAGGAAGATTGTTCCCGATGTTGGGGAAGTCCAGAACAAGGGGTCACAGTTTAAGGATAAGGGGGAAGTCTTTTAGGACCGAGATGAGAAAAACATTTTTCACACAGAGAGTGGTGAATCTGTGGAATTCTCTGCCACAGAAGGTAGTTGAGGCCAGTTCATTGGCTATATTTAAGAGGGAGTTAGATGTGGCCCTTGTGGCTAAAGGGATCAGGGGGTATGGAGAGAAGGCAGGTACGGGATACTGAGTTGGATGATCAGCCATGATCATATTGAATGGCAGTGCAGGCTCGAAGGGCCGAATGGCCTACTCCTGCACCTATTTTCTATGTTTCTATGTTAATTGGCTTGGTATAATTGTAAATTGTCCCTTGTGTGTGTAGGATAATGCCAAAGGGCCTGTTTCCGCACTGTATCTCTAAACTAAACTAAACTAAAGGTACCAAAGTGATTTTAAATCAAAAATAATTTATTAATTTACGATACAAAATAATATTTACAAAGGAAAACCATGATCGAAAATCACCAAGTTATCTAAGACACTAAATTTTAAAATAACTATAATACAATCCCCATCGAGGATACATTCCACCCCCCACGGTGCCCAGCGGTCCCAGAACCCCTCTATGGGGCCCGTGGACAGCCCGTACTCCCTCTCTAACACCACCCGGGCACGGACGTAACCCCGGAAAAGGGGCAGGCAGCCGGCTCGGGCAGAGCCCTCTTCCAGCTTGACCAGGCCCAGGAGCAACCCAACCAGGACATCCTTGGTCCTACCCTCTCCCCTACGCACAGGGTGTCCAAAGATGAGGGTGGTGGGTGTGAAGTGCAGCCAGAAGGCAGGGAAAAGCCCCTTTACATATTGGAATAGGGGCTGCAACCACTAATTTTGGTGTGACAAGCAATACCGGTAGGTGACCAGAAGAGGGCGGGTTTTAGCCACACACCGCGGGCCAGAACCACAGGGCACTTTGTCACACCGAATAACATGGACAAAACTCATAGAGTCATGAGTGATAGGAGTAGAATTAGGCCATTCGGCCCATCAAGTCTACTCCATCATTCAATCATGGCTGGTCTATCTCTCTGCACACAGAGTTGTGAGTCTGTGGAATTCTCTGCCTCAGAGGGTGGTGGAGGCCGGTTCTCTGGATACTTTCAAGAGAGAGCTAGATAGGGCTCTTAAAGATAGTGGAGTCAGGGGATATGGGGAGAAGGCAGGAACAGGGTACTGATTATGGATGATCAGCCATGATCACATTGAATGGTGGTGCTGGCTCGAAGGGCCAAATGGCCTACTCCTGCACCTATTGTCTATCTCTCCCTCCTAACCCCATTCTCCTGCCTTCTCCCCATAACCCCTGACACCCGCACTAATCAAGAATCTATCTCTGCCTTAAAATTATCCATTGACATGTCCTCCACAGCCGACTGTGGCAAAAAATCCCACAGATTCACAACCCTCTGATTAAAGAAATTCCTCCTCATCTCCTTCCTAAACGAACATCCTTTAATTCTGAGGCTGTGCCCTCTGGTCCTAGACTCTCCCACTAGTGGAGATTTGCATGACTCGGTGCAGTAAACTTCCCCAGAAATTTGTGAAATCATTAGTCTGCTGAGCCTGCGGAACAGGGAGGTGTTTCATACTCCAGGACCTGACCCCAGGAGCAAGGATGAAAAGTTTTACTGAACAAATCATAGAGTTATTCACCGTGGAAACAGGCCCAACTTGCTCGGAAGGTAGACACAAAAAGCTGGAGTAACTCAGCGGGACAGGCAGCATCTCTGGAGAGAAGGAATGGGTGACGATTTGGGTCGAGACCCTTCTTCAGACCGGCCAACATGTCCCATCTACACTAGTCCCACCTGCCTGCGTTTGGCCCGTATCCCTCTAAACCTGTCCTATCCATGTACCTGTCTAAATGGTTCTTAAACGTTGCGATAGTCCCAGCCTCAACTACCTCCTCCGGCAGCTCGTTCCATACACCCACCACCCTTTGTGTGGAAAAAGTTACCCGTCAGGTTCCCTGCTGAATGACTCCAAGACTTTGAAGCCAGAGTTGCATTTATCTCCCACATATTAAAACGTTGCCGCAGCCAAAACTTTTCCATTGCAAATGTATCTCTTTGTGTGCAAAGATTATTGTAATAACTGCATATCTGCAGCCTTGAGTAACATAACAAAGTGAACTGTAAACTGCGGAAGAGCCAGGGAAATCCTGCAGCATCACGGTTATTACCTGAGAGACCAGATAATTGGCTCAGGAAACATAGACAATAGGTGCAGGTGTAGGCCATTCGGCCCTTCGAGCCAGCACCACCATTCAATATGATCGTGGCTGATCATCCTTCTCCCCATATCCCTTCATTCCGCTAGCCCTAACAGCTAAATCTAACTCTCTCTTGAAAACATCCAGTGAATTGGCCTCCACTGCCTTCTGTGGCAGAGAATTCCACAGATTCACAACTTTCTGGGAGAAGAAGTTTTTCCTCGTCTCAGTCCCAAATGGCCGACCCCTTATTCTTAAACTGTGACCCCTGGTTCTGAACTCCCCCAATATCGGGAACATTTTTCATGCATCTAGCCTGTCCAATCCTTTAAGAATTTTATATGTTTCTATAAGAAACCCTCTCATCCTTCTAAATCCCAGTGAATACAAGCCCAGTCGACCCATTCTTTCATCGTATGTCAGTCCCGCCATCCCGGGAATTAACCTGGTGAACCTACATTGCACTCCCTCAATAGCAATAATATCCTTCCTCAAATTAGGAGACCAAAACTGCACACAATTCTCCAGGTGTGGTCTCACCAGGGCCCTGTACAACTTCAGTAGGACCTCCTTGCTCCTAAACTCAAATCCTCTCGCAATGAAGGCCAACATGCCATTAGCTTTCTTCACTGCCTGCTGTACCTGCATGCTTACTTTCAGTGACTGATGTACAAGCACACCCAGGTCTCGTTGCACCTCCCCTTTTCCTAATCTGACACCATTCAGATAATAATCTGCCTTCCTGTTCTTGCCACCAAAGTGGATAACCTCATTACTGCATCTGCCATGTATCTGCCCACTCCCCCAACCTGTCCAAGTCACCCTGCAGCCTCATAGCATCCTCCTCACAGTTCACACTGCCACCCAGCTTTGTGTCATCCGCAAACTTGGAGATGTCACATTTAATTCCCTCGTCTAAATCGTTAATATATATTGTAAACAACTGGGGTCCCAGCACCGAGCCTTGCGGCACCCCACTAGTCACTGCCTGCCATTCTGAAAAGAACCCGTTAATTCCTACTCTTTGCTTCCTGTCTGACAACCAGTTCTCTATCCATGTCAATACCCTACCCCCAATACCATGTGCTCTCATTTTGCACACTAATCTCCTGTGTGGGACCTTGTCAAAGGCTTTTTGAAAGTCCAGATACACCA
>JAXLNO010004900.1:66573-107402 GCA_038087875.1 Malacoraja senta | reverse complement strand
AATGAATCCCACAGATTCATCACCCTCTGGCTAAAGAAATTCCTCCTCATCTCCTTTAATCTTGAGGCTGTGCCCTCTGGTCCTAGACTCTCCCACTAGTGGCAACATCCTCTTCACATCCACTCTGTCCAGGCCTTTCACTGTTTGGTCAGTTTCCGGAACGATTCCTGGCTGTGTTTCCCAATCTGTGCACGTTGCAGCAACTGCTGATGCCAGACTGGGGTGGTGGTCAGTCTAGTGGGTGTCTGGCCTCAGACAAGAGTCGTGTTGGTTGCGGCAGCTGCCAGGGCCTGGCAGTGGTGTTGCCAACTCTCGACCACCCCGGTTTCACCGTTTTCTCACCGAGAGTCGGTCCCACCATTGTTTGATTCCAACTGTCCGACGTATCAGAAGTATTGGGACTTCCCCAATCCAACATGGACTATGGACTCTCTTCAGTTCCACCATGGACTATGGACTGTCTTTGGGGGTGTGATTGCATTTTGATTACTACATATATTATGTATGCATGTGTGATTGTGTATAGAGGCGGGCAGCACAGCGGTGCAGCGGGTAGAGCTGCTGCCTCACGGCGCCAGAGACCCGGGTTGCATCCTGACTACGGGTGCTGTCTGTACAGAGTTTGCACGTTCTCCCCGTGACCTGCGTGGGTTTTCTCCGGGTGCTCCGGTTTCCTCCCACACTCCAAAGACGTGCAGGTTTGTAGGTTAATTGGCTCGGTATAATTGTAAATTGTGTGTAGGATAGTGTTAGTGTGCGTGGATCGCTGGTCGGCGCGGACTCGGTGGGCCGGAGGGCCTGTTTTCATAATCATACTTTATTAGCCAAGTATCTTTTGCAACACACGAGGAATTTGATTTGCCGTCCAGTCATACCAATAACAAGCAACAAGACTCACAAAATACATTTTAACATAAACATCCACCACAGTGACTCCTCCACATTCCTCACTGTGATGGAAGGGGGAAAAACAGTTCAATCTCTTCCCTTCTTTGTTCTCCCGTGTTCGGGGGCCTCGAGCCCTCCGTGACGGGACGATCTTGGCTCCCGTAGCCGGCGGTCGGGCCCTCCACGTCGGGGTGATCAAGCTCCACATCGGGGGGATCTCAGCTCCCCGCGCCGGGCGATCGGACCCCGGGTTGGGGCTGGTCGAACCTTCTGTGACTTGGAGCTTCCCGACATCGGTCTCTGTCCGAGACTGCGAGCTCCTCGATGGTGAAATCTGCAGGCCGAGGTTGGAGCGTCGATGCCAGGCAAGGGATCGCAGGCTCCGATAGTAAGTCCACGGCCTGTATCTCTAAACTTCAACAAATTACAAATACTCTTCACTGCTAAACTACAATACGTAAGGTAACAGCACTTGTGTTTTGTCACGGGGTGCTGCCCATGGTGCTGAAATGAGGCCACTTTGAATCACTAAGTGTTGGGTTTTCAAGTTTAGTTTAGAGATACAGCTCGGAAACAGGCCCTTCGGCCCACCGAGTCACTGCCGACCAACGATCCCCGCACACTAACACTATCCTGCACACACTGTGGACAATCTACAATCTTTACAGAAGCCAATTAGCCAACAAACCTGCACGTCTTTGGAGTGTGGGAGGAAACCGGAGCACCCGGAGAAAACCCACGCAGGTCACGGGGAGAACGTGCAAACTCCGCACAGACAGCACCTGGTAGTCAGGATCGCACCTGGGTCTCCGCGGTGCCACCCACAAGGCATTGGGTTTCCAAGTATTAACCAACCATCTGATTACAGGCAGGTACAAGTGTGGAAAGTTACTATTACAGAGGCTGATTTGATCTGCAGTGGAATTGGAAACTGCTGTTAACCTCCGAGGATGAGAAGGTTTAGAGCGGTTTTCAATTCCACCGCAGATCAGCCTATGGAAATAGTACTGCTCCAAAGTAAATACCGTTTAACTGTACTGCACAAGATTATGATTTGCTACCACATTAAAGTGCCACGTTCCACGCTTGCCCAGCTCGGATCAAAACCATTATCTGAGGTTTATGGAGACCACATCTTCTCTTTGGTCATCTGGGAACATTGAAGTGTGTGGAATAATGTTGGTTTGTGACAGAGACGTCACTAATGGAATTATATCCAGCTCTCTGCATCCCTTCAACAGCAGTGAACACATCCCTTCCCTTCATTAAGTCGGAGATCAAGAAAGCTGAACTACCCGTAGCTACTAATAACTTGTTACATCAATACTTAGCCGATGCTGCACCACGAGATGACAACTGTCTTTATTGTGTGTATTAATGAACAGCACGCTGGTGCAGCGGTAGAGCTGCTACCTCACAGCACCAGAGACCCGGGTTCAATCCTGACTGCGGGTGCTGTCTGTACGGAGTTTGTACGTTCTCCCCGTGACCTGCGTGGGTTTTCTCCGGGCGCTCCGGTTTCCTCCCACACTCCAAAGACGTACAGGTTTGTAGGTTAATTGGCTTCAGTAAAATTGTAAATTGTCCCTCACATGTAGGATAGTGCTAGTGTACGGGGTGATCGCTTAGTTTAGTTTTTTAATTTAGAGATACAGCATGGATACAGGCCCTTCGGCCCACCGAGTCCGCACTGACCACTATCCTACACACACTAAGGACAGTTTACACTTATACCAAGTATACAACTCCAAGCCAATGAACTCTCTGCCACAGAGGGTAGTTGAGGCCAGTTCATTGGCTATATTTAAGAGGGAGTTAGATGTGGCCCTTGTGGCTAAAGGGATCAGGGGGTATGGAGAGAAGGCAGGTACGGGATACTGAGTTGGATGATCAGCCATGATCATCTTGAATGGCGGTGCAGGCTCGAAGGGCCGAATGGCCTACTCCTGCACTTATTTTCTATGTATCTATGTATCTAACCTACAAATCTGTACGTCTTAGGAGTGTGGGAGGAAACTGGTCGGCGCAGACATGGTGGGTCGAAGGGCCTGTTTCCATGCTGTATCTCTAAACTAAACTAAGCAGAATATCCAATCTTCCCTTAGCTCATTGTAGAATTCGTTGCCACAGACGGCCATGGAGGCCAAGGCAATGGATATGTCTTGAGGCACAGATTGACAGATTCTTGATCAGTACGGGTGTCGGGGGTTATGGGGAGAAGGCAGGAGAATGGGGTTGAGAGGGAAAGATAGATCAGCCATGATTGAATGGCGGAGCAGACTCGATGGGCCGAATGGCCTCATTCTGGTCCGAGAACGTTTGAACATATGAACTTGTGAATATTCCAACTGGGTCAGCATGGACCAGGTGGGCTGAAGGGTCTGTTTCCGTGCTGTACTCGCATGAGTTGGCCTTCACATGCTCCAGCTACCTCCTGATCAGCATTTAGTTCCGTTTAAAACACTCCACGTGGAAACGCGAAGTGTACTTGGTAGTGGAACTCAGTTGCTGCTGGAAATAGAGGAAAGAAAAAAAAGATTGGGATTAGTTTTCGCTTTGTATTAATTTAGCTGCGCCAGTCTGTAGAAACCTTAGGTGGATTTGCAGCCAATAACGCACTTAAATTGTGAGTACTAATCGCGAGCGCACAAAGCCAAGGGAATGTTGGATTTGAGGAGCAGCTTAGTCTGCTGCCACTGACATGAAAAGGAAACAGTGGCACAGATAAGGAAAATCATTTGGCTTTATTGTGCTATGGGAATGGAGTTAATTTACACAGGAGTCAACCATGTGTGTTGCTAATGCTATTACAAGTGCAAATCCTGCCGAGATTTGTCCTTTCCAGTTTCTGCAAGGACAAGTTTATGTTCATTCAACGGTTGCCTTAATTGTCGAAATAACAATTTGATGAAAATACATAAAACTGTGCGCATTTCTGGTCGCCCCCCATTACAGGAAGCATGTGGAGGCTGAGGAGAGGGTGCAGAGGAGGTTCACCAGAATGATGCCTGGATTAGAGGCGATTAGCTTAGTATCAGTGTAAATTGTCCCTTGCATAGGGTAGGGTTAGTGTGCGGGGATCGCTGTTCGGCACGGACTCGGTGGGCCGAAAGGCCTGTTTCCGCGCTGTTTCTCTAAACTAAACTAAACACTAACACTCCTGGATAATTACGTCAATCTTCAAAGCATGAGTGCGGAAGAAGATTGGAGCCTTGAACACAATCTGTAATGGACGTGTACGGCAGCAATCTCACCATCAACACTTGTATTGATTTCAACCACAACAGCAAATCGAAAGAATATTAAAACTCTCAGTTTTTGAAGTTGGATTTTCAGAAATAATACCATTATTGAATGGGTGGGTGCAGCAAAGATTCAGATGCAAAGGTCATTGTAAGGTCACTGCTACCTGGCGATACAAGAACACGGAAGACAGACACAGAGGGCTGGAGTAACTCAGCGGGTCAGGCAGCATCTGTGGAGAACATGGATAGGTGACGTTTCACACAGAGTGCTGGAGTAACTCAGCGGGTCAGGCAGCATCTGTGGAGAACGTGGATAGGTGACGTTTCACAGAGTGCTGGAGTAACTCAGCGGGTCAGGCAGCATCTGTGGAGAACATGGATAGGTGACGTTTCACAGAGTGCTGGAGTAACTCAGCGGGTCAGGCAGCATCTGTGGAGAACATGGATAGGTGACGTTTCACAGAGTGCTGGAGTAACTCAGCGGGTCAGGCATCAGGGGAAAGGGAATCTAGAGATATGAAAAGGTACAAAGAACAAATGAATGACAAAAGGACAAATCAAGCCCAGCAACAATGATCAAGGAAAGGCGGAGCCCACAATGGTCCACTGTTGGCTGTGGAGAAGGTGATAATGAGTTATGCAGACAGTGAAACTAGTACGATGGCTAGGGTGGGGGAGGGGTACTTAAATTTGGAGAGTACATTGTATCTTGAAAGTGGTGGCACAGTTAGACAAGGTCGTGAAAAAGGCTTACGGCATGCTTACCTTCATCGGACAGCAGGGCATTGGGTGCTAGAGTCGTGATGTCATGTTACAGCTGTACAAGGTGTCGTGGAGATTAGGTGACGATTTACAGAAGCCAAGTAATCTACAAACCTGTACGTCTTTGGAGTGTGGGAGGAAACCGGAGCACCCGGAGAAAACCCACGCAGGTCACGGGGAGAACGTGCAAACTCCGTGCAGACAGCGCCCGTAGTCAGGATGGAACCCGGGTCTCTGGCGCTGTGAGGCAGCAGCTCTACCACTGCACCACGTAATATAGTTCTCAGCAAAGCATCAGTTCCAGAGACAAAGTCCAGTGCCCGCAATGGGGTCGAGGTGAATCAGACAGTACCCTAGCTTATGGAAGGGCCGTTCAGAACTAACTTAAAACATCGCATAGCCTTCTGTGCTCGGGTCTCTGAAGTGGGTCACAAGCCAACACTCCACAGATTTTAAATCCAACATAAAATATTTTCATTCTCTTTGCTCTTCAAGGTAAACGTTTAAAATCTGCTTTTGCGCAAGATATATTCAGATGAAAACAAATGACCGACCAGTGAAAAGCAAAGTACAGAATCTTCAGTGCTGTGCAGAATATGATGTCAAAGCAACCTTTTGTTTTAATCAAAAATATTTATTCAATTATACTAATAATATTTACAATAAAACAAAACCGATCCCACCACCAAAGTCAAAGTCAAACAAATATTTAGTATATTAGCGACTATACGACTATGTTACGATCCTTGTCAAGGATGTATTCAACCCCCCTGCGGTGCCCAGCGGTCCCGCAGACTCCCCCGGTCAAAGCAGTCTTTAGCTGTTCGACACAAGGGTAACATTATGGTCTGTACTCATCTGGAAGCTTTCATAATACGACCGCTGGTTTAATTGCCGGCTGCGGTGAACAGACGATATCTTCCCGTCCAATAGCATTCACCGGAGCTTCATGTCCTTGCAATTCCAAAATTAATCAGTCAAAAAGCCGTCTGATTTGTCCCCTCAAATTTACTTGAGTAGGGTTTTGAGTTACAGTATATCGTGGAAACACACCCTTCAGCCCACCGAGTCATAGGGTCATGAGTTCAGAAGTGATAGGAGTAGAATTAGACCATTCGGCCCATCAAGTCTACTCCGCCATTCAATCATGGCTGATCTATCTCTCCCTCCTAACCCCATTCTCCTGCCTTCTCCCCATAACTCCTGACACCCGTACTAATCAAGAATCTATCTATCTCCGCCTTACAAACATCCACTGACTTGTGGCCTCCACAGCCGTCTGTGGCAAAGAATTCCACAGATTCACCACATTCTGGCCAAAGAAATTCCTTCTCATCTCCTTCGTAAAGGAACGTCCTTTAATTTCGAGGCTGTGCCCTCTGGTCCTAGACTCTCCCACTAGTGGAAACATCCTCTCCACATCCACTCTATCCAGGCCTTTCACTCTTCTGTAGCCAGTGTTGACAAACGCTCATCGTACGTTAACCCACTCATTCCTGAGACCATTCTCGTAAACCCCCTCTGGACCCTCTCCAGAGCCAGCACACCCTTCCTCAGATACAGTGCCCAAAATTGCTCACAATATTCCAAATGCAGTCTCTTACAGCGCTTTTTTTTACACCTACAGTTGCTGCCTTACAGCGAATACAGCGCCGGAGACCCGAGTTCGATCCCGACTACGGGTGCTGTCTGTACGGAGTTTGTACATTCTCCCCGTGACCTGCGTGGGTTTTCTCAGAGATCTTCGGTTTCCTCCCACACTCCAAAGACGTGCAGGTTTGTAGGTTAATTGGCTTGGTGTAAATGTAAAAATTGTCCCTGGTGTGTGTAGGATAGTGTTAATATGCGGAGATCGCTGGTCGGCGCAGATCCGGTGGGCAGAAGGGCCTGTTTCCGCGCTGTATCTCTAAACTAAACTAAACTCAGCATTACATGCCTGTTTTTGTATTACAGTCCTCATGAAATAAATGCTAGCATTGCGTTGGTTTTCTTTACTAACAATTCAAAGGTTTCAAAGGTCTTTTATTGTCACGTGTACCAATTAAGGTAGAGTGATATGTGAATTACCGTACAGCCATACGAAAAAACAGCAACAAGACACACAACGACATCAAAGTGAACATAAACATCCACCACAGCGGATTCCCCACATTCCCCACTGTGATGGAAGGCCATATTCTTTATTCTCCCGCGGTTGGGGCGGTTGAACCATCCGTCGGGGAGATCGAAACTCCTGCGTCGGGGCGGTCGAAACTCCCGTGGCTTGGAGCTCCCGAAGTCGGTCTCTAACCAGTGACCGCGAGCTCCACGATGTTAAAGTCCGCAGACTCGCACGGTTTTAGTTCTCGAAGTCGGCCTCCAGCAAAGGCCGACAAAAGTGCTGGAGGAACTCAGCGGGTGCAGCAGCATCTATGGAGCGAAGGAAATAGGCAACGTTTCGGGCTGAAACCCTTCTTCAGACTGATTTCCCAGCATCTGCAGTTCATTCTTAAACACTCCAGCAAAGGCCGGCAACTCCACGATGTTAGGCCGCTTCTCCGTCAAGGTAAGAGATTTTAAAAAGTTTCCCCCAACAACCCCCCCCCCCCCCCCTGACTTGCAGATTAAAATTTTGGGGAATCCTGCACCAGCACGCCCAAGTCCCTTTGCACATCCGGTTTCTGGATTCTCTCCCCATTTAGAAAATAGTCCACGCCTTTATTCCTATTCCCAAAATGCATGGCTCCACACTTTGCTACACTATATTCCATCTGCCACTTCTCTGCCCACTCTCCCAACCTGTCCAAGTCCCTGCTTTCTCTACACTACCTGCCCCTCCACCTATTTTCGTATCATCCACAAACTTGGCCACAAAGTCTTCAATCCCCTGGTCCAAATCATTAATGCCGCCCATCGATCACCCGCTCACACTAGTTCCATGTTCTCCCACTTTCTCATCCACTCCCTACACACTAGGGGGCAATTTTCAGAGGAACAATTAACCTACAACCCGCACAACTTTGGGATGTGGGAGGAAACCAGAGCACCCGGAGAAAACCCACGCAGGTCACGGGGAGAACAGGCAGCATCCGAGATCAGGGGCCTGTTTCCTCGCTGTATCTCTAAACTAAACTAAACTAAACTCAATAGTGTTATTGGAAGTTCAGGATATTAAAATATGCTCGATGCATTCGCAATGGAATTGAATCAGCGAATTCACACTATCAATTAAAGCAAAAATTGTCACGCTAATGCAATTAATTGGAACTTAAAGTATTCCACATTTTAACGGCAGTGATTTTCCACCGTGCATTTGGACGACGTTACACTTCCTGACAGATGGAAACATCTGAACTGGATTAACGTGTTATTCTGATGTTGAAAGTTTAAAGGAGATGTGTGGGGCAGGTTTTTTTACACAGAGGGTGGTGGGTGCCTGGAACCCGCTGCCAGGGGTGGTGGTGGAGGCAGATATGATCGTGGTGTTTAAGAGGCTTTTGGACAGGCACGTGGATATGCAGGGAATGGAGGCCCTTAAAGCTGTGCCCTCTGGGGGAAAAGGTTTGGACAGTCTGCCGCATCTATGCGTCTAATAACTTTATATACTTCCATCAGGTCTCTCCGCAACCAGAGAACACATTCCAAATCTATCCAACCTGTCCCTGTAGCTAAAGCCCTCTAATCCAAGCATCGTTCTGGTAAACCTCCTCTCCATCCTCTCCCTGTAGCCAGAGGGAGGTGAATGTGGAATTCTTTGCCACAGACGGCTGTGGAGTCCAATAGACAATAGGTGCAGGAGTAGGCCATTCGGCCCTTCAAGCCAGCACCCCCATTCAATGTGATCATGGCTGATCATCCCCAATCAGTACCCCGTTCCTGCCTTCTCCCCATATCCCCTGACTCCGCTATCTTTAAGAGCCCTATCTAAAGGGCCTGTCCCACTTTCCCGAGTTACTCACGAATTCTCCCGAGTTTTCCCCTTGATTCAAACTCAGAGAATGTCTGTAGCGAGGACGTAGGAGTCCGTAAATATATCGTAGCGGCTCGTTATGCCAGCCTAGGTACTCGGGGCATCAAGGTAAGTCGGGACGTTTTTTTCAGCATGACAAGAAGATAGACACAGAGTGCTGGAGTAACTCAGCGGGTCAGGCAGCATCTGTGGAGAACATGGATAGGTGATGTTTCACAGAGTGCTGGAGTAACTCAGCGGGTGCAGCAGCATCTATAGATGAAGGAAATAGGCAACGTTTCGGGCCCGAAACCCTTCTGGAAATAGGCAACGTTTCGGGCCGAAACCCTTCTGGAAATAGGCAACGTTTCGGGCTGAAACCCTTCTGGAAATAGGCAACCTTTCGGGCTGAAACCCTTCTGGAAATAGGCAACGTTTCGGGCCGAAACCCTTCTGGAAATAGGCAACGTTTCGGGCCGAAACCCTTCTGGAAATAGGCAACGTTTCGGCCCGAAACCCTTCTGGAAATAGGCAACGTTTCGGGCCGAAACCCTTCTGGAAATAGGCAACGTTTCGGGCTGAAACCCTTCCGGGTTTCGGCCCGAAACGTTGCCTATTTCCTTCGCTCCATAGATGCTGCTGCACCCGCTGAGTTTCTCCAGCACTTTTGTCTAAGGCATAATATTAGCCTCAGGACAAGCAGCCTAACTGCAGAGACACACACACACATGGTTTCCAGAACGTTGGGTCGTTGCGTCTCTGTGGGACCGGATGTCAATTCCACCCGTCTCTCTTTAAAAAAATAATAATTTTGCTCTAGAAAATATGGGAAAGGGTCGCCAGTCTTCGAAAGCAAACACTGCTTCCTGCAGTCAGAGTCTGTGCGAGAATCATCGCCGATGTAGGTAATGGCACTAACGGTGGACACAGAGTGCTGGAGTAACTCAGCGGGTCAGGCAGCATCTGTGGAGAACATGGATAGGTGACGTTTCACAGAGTGCTGGAGTAACTCAGCGGGTCAGGCAGCATCTGTGGAGAACATGGATAGGTGACGTTTCACAGAGTGCTGGAGTAACTCAGCGGGTCAGGCAGCATCTGTGGAGAACATGGATAGGTGACGTTTCACAGAGTGCTGGAGTAACTCAGTGGGTCAGGCAGCATCTGTGGAGAACATGGATAGGTGACGTTTCACAGAGTGCTGGAGTAACTCAGCGGGTCAGGCAGCATCTGTGGAGAACATGGATAGGTGACGTTTCACAGAGTGCTGGAGTAACTCAGCGGGTCAGGCAGCATCTGTGGAGAACATGGATAGGTGACGTTTCACAGAGTGCTGGAGTAACTCAGCGGGTCAGGTAGCATCTGTGGAGAACATGGATAGGTGACGTTTCACACAGTGCTGGAGTAACTCAGCGGGTCAGGCAGCATCTGTGGAGAACATGGATAGGTGACGTTTCACAGAGTGCTGGAGTAACTCAGCGGGTCAGGCAGCATCTGTGGAGAACATGGATAGGTGACGTTTCACAGAGTGCTGGAGTAACTCAGCGGGTCAGGCAGCATCTGTGGAGAACATGGATAGGTGACATTTCACAGAGTGCTGGAGTAACTCAGCGGGTCAGGCAGCATCTGTGGAGAACATGGATAGGTGACGTTTCACAGAGTGCTGGAGTAACTCAGCGGGTCAGGCAGCATCTGTGGAGAGAAGGAATGAGGGACATTTCGGCCAAGACCCCTCTTCAGTCTGAAACTTCAAACGTCACCCATTCCTTCTCTCCAGAGACGCTGCCTGTCCCGCTGAGTTGCTCCAGCACTTTGTGTCTATCTACAGTTCCTTCCAACACAAAGTCCTACAAAGCTGCATCGTGACTTCCTGACTCTTGTGCTCAATATCCCGACCGATGAAGACAAGCACATTGTACACTTTCTTTATCTCTCTGTCCACTTGTGTTGCCATATTCTTAGGATGTTGAGGATTTCATCACAGCTTATTCGGGCAGTAAATTTTAATAATTGCACTCTGCAGCTGAACTCCTATTTGACTTCCTGTCAGCATGGTTTGTAAGCCATATATCGGAGCAGGCGGTGTTTCCAGCCAATGACAAAGGGTGAGCGGGGATCTTATAGAAACATATAACATTCTTATGGGATTGGACAGGCTAGATGCAGGAAAAATGTTCCCCATGTTGGGCGAGTCCAGAATCAGGGGTCAAAGTTTAAGAATATGGGAGCTTCGGAGCAAGGAGGTCCTACTGCAGTTGTACAGGGCCCTGGTGAGACCGCACCTGGAGTATTGTGTGCAGTTTTGGTCTCCTAATTTGAGGAAGGACATTCTTGCTATTGAGGGAGTGCAGTGTAGGTTTACCAAGTTAATTCCCGGGATGGCGGGACTGACATACGATGAAAGAATGGGTCGACTGGGCTTGTATTCACTGGAATTTAGAAGGATGAGAGGGTATCTTATAGAAACATATAAAATTCTTACAGGATTGGACAGGCTAGATGCAGGTAAAATGTTCCCCATGTTGGGGGAGTCCAGAACCAGGGGTCACAGTTTAAGAATAAGAGGTCGACCATTTAGGACTGAGATGAGGAAAAACTTCTTCACCCAGAGAGTTGTGAATCTGTAGAATTCTCTGCCACGGAAGGCAGTGGAGGCCGATTCACTGGATGTATTCAAGAGAGAGTTAGATTTAACTCTTAGGGCTAACGGAATCAAAGGATATGGGGAGAAAGCAGGAACGGGGTACTGATTGTGGATGATCAGCCATGATCATATAGAATGGCGGTGCTGGCTCGAAGGGCCGAATGGCCTACTGCTGCACCTGTGTTTCTATCTAGTGGAGCAGCAGCAACTCATATCCCACTGGAATAGTTTACAACCCAACGATATGAACGCTGAATTCTCCAATTTCTGGTAATACCCCCCTCCACCCCAATACGCACACACCTCTCCACCATCTCCCCCCCCCCCCCCCCCCAGCCTCCCTCTCCTTCCCCCTCCTCCGTACACCCATCTCCCATCCCCCCCCGTCCCAAACTTATCTTTTATGCTCCCCTCTCCCTCCTCCCCGTCCTCTTCCCCCCCCCACCGCTCCTCCCTCCCCCCTCCCCTCCTCTCTCCCGTCCCCCGTCCCCTCCCCTCCCACACCCCTCCCTCCAGCTTTACATTTCCCTCCTCCTTTACTCTCTGTATCTGCCCCTCTTTTTGTTTTCTTTTCACCTCCTGCCTTTGTCACTAATGGGCCTGTCCCATGAGGCGACTTTTTACCCGACTGTCGGCGACTGTCACAGTCGTAGCAGGTTGCCAAAAAAATGTTGACTGGACCCCCGCTACGACAATGTCTACGACAAGCAGCGACAACAAGCTACGGCAAGCTACCGACAACCGCCGACCCATTATGCCCCTGTCCGACTTAGGAAACCTGAACGGAAACCTCTGGTGACCTTGCGCCCCACCCAAGGTTTCCGTGAGTCGCCAGAGGTTTTGGTCACTCGCCTGGAAAGCCTCGACCGAAGCGTGAGCTGCATCTACTGACCAAAGATCCTATAGGATCTTTGCTACCGACCGCACACACGCCCGCACACACACACACACACACACACACACACACGCGCACACGCGCACACGCGCACACACGCACACACGCACGCACACACACACACACACGCACACGCACACACACACGCACACGCACACACACACGCACATGTACACACACACGCACACGCACACACACACACACACGCACACACGCGCACGCGCACACGCACGCACACACACACACACACACACACACACACACACACACACACACACACACATCGCGAAGGTGGGGGCCAGGGACAGCGGAGGAGCGCTGTCTGCGCGATGAAGAGGAAGGTAAACGGCTGCCACAGAGCACGGTAAGTCCTTTAGAGAGCGCAGGAGGGGGGGAGAGAGAAGGGGGGGGGAGAAGGAGTGGAGACAGTTTTATGAAGTTTAATAATGTTTAGCGAGCATTTTACCTTCAGGTGGGTCCTTCTAGGTCGTGAAACTCCAATGAGCCAATCAAAATGGCCGGTCAGCGAAGGCGATGGCCTTCGACTGCCTGTAAGTAAATGGCGACCCCACTCCACTGGCTTCGACCAAACGGCAACCTATTTTTAGTCGAGGCCGGTTTTGATTTAGTTGAAATAATCGAAGGAACATAGAAGAAGCCTCGACCACGCGGAAACCACTTTCGACCATTGGGGAGAGTGACCAAAACCTCCGGGAACCTCATGGAAACCTTGGGTGGGGCGCAAGGTCACCAGAAGTTTCCGTTCAGGTTTCCTAAGTGGGACAGGGGCATTAGGACGTCCACTTACGACCACACCTGTGACAACCTACGACCACACAGGTGACAACCTACGACAACTGAAGTCAGCCTATTTAATTTTTGATAACATGTTGAAAATCCAGCGGTGACCAGGAAGACTCTACGACTCTTTGGGCGATTGAGGAGACGACTCACGGCCGTACAGGCGACACCCCGGCAACCATGTGGTGACAGTCTAGTCGCCTAAAAAATCACCTGTGGGACAGGTCCTTGACTCCACCTGTCTGTCCATCACCCCCCCCCCCCTCCCCTGTATCCACCTATCACTCGCCAGGCTTTGTCCCAACCCCCCACCTCTCTCTTCCAGCTTTCTCCCCCCTCCCCGACTCCTTCAGTCTGAAGAAGGGTCCCGACCCGAAACGTCTTCTGTCCATTCCCTCCACAGATCCTGCCGGACCCGCTGAGTTCCTCCAGCACTCTGTGAAACGTCTTCTGTCCATTCCCTCCACAGATGCTGCCGGACCCGCTGAGTTCCTCCAGCACTTTGTGAAACGTCTTCTGTCCATTCCCTCCACAGATGCTGCCTGACCCACTGAGTTCCTCCAGCACTCTGTGAAACGTCTTCTGTCCATTCCCTCCCCAGATGCTGCCGGACCCGCTGAGTTCCTCCAGCACTCTGTGAAACGTCTTCTGTCCAATCCCTCCACAGATGCTGCCTGACCCGCTGAGTTCCTCCAGCACTTTGTGTTTTGCTCACGATTGCACCATCTGCAGTCTCTTTTGTCTCCATTGAGGCCGGCACGCGTGGCGCAGCGGCAGAGTTGCTGCCTCACAGCAGCAGAGAACCGGGTTCAATCCTGACTACGGGTGCTGTCTGTACGGAGTTTGCATGTTCTCCCCGTGACCTGCGTGGGTTTTCTCCGGGTGCTCCGGTTTCCTCCCACACTCCAAAAACGTGCAGGTTTGTAGGTTAATTGGCTTCGGTAAATTGTAAATTATCCCCAGTGTGTGTAGGATAGTGTTAGTGTGCAGGGATCGCTGGTCGGCACGGACTCGGTGGGCTGAAGGGCCTGTTTCCGCGCTGTATTTCTAAACTAAACTCAATTTCTAAGGGCCAGAAGGCTAATTGAAAGACACAATCAGCAGAAATCAGATGGTAATTTATCAAGTGAATATTGTGATGGAAGAATAATTACTTGGCAGTGTTGTTGATTCCAATCTTTGCTACACGTTAAAATGTTCAGCGTTGCTGGTGCTGCCAATCAGAATCCTCTTAGAGGCAGAGATTTTTACAAATTACCGTCGCACGTGGGCTTGGCTGTCAGAGGGCATGATGCACGATTTCACCAGCCTGCTGTTACAGTTTGTAGCTCATCCAGAAAACAATTAAACTCACACGATGAACATGCGGACAAATGATAACGGACAGGATGAGAGTCGTCAGGTGTTGGCTCTCGATGTGACGAGCTGGGTAGATAGGCAGGAAAAATGTACCCATTGTTGGGGGAGTCCAGAACCAAGGGGGCACAGTTTAAGAAGAAGGGGTGGGACATTTATGACTGAGATGAGGAAAAACTTTTTCACCCAGAGAGTTGTGAATCTGTGGAATTCTCTGCCACAGAAGGCAGTGGAGGCCGATTCACTGGATGTTTTCAAGAGAGAGTTAGATTTAGCTCTTGGGGCTAACGGGATCAAGGGATGTGGGGATAAAGCAGGAACGGGGTACTGATTGTAAATGATCAGCCATGATCATATTGAATGGCGGTGCTGGCTCGAAGGGCCGTATGGCCACCTCATGCACCTATGTTTCAGGATATTGCCCTCATCCTGTGAGCCGTGGTGCCCATGTTGGGTGCTGTCTGCTTGGGTTGTAGAGAGCAGTGGAGTGAAGCGACGAGACACAGACTGGGCAACTCGTTGTGAACATGACGGACGCACGGTTTAATCCCGCGTCACACCTGCCTGGTGTAATGATGATCAATCAGATCAATGATCAATCAGATCAAAGGTCAGTAGAAACAAGGAACTGCCGACGCTGGTCTAGCAAGGAATGAAACAAAGTCTTTCAGTTTTTAGTTTCAGTTTAGATAAGTTTATTGTCACGTGTACCGAGGTACAGTGAAAAGCCTTTGTTGCGTGCTAACCAGTCAGCGGAAAGACAATACATGATTACATTCGAGCCGTCCACGGTGCTGGAGTAACTCAGCGGGTCAGGCAGCATCTGTGGAGAACATGGATAGGTGACGTTTCACAGAGTGCTGGAGTAACTCAGCGGGTCAGGCAGCATCTGTGGAGAACATGGATAGGTGACGTTTCACAGAGTGCTGGAGTAACTCAGCGGGTCAGGCAGCATCTGTGGAGAACATGGATAGGTGACGTTTCACAGAGTGCTGGAGTAACTCAGCGGGTCAGGCAGCATCTGTGGAGCGAAGGAAATGGGCAACCTTTTGGGCCGAAACCCTGAAGGAAATAGGCAACGTTTCGGGCCGAAACCCGGAAGGGTTTCGGGCCGAAACGTTGCCTATTTCCTTCGCTCCATAGATGCTGCCGGAACATGGATAGGTGACATTTCCCAGAGTGCTGGAGTAACTCAGCGGGTCAGGCAGCATCTGTGGAGAACATGGATAGGTGACGTTTCACAGAGTGCTGGAGTAACTCAGCGGGTCAGGCAGCATCTGTGGAGAACATGGATAGGTGACGTTTCACAGAGTGCTGGAGTAACTCAGCGGGTCAGGCAGCATCTGTGGAGAACATGTACTCGATGGGCCGAAGGGCTTGTTTCCTTGCTGTATCTCTAAATTGAACTATTAGTGTTGTTTACGACTGTCACGTGTACTGAGATACAGCAAAAACCATATAGCATATGATGAGCGTTTGTCGGCACAGGGCCCGTACTCGCTGGAGTTTAGAAGGATGAGGGGCGACATCATTGAAACTTACCGAATAGTGGAAGGCCTGGATAGAGTGGATGTGGAGAGGATATGTCCACTAGTGGGGGAGTCTAGGACCAGAGGGCACAGCCTCAGAATTAAAGGGCGCTCTTTTATAAAGGAGATGAGGAGGAATTTCTTTAGTCAGAGGGTGGCGAATCTGTGGAATTCATTGCCACAGACGGCTGTGGAGGCCAAGTCAGTGGATATTTTAAAGTCAGAGATAGACAAGTTCGTGATTAGAACGGGTGTCAAGGGTGATGGGGAGAAGGCAGGAAAATGGGATTCCGTGGTAGCGATCAGGCATGATTGTATAGCAGTGTAGACTCGATGGGCCGAATGGCCTAATTATACTATAATGTGAAAATCTTTTGTTCGCGTGCTATCCAGTCAAATCATAGTGAATGTGAGTACAATCCAGCCACACAAACTTACAACAGATAGTGCATAGAGAAGCATACCAGAGTGTAGAGCATAGTGTTACAGCGTTACAGGTCAGCACAGACAAGGTGGGCCGAACGAAGGGTCTGTTTCCGTGCTGGACAGATCCTTGATCGTTAATATTGAAATCATTTTTTTTTTTTTAATTCTTGCCTTCCGATTAATTCACGCCTCCCGACTTGTGGCTAAGGGGATCAGGGGGTATGGAGAGAAGGCAGGTACGATATACTGAGTTGGATGATCAGCCATGATCATATTGAATGGCGGTGCAGGCTCGAAGGGCTGAATGGCCTACTCCTGCACCTATTTTCTATGTATCTATGTATCTAAAGTCCATTTAAGCAGAAATGAACATGAGCGTGAAATGTGGCCCCACTTCCCGCGGCAAGGCTCGGGGGAAGAGAACCGCAATCAGTGACAGATAGATGGGCTGGAGAGAGACAACTACAGAAAAGAGATAACGTATAGAATCACAGAGTGATACAGCGTGGAAACAGGCCCTTCGGCCCAACTTGCCCACACCGGCCAACATGTCCCATCTACACTAGTCCCACCTGCCTGCGCTTGTCCATATCCCTCCAAACCTGTCCTATCCATGTACCTGTCTAACTGTTTCTTAAATGTTGGGATAGTCCCAGCCTCAACTACCTCCTCCGGCAGCTCTTTCCATTCACCCACCACCCTCTGTGTGGAAAAGTTACCCCTCAGGTTCCTATTAAATCTTTTCCCTTTCACCTTAAACCTATGTCCTGTGGTCCTGGAGGAAACTTGTCTACTCACATCCTCACCTTTTAATCTAATGTCACGTGGGTTCCTGCTAAATATCCAGGCCTCCCATTTCAGACCAAACCTTAAGAATCTCCGCCTTAAACATATCCACTGACTTGGCCTCCACAGCCGTCTGTGGCAATGAATTCCACAGATTCACCACCCTCTGGCTAAAGAAATTCCTCCTCATCTCCTTCCTAAAGGAACGTCCTTTAATTCTGAGGCTGTGACCTCTGGTCCGAGACTCTCCCACTAGTGGAGACATCCTCTCCACATCCACTCTATCCAGGTCTATCACTATTCGGTCAGTTTCACTATTCTGTCAGATTCTATGACACAACATTGACATGGAAGCCTTGCTTCACTGGTGACCTGTACAATATCTGCGTTACGGTTGCAAGACTAAAGCCCAGCAGCGCAGCTTGCACCATGTAGACCAGCGCATTGTGTGCAGTCTCTGCATTACTGAGCATCAGAAGTCACACTTGGGTTGGCACACAGACACACACCTACACGCACACACACACACACACATATGTAGACAGACACACAAACAGATACACAAACACACACCTACACACATACACGCGCGCACACACACACACACGCACACACACACGGATACACACACACACACACACACACACACACACATACACACACACACACAAGCACGCACACAGATACACACGCACGCACACACATACACACACAGATACACACATACACACACACACAGATACACACACACACACACACACACACACACACACACAGATACACACGCACGCACACACATACACACACAGATACACACACACACACTCTCACACACACACACACACACACACTCTCACACACTCTCACACACACACACTCTCTCTCTCACACACACACCCCCCCTCATCTGAAGAAGGGTACCGACTCGAAACATCGTATGTCCATTCCCTCCACATTTGCTGCCTGACCCACTGAGTTCCTCCAGCACTCTGTGCTTTTTGCTCGGGGATCCAGCGTCTGCAGTTTCTCGTCTCTCCAAATAAACCCAGTTCCAGCTATTAAATAATAGTGCAAGTAATATATTCATGCACCTTAATGCTTTCAAATTAAGGTTTTTAATTAAAATCCACGTGCTTGACCAGTCTTGGAATCTGTCTTTTGATGAAAATGTTATTCTCGACATTAATAATAAATGAGAATCCATGCTGCATTTAGTAATGCCGTGCAAATAATAATGCATTGTCAAGTTGTTGATGGCTTGTTAATCCAACCATTACAGCAAAACTACTTTGAGTATCTTATCTCTTAAAGAACACCATGGCGGTATTTATAATTATGGATTACGTGAAACTATTGCGAGCATTACTGCGTGCTGGAGTGCTGATGAATGATTTAAATACTTCACCGTGAGATGTGATGCTCGAATTGTAAGTGCCACAAAATTCAATTTTCTAATTATTAAACAACTGCTCACTTAATTATTAACACAGCGATTCAGCCTAAACAAATATAACATAGGAGATTGAAAGGGAAGAAGAAGAATGTGGAAAAAATGTCCTGGCAGCTCCAAATTACATTTCACAGGTGAATGGCCCAACAAAACTAAATCTAAATTAAAAAGCATTTAATGCTTACATGATTTGTTTTTGCATGATTGAGAACTCTGTTCAATTAATCCTTTTAGACTTTAGAGTCTAACCAGCGCGGAAACAGGCCCTTCGGCCCACAGAGTCCGTGCCGACCAGCGATCCCCGCACACTAACACACACACTGCGGACAATTTACAATTTTTACCAAAGCCAATTAATCCACAAACCTGCACGTCTTTGGAATGTGGGAGGAAACCGGAGCACCCGGAGAAAACCCACGCAGGTTACGGGGAGAACGTGCAAACTCCGTACAGACAGCTCCGAGGCAGCAACTCTACCGCTGCGCCACCGTGACGCTCTTTTATTGAATATTTCTGCACAAGGCTTGTTTCGCACAAACATTGATCTAGAACACAAACAGAAAACACACTAAATGCTCAGTAGGTCAGGCAGCATCCGTGGTAGCAGTTCTTTCCAGAAAAAATTGAAAAATCAAACAGCATTGATCACATTTCTTTCAGCAATATAACTACACTCCTGTTTTGATTGTATATTCATAGTCATAGAGTCATAAGCATGGAAACAAGCCCCTTAGTCCAAATCACCCATGCAGACCCACTTGCCCCGTCTACACTAGTCCCACCTGCCCGCGTTTGGTCCATATCTCTCTAAACCTGTCCTATCCATGTACCTGTCTAAATGTCTTTTAAACCAGCCTCAACTAGCAAATCTCTGTGTGAAAAAGTTGCCCCTCATGTTCCAATTAAATCTTTTCCCTCTCACCTTGCCCTATGTCCTCTGGTTCTGGGTAAAAGACTTTGTGTGTTCACCCTATCTAATCTACTCATGTGTAGGAAGGAACTGCAGATGCTGGTTTAAATCGAAGGTAGACAAAAAATGCTGGAGTAACTCAGCGGGACAGGCAGCATCTCTGGAGAGAAGGAATGGGTGACGTTTCTGGGTCAAGACCCTTCTTCAGAAGTCTTTTTATGTCTGAAGAAGAATCTCGAACCCGAAATATCACCCAATCCTATTCTCCTCATGATTTAATACATCTCTGTAAGATGTGTATGTTCTTATTTTGCACCCTATCAACTTCTAATTTTAAAAAACTAACTAAAAAGCAGTAAATCAACAAATGTTAAAAATTAAATATATTTTAAAAATCAAGTCAAGAGTGTTTAATTGTCTAATATGTAATTGTTTAATATCTACCAACGATGTCACAATGAATTTCTTACTTACAACAACTATAAGAATTTACAAGCCTGTCAATGCAATAAACACAGAAGCAATAAATTAATATCTAATGTTAGTGCAAAAAATACCAAAGTCCGTATTGCAACTAAAGACTCGGTCCGTAGAAGATCACCTTCGCTGAGGTTCGTGTTGTGCAGAGTTCAAGAGCCTGATGGTTGTTGGGAAGAAGCTGTTGAACCTGGAGGTCACGGTTTTCAGGCTCCTCTTAAACACCACTATCGTATCTGCCTCCACCACCACCCCTGGTAGCGCGTTCCAGGCACCCACCACCCTCTGTGTAAAAAAACCTGCCCCGCACATCTCCTTTAAACTTTGCCCCTCTCACCTTAAAGCTACGCCCTCTAGTCTTTGATATTTCCACCCTGGGGAAAAGGTTCTGACTGTCTACCTTATCTATGCCTCTCATAGCTGTACATCTACAATGGTGGGGAGTGTGTGATGGACTGGGCTACATCTACAATGGTGGGGAGTGTGGTCTGTGTGATGGACTGGGCTACATCCTTTAAACTTTGCCCCTCTCACCTTAAAGCTACGCCCTCTAGTCTTGGAAATTTCCACCCTGGGGAAAAAAGGTTCTGACTGTCTGCCCTATCTGTGCCTCTTATGATTTTATATACTTCTCATCAGGTCTCCCCTCAGTCTCTGATATTCCAGAGTTAATCCAATCTCTCCCTGTAGCTGAAGCCCCCTAATCCAGGCAGCATTCCGGTAAACCTCCTCTGCACCCTCTCCAAAGCCCCCACATCCTTGCTGTAACGGGGAGTTGCAAGAGTGGTAGAGAGTTAACGTTTTGTGAGATTAGTTCTTTCCTCAGCTTGACGAGCTCTATCCTGCGTCAAGTAGGAAATTGAGGTTTAGTTCCCAGAGCTCACATTGAAATACAACGGTGGATATACTGTCGCTGTAAAATGCTTACTGATGTGAAACTACTTTCTGGGCAAGGATTTCCGATTGTGCTCTTAAGAAGAATTAAATGCCAATTTAATTTACAATCTTCACACTGTTGCTATTGGAATTTTCCTACAGCCTATTGTCACTTCACTCTCTCTCATATTCGCAGGATGTTGGTGATGTTCGCGATTGGCCTATTGTCAAACCAAGGACAGTCAGGCATCTCAATTTGTCTGGAGTTATTGTACAGACCAGACCACGAAAGAACAAATCTCATTGCCCCACACTGCAAGGAAGTGCAGAGTTGTGGATGTAGCCCAGTCCGTCACACAGACCACACTCCCCACCATTGTAGATGTAGCCCAGTCCATCACACAGACCACACTCCCCACCATAACTCAGCGGGTGAGGCAGCATCTATGGAGCGAAGGAATAGGTGACGTTTCGGGTCGAGACCCCGAAGGAATAGGTGACGTTTCGGAAGGGTCTCGACCCGAAACGTCACCTATTCCTTCGCTCCATAGATGCTGCCTCACCCGCTGAGTTTCTCCAGCAATTTTTGTCCACCTTCGATTTTTCCAGCGTCTGCAGTTCTTTCTTAAACACTCCCCACCATTGTAGATGTGGCCCAGTCCATCACACAGACCACACTCCCCACCATTGACTCCATCTACACTTCACGCTGCCTCGGGAAAGCAGCCGACATAATCAAAGACTTGTCCCACCCCGGTCATTCCTTCTTCTCCCCGCTCCCGTCCGGCAGAAGGTACAGAAGCTTGAAAGCGCGCACCACCCGACTCAGGAACAGCTTCTTCCCCTCTGTTATCAGGCTTCCGAACGGCCCTTCCATAAGCTAGGGTACTGTCCCATTCACTGATTGAAATTCGATAGTCCGAATGTAACAGTTTAGTTTAGAGATACAGCGCAGAAACAGGCCCTTCGACCCGGGTCGACCAGCGATCCCCGCACACAAACACTATCCTACACGCACCAAGGACATATAATTTACAATTAAACCAAGCCAATTAACCTACAAACCTGCACGTCTTCGGAGTGTGGGAGGAAACCGGAGCACCCGGAGAAAACCCACGCAGGTCACGGGGAGAAGGTACAAACTCCGTACAGACAGCACCCGTAGTCAGGATGGAACCCGGGTCTCTGGCGCTGTGAGGCAGCAACTCTACCGGTTCAAGGGGTTGACATGTAAATGGCAGTCGCAGAGTTTCCCTCTAACAAGCAGTGGTGTTTTCATGTTAATTGGATGTGTCAACAAAGTGAATCATCAAGCACTCTGGCATTTGCAGCGGCGATACGACTTACTGCAAACTGACATTCACCAGTAATTAAAACTTCATTTATTAGGTGTTACAATTTGCAAATTAGTTCCCTTGTCTGTGGTTGTGTTACCCTATTAGTCTCACATTATGCACGGCCTCTGTTCAGTAACGCTGAGAACGAGGCGGGCAATATCTAGTGGAAGTAAGGGAACCTCATTGAAACTTAAAAACTGTGAGTTGTGAGTCTGTGGCCATTTTGGACTGAGATGAGGAGAAACCTTTCCACACAGAGAGTTGTGAGTCTGTGGAATTCTCTGCCTCAGAGGGCGGTGGAGGCCGCTTCTCTGGATACTTTCGAGAGAGAGCTAGATAGGGCTCTTGAAGATAGCGGAGTCAGGGGATATGGGGAGAAGGCAGGAACGGGGTACTGATTGGGGATGACCAGCCATGATCACATTGAATGGCGGTGCTGGCTCGAAGGGACGAATGGCCTACTCCTGCACCCATTGTCTATTGTCTATTATCTTACCGACTAGTGAAAGGCCCGGATAGAGTGGATGTGGAGAGGATGTTTCCACTAGTGGGAGAGTCTAGGACCAGAGGGCACAGCCTCAGAATTAAAGGATGTACCCATTAGAAAGAAGACGAGGAAGAATTTCTTTAGCCAGTGGGTGGTGAATCTGTGGAATTCTTTGCCACAGACGGCTGTGGAGGCAAAGTCAATGGGTATTTTTAAGGTGGAGATTGACAGATTCTTGATTAGTTCGGGTGTCAGGGGTTATGGGGAGACCTGAAAATGTTGACCTGTTTCTCTTGTCGCGGATGCTGCCAGACTGGCTAAGTGTTTCCTGTATTTTGTATCTCATTTGAATATTTCTTTACTATTGTACATTCATCAGGTTTAATGGAACTGCATATTAGTTGAGTCTAGTTTATTGTCACGTGTACCGAGGTACAGTGAAAAGCATTTGTTGCGTGCTAACCAGTCAGCGGAAAGACAATACATGATTACAATCGAGCCGTCCACAGTGTACAGATACAGGATAAAGGGAATAACGTTTAGTGCAAGGTAAAGCCAGTAAAGTCCGATCAAAGATAGTCCGAGGGTCACCAATGAGGTAGATAGTAGTTCAGGACCGCTCTCTAGTTGTGGTAGGATGGTTCAGTTGCCTGATAACAGTTGGGCATGGAATGCTGGAATCTTGTGCAAGGTACAAAATGCTGGAGTAACTCAGCGGATCAGGCAGCATCTGTGGAGGACATGGATAGGTGACGTTTCACACAGATTGCTGGAGTAACTCAGCGGGTCAGGCAGCATCTGTGGAGAACATGGATAGGTGACGCTTCACACAGTGCTGGAGTAACTCAGCGGGCCCACGACTCCGCGTCGACCAGAGATCCCCACACACTAGTTCCATCCTACACTCTAGGGACAATATACAGAATCTCCAAACCTTGTACGTCTTTGGAGTGCGGAATGAAACCGGAGCACCCGGAGAAAACCCACGCAGATCACAGGGAGAAGGTACAAACTCCGTACAGACAGCACCCGTAGTCAGGATGGAACCCGGGTCTCTGACGCTGTGAGGCAGCAACTCTACCACTGCGCCACCGTGACGCCCTGCTGTTGATCCATTAGGGAATAATTTCTTGTGGTGGAAGGAACTGCAGATACTGGTTTGTAGATGTAGCCCAGTCCATCACACAGACCAGACACAAAAAGCTGCAGTATCTCAGCAGGACAGGCAGCATCATTGGAGAGAGGGTATGGGTGACGTTTCAGGGTCGAGACCCTTTTCAGTGCCTGTTCCATTGAGTTACTCCAGCTTTTTGTGTCTATCGTCGGGGATAATTGTGAGCTCAGTCACCATATTTCTTTGCCCAGTTGAGGTTAATCGACTGCGGTGCACTGCAAGCTGGGAGCTGAACCTTGGGGACATTTAAAACATTTATTCGACAGATACTGTAATTGAACACTCAGACTAAAAATGTAAAAAGACGATCCAATTAAGTTTATCAGAGACAATTTATCTTTAAACAATATACAATTTTAGCAAGACAGGATAAGCCAGGCTTTATTTTTAGAAGTGACAGATAAAGGAGGTTTAAATTTACTTATAAATTAATATTTTATCATTCGGAGAGATGCAATTAAAACTAAAATGACAAGAAAAATTAATCTGTGTAAATATCCTTCCTGTGCATGGATTTATTAGGCACTGTCAAACATAATCTGCAAACAATTATATTACAACAGAAATCTATTTGCCTGTTTTCCGTGGATATGATATATTAAGTAAGGATACAATTGAATGTAGACACAGAGTGCTGGAGTAACTCAGCGGGTCAGGCAGCATCTGTGGAGAACATGGATAGGTGACATTTCACAGAGTGCTGGAGTAACTCAGCGGGTCAGGCAGCATCTGTGGAGAACATGGATAGGTGACGTTTCACAGAGTGCTGGAGTAACTCAGAGGGTCAGGCAGCATCTGTGGAGAACATGGATAGGTGACGTTTCACAGAGTGCTGGAGTAACTCAGCGCGTCAGGCAGCATCTGTGGAGAACATAGATATGTGACGTTTTGGGTCGGGACCCTTCATCAGACGTTTCGACTTCTGAAGAGTCTCACAAGAGATAGCGTTGATTAGTACGGGTGTCAGGGGTTATGGGGAGTAGGCAGGAGAATGGGGTTGAGAGGGAGAGATAGATCAGCCATGTTTGAATGGCGGAGTAGACTTGATGGGCCGAATGGCCCCATTCTCCTGCCTTCTCCCCATAACCCCTGACACCCACACTAATCAAGAATCTATCTATCTCCGCCTTAAAAATACCCACTGACTTGGCCTCCACCGCCGTCTGTGGCAATGAATTCCACAGATTCACCATCATATAAACAACTAAATAGTTTGGCACGCAAGTAGTTGCCTGGGTTTGGCATCATCTTGGGCTTGGCCAACCTTTCACCAAACTGGAGCCTGGAGAGAGGGCGGGGGGGGGGGAGAGTTTAACACATGGATGTGATATTGAGAGCTTGAGGATATCGCTACAGATTTCTGCTGCTGTTCATATCTTGCTCTAGTGGCCAGCAGCCCAGAGAAGCTTCCTGGACAGTGGCCACAGGATTTTCATCAACGTTGACCACAAGCCTGAAATTCCCTAGGTGCTATTTCTTAAACTTTCTTGTCTTAGTAAATATTTCCTTATTGTCTCCTGCCACGTTGTGTTGGTGGGTGGGAATAATGAGAGTGTTGCTGCACAGTCTCCGTGCTGCCGCCCCCAGTATGTGGTGTAATGGTGGAGACACGACAGCCTGTAGATCTGGAGTGTAGATGGGACATAGATGTTGGTCGGTGTGGGCAAGTTGTGCCAAAGGGCCTGTTTCCACGCTGTATCACTCTCTGCCTCACTCAGACAATACAAGAAACTGCAGATGTTGGAACATTGGGCAAAACACAAAGTGCTGGAGGAACTCTGCAGGTTAGGCAGTGTCTGTGGAGGGAATGGACAGGTGATGTTTCGGGTCGGGACTCAAGTGTGAATGGTAATGGATGGAAGGTGTGGATTCGATGGGCTGAAGGGCCTGGGTCTGTACTGTATCGTTCTATGACTATTCATTAATTCGCTAAATTACCGATTTGTGAATTAAATTCCTCAGCCAATCCCCTCACTCACTCATTGATGATGCATGTGAATCATCACTAACTCCACCCCATTATAACATTTATACTAATACCCATTCCCAGCACCGTTAGTTGAAGCAGCTAGGATGAACTCACAACATCTCGTTTTGTAATGCTGCCAAGTTAATGTGCTGATTATAGATGTGTGTAAATCTTATACAGTTTGAAGTGATTTACATGGTGTCAGAAGTGGGATCAAAGGAAACTTGCAGTTTGTGGACAGTTTTATCAAAGGAAATCAGCCCCAGTTCCTGACAGGCACGATTGCCAAGCAGGGTAACCGAATTAAAGTCCAACACATGGAAAGTCAATTCCCTCGTTGTTTTCTTCAGTACACATTTCAGGTTGGTTTTGCCCAGAGGAACCAGCACCTCCCCACCAAAAGCATGTAAAGTGGACGCGTCCTTGACAAGTGGCTCGTTAGCCCTGATCTTGTTAAAAAGGTTGATTGACATCGTGTTGACTTTCGCGCCCGTGTCCAGTTTCGCGCCAAAACCAACATTGTTTACAGATATCGTCACTGTAGGATCAGAGTTCTTGGCAGCAGCATGCTGTAACATGTAAACAGTCGGGTCGTCTTGCGAGTTAATTGGAATATATTCGGGGGCGGCTTCGAGCTGGAAATGGGGAGTCAGTATGTTGCTGTCTCGTTGCAAAAAATTGAGATTAGACTTGGGACTGGGCGCATTCTTTCCTCGGGCCCTGATAGCAGCCCGACAGACTGAGGCAAAGTGATTTAGCTTTTTGCAGTAATTACAAGCCTTCCCGAGGGCGGGGCAAGTGGATTGCCTGTTGTGTAGATAGCCGCAGTTAGGACATTTCTGTGGAGGACCGCTGAGAGCTGCCTGGCTAGCTTGGGTCTTAACTCGGCTGTTATCTGTGTATGTCCGCTGCCTAGTGAGGCCCGTCAGATTGATGGTATTGCTTTCATGCGAAATGTCTATGGGATCGACAAGTTCAGCAGTTCTGCATGCATGGACCGCGTCCTCTAGCGATAACTCTGGCCGTCTCAGGAGCTCTGATCTGAGCTTTTGATCGGTGATGCTATTCACTAAAATATCTCTCGTTAACTGATCAGTCAACTGATCCAATGGCATTTCCTGAAATCGACAACGTTGGGCTAGATACATCAAAGAAGAAATAAATGAATCAACTCTTTCCCCGGGAAGTTGACGACGAGAGAAAAACCTTGCCCTGTCCAAAATGTGATTTGAGGGCAGGTCCTCGAATAATTTCTCCATAGTTCTTTGGAAGACTTCACTGGCGGAGCTGATCCCGAATGGCATTCTCAGAAACTTATATCTGCCGAATGGGGTGGCAAATGTGGTGAGGTTTGATGACCTCTTGTCCAGCGGTATCTGCCAGAATGAGTTCTTTGCATCTAGGACGGAAAATAGGGTGGCCGTTCCGATCTTTGCTGCAACATCCTCCACTGTCTTCATGGGATGGTGTGGGCGCTTAATGGCAGTGTTCTGGTCTTTGGGATTAATGCATAGGCGGATTTCATCCTTTCCCTTTTCCTTTCCCTCGGTCACCACAATCCTCTCCCGTGTGATTTTCACCTTCAGCCTCTCTGCCTAATCCTTCAGTTGAGGGAGGGGATGGTTGGGTCCGCACGCGCTCGGGCCGTGTTAGTAGACCACCAGACAGGTATGGCGAGTATGTTTAATACACTTCCTTTCCACATTTAATCTTTAGGGGGAAGGATGTAGATTGATGATGCATGTGAATCAATCACACTTAGCCAGCATCACTAACTCCACCCCATTATAACATTTATACTGACGCCCATTCCCAGCACCGTTAGTTGAAGCAGCCAGGATGAACTAACAACATCTCGTTTTGTAATGCTGCCAAGTTAATGTGCTGATTAAAGATGTGTGTAAATCTTATACAGTTTGAAGTGATTTACAGGTGACATTTCACAGAGTGCTGGAGTAACTCAGAGGGTCAGGCAGCATCTGTGGAGAACATGGATAGGTGACGTTTCACAGAGTGCTGGAGTAACTCAGCGGGTCAGGCAGCATCTGTGGAGAACATGGATAGGTGACGTTTCACAGAGTGCTGGAGTAACTCAGCGGGTCAGGCAGCATCTGTGGGGAACATGGATAGGTGACGTTTCACAGAGTGCTGGAGTAACTCAGCGGGTCAGGCAGCATCTGTGGAGCGAAGGAAATGGGCAACCTTTCGGGCCGAAACCCTGAAGGAAATAGGCAACGTTTCGGGCCGAAACCCGGAAGGGTTTCGGGCCGAAACGTTGCCTATTTCCTTCGCTCCATAGATGCTGCCGGAACATGGATAGGTGACGTTTCACAGAGTGCTGGAGTAACTCAGCGGGTCAGGCAGCATCTGTGGAGAACATGGATAGGTGACGTTTCACAGAGTGCTGGAGTAACTCAGCGGGTCAGGCAGCATCTGTGGAGAACATGGATAGGTGACGTTTCACAGAGTGCTGGAGTAACTCAGCGGGTCAGGCAGCATCTGTGGAGCGAAGGAAATGGGCAACCTTTCGGGCCAAAACCCTGAAGGAAATAGGCAACGTTTCGGGCCGAAACCCGGAAGGGTTTCGGGCCGAAACGTTGCCTATTTCCTTTGCTCCATAGATGCTGCCGGAACATGGATAGGTGACGTTTCCCAGAGTGCTGGAGTAACTCAGTGGGTCAGGCAGCATCTGTGGAGAACATGGATAGGTAACGTTTCACAGAGTGCTGGAGTAACTCAGCGGGTCAGGCAGCATCTGTGGAGAACATGGATAGGTGACGTTTCACAGAGTGCTGGAGTAACTCAGCGGGTCAGGCAGCATCTGTGGAGAACATGGATAGGTGACGTTTCACAGAGTGCTGGAGTAACTCAGCGGGTCAGGCAGCATCTGTGGAGAACATGGATAGGTAACGTTTCACAGAGTGCTGGAGTAACTCAGCGGGTCAGGCAGCATCTGTGGAGAACATGGATAGGTGACGTTTCACAGAGTGCTGGAGTAACTCAGCGGGTCAGGCAGCATCTGTGGAGAACATAGATAGGTGACGTTTTGGGTCGGGACCCTTCATCAGACGTTTCGACTTCTGAAGAGTCTCAAAGAGATAGCGTTGATTAGTACGGGTGTCAGGGGTTATGGGGAGTAGGCAGGAGAATGGGGTTGAGAGGGAGAGATAGATCAGCCATGATTGAATGGCGGAGTAGACTTGATGGGCCGAATGGCCCCATTCTCCTGCCTTCTCCCCATAACCCCTGACACCCACACTAATCAATAATCTATCTATCTCCGCATTAAAAATACCCACTGACTTGGCCTCCACCGCCGTCTGTGGCAATGAATTCCACAGATTCACCATCGCATAAACAACTAAATAGTTTGGCACGCAAGTAGTTGCCTGGGTTTGGCATCATCTTGGGCTTGGCCAACCTTTCACCGAACTGGAGCCTGGAGAGAGGGCGGGGGGGGGAGTTTAACACATGGATGTGATATTGAGAGCTTGAGGATATCGCTACAGATTTCTGCTGCTGTTCATATCTTGCTCTAGTGGCCAGCAGCCCAGAGAAGCTTCCTGGACAGTGGCCACAGGATTTTCATCAACGTTGACCACAAGCCTGAAATTCCCAAGGTGCTATTTCTTAAACTTTCTTGTCTTAGTAAATATTTCCTTGTTGTCTCCTGCCACGTTGTGTTGGTGGGTGGGGATAATGAGTGTTGCTGCACAGTCTCCGTGCTGCCGCCCCCAGTATGTGGTGTAATGGTGGAGACACGACAGCCTGTAGATCTGGAGTGTAGATGGGACACAGATGTTGGTCGGTGTGGGCAAGTTGTGCCAAAGGGCCTGTTTCCACACTGTATCACTCTCTGCCTCACTCAGACAATACAAGAAACTGCAGATGTTGGAACATTGGGCAAAACACAAAGTGCTGGAGGAACTCTGTAGGTTAGGCAGTGTCTGTGGAGGGAATGGACAGGTGATGTTTCGGGTCGGGACTCAAGTGTGAATGGTAATGGATGGAAGGTGTGGATTCGATGGGCTGAAGGGCCTGGGTCTGTACTGTATCGTTCTATGAATATTCATTAATTCGCTAAATTACCGATTTGCGAATTAAATTCCTCAGCCAATCCCCTCACTCACTCATTGATGATGCATGTGAATCATCACTAACTCCACCCCATTATAACATTTATACTAACACCCATTCCCAGCACCGTTAGTTGAAGCAGCCAGGATGAACTGACAACATCTCGCTTTGTAATGCTGCCAAGTTAATGTGCTGATTATAGATGTGTGTAAATCTTATACAGTTTGAAGTGATTTACATGGTGTCAGAAGTGGGATCAAAGGAAACTTGCAGTTTGTGGACAGTTCGCTAATTCGCTAAATTACCGATTTGCGAATTAAATTCCTCAGCCAATCCCCTCACTCACTCATTCATCGGCCGCTCCTCAGTTCTTCATCTAAATCCGTCGTTGAATAAATGTGCTGTAAATGTGCGTGCTTGTGAATTGTTGGACAGTTTTATACACAACCAACATCGCAAAACTAATCCAGGCTGGTAATTGGGCAAATTATTATGATGTGCACTCTTAAGCTGGTTAAAAGGCTCTGCGTGAGACTGAATAGACGCGTTTTAACAAATTGCATGCAGTGCGACGTCTAACAGGCTGAGAGCAGCAAGCAACGCAGCGGGTCAGGCAGCATCTGTGGAAGGACTGGGCCTATCGGGGTGGCACGGTGACGCAGCGGTAGAGTTGCTGCCTCACGGCGCTAGAGACCCGGGTTCCATCCACGTTTCTCCCAGTGACCGCGTGGGTTTTCTCCGGGTGTTCCAGTTTCCTCCAGATCCCAAAGAAGTGTGGATTTGTAGATTCAATGCTTCAATGGTTCGTTATATTTACGGACGCACAGCCCCGTGAAATTCTTCTGCACGACCGCAAACGCACACATTCTGCCGCCGTTTGCAAAGAAAAATAATTAATTGTCGCTCGGTAAATGTCCCCCTAGTGTGTGGGGAGTGGATGAGAAAGTGGGACAACGTAGAACTAGTGTGATCGATGGTCGGCACGGACTGGGTGGGCCGAAGGGCCTGTTTCCGTGCTGTATCTTTCAACACTTCAATCAAAGAGCACACCGCCTTGAGTTCAAGCCCGTTAGTCACGTACAGGTCAGCGATGCGTAGGTTTCCTGGCACCTTGTGCATCTTCTCCACATCTATCTCTCATTTCTCCCCTCTGCCATCCATCCATCCATCACCACCAGTCTTCGTGTCATTTCCTTCTTCCCACCGTCCGCTCTAGAATCTTTCTCCCCTTCACTGATGAATCAAATCTGCTGCATCTCATAACATCATGTGATAGGAGCAGAATCAGGCCATTCGGCCCGTTTAGTCTACTCCGCCATTCAATCATGGCTGATCTATCTCTCCCTCCTAACCCCATTCTCCTGTCTCCAACTTTTAGTTTAGTTTAGATCATTCTTGTCACGTGTACCGAGGTCCAGTGACAACTTTTCGCTTGCGAGCTCTCCAGTGGAAGAAAAGACCATAAGATACAGGAGCAGAATTAGGCCATTTGGCCCATCGAGTCTGCTCTGCCATTCGATCAGGGCTGATCTCTCAGGGGAACTTTGAAATCTTTCCCCTGCACGGGAGACCCGACCTTTTCTTTGTCGGGTCTCCGTTGTCGTTGGGGCTGGGCAACGTGGAGCGGCCTCCAGCAGGAGCGACCTGGGGCTCCAGTTGTGGAGCTGCGGACTACTCACCATCACGGGGCTGGCCGAGTCCGGAGCGGGTGGAGCTGTGGTGGAGACAATCGCTGCTGCGACCCGACCCCCGGAGATTCGGAGGCTACAACCGCGGGTCTGGCGGACGGCAACACCGTAAGCCCGCGGGTCCCTGGGGGGAGACCGCTTTTCGGGGCTTCCGCAGCGGCGACTTCTCCCGCCCGAGTTGCGGGGTTGAAGAGCACCTGGAGCGGGGCTTTACATCGTCGCCCCGCGCGGCTTGGAATGGCCGCGGGACTTTGCGGGCGCGCGCCGGGGCTCTAACACCAAGACCCGGTGCGCGACCTTGCATCACCCGGCGTGGCTTTAATGGCCGCGGGATAATCACCATCGCCCGCCGGGGGCTTTGACTTTGACTCTGACATCGGGGGGGGGGGGGGGGGAGTGCAGTGGAGAGATAAGTTTTTTTGCCTTCCATCACAGCGCTGTGATGGATGTATGTGTAAATTGTGTTGTGTCTCGGGTCTTCTTCGTTTTGTATTGTATGGCTGCAGAAACGACATTTCGTTTGGACCTCAAGGGGTCCAAATGACAAATTTGTCCAAAAGACAAATAAATTGAATTGAATTGAAACTGGTAACAGCCTTACCTCAAAGAGTGTAGGTGTATGGAACGTGTTTCCAGAGGAGGTAGTTGAGGCGAGTACTCACAACATTGAAGACACATTTGGGCCGGAGAGGTTTAGAGGGATATGGGCCTAATACAGACTAGTCATAGAGTCATATAGCATGTCCGTGTCGACCAGCGACTAGATCTATCCTACACACTAGGGACAATTTGCGGAAGCCGATTAACCTACAAACCCGCACGTCTTTGGTAGGTGGAAAGAACTGGAGCATGAGGGCGGCACGGTGACGCAGCGGTAGAGTTGCTGCCTCACAGCGCCAGAGACCCTGGTTCGAACCCGACTACGGGTGCTGTCTGAACGGAGTTTGCATGTTCTCCCCGTGGGTTTTCTCCGGGGGCTCCGGTTTCCTCCCACACTCCAAAGACATTCCGGTTTGTAGATTTATTGGCTTTGGTAAAATTGTAAATTAGATTAGATTAGATTTTATTTCTTGTCATTTGAACCTCAAAGAGGCTCAAACGAAACTCCGTTTCCACAGCCATAACAAAACAATTCCTACACGACACACAAACAATTCGATTTACAGAAAAACATCCATCACAGTGAATCTCCTCCTCACTGTGATGGAAGGCAAAGTCATTTCTCTCCCCTGCACCATTTTTCTCCCGATGTTGAAGCCCCAGGCGGGCAATGTTAAGTCCCACGGCCGCTGAGGCCGCGCCGGGCGGTGTACAGCCTCGCTCCGGGCCCAAAGTCACAAAGTTGGAGCCCCCGGCGGGCGCTGGAATGTCCCGCGGCCATTAAAGCCGCGCCGGGCGATTTACGGCCCCACTCCGGGTCGTTCCAACCCCGCGACTCGAGCTGGAGAAGTTGCGTTGCGGGAGCTCCGGAAAGCGGTCTCTCATCCCGGACCCGCGAGCTCCCGATGTCACAGTCCACCGGTCTGAAGCTGGCGCTGGAGCTCCGGAGTGAGCAGCAGCGAGCCACCTCCGCTCCCCGCGCTCCGAGGCCGGCCAGCCCCACGAAGGTGAGTCCGCAGCTCCACAGGCTCCGCGACTGGAGCCCCCAGGTCGTCCCGGTCGGAGGCCGCTCCATGGAGCTAGGCCCCAACGACAACGACAGGGAAAAGGTCGGGTCTCCCGTGCAGGGAAGTTTCACTCCCCCCCCCCCCCCCCCACACATATACACATATCCACAATTAAAACAGTACAAAAAAACCACAAACAACTACATTTAACTAGACAACAACAAAAAAAAGACAGACAGGCTGTAGGGGCCGCTGCAGTAATCCGCGCCGCCGCACTCCACTCCCTATTGTCCCTAGTGTGTGTAGGATAGTGTTAGTGTGCGGGGATCGCCGGTTGGCGCGGACTATGTGGGCTGTGCGGCATCTCCAAACTAAACTAAGCCCCCGGAGAAAACCCACGCAGGTCACGTGGAGAACGTGCAAACTCCGCACAGACAGCACCCGTAGTCAGGATGGAACCCGGGTCTGTGGCGCTGTGAGGCAGCAACTCTACCGCAGCACCACCGTGCTGCACAATTGAACTATTCCTCCAGTAGGAATGGGAATGGATTGATGCGAACGTCCGTGCTGCCCGTACAGGTTTATTTATTTAACAGTTCTTCTTGACACAGTTCTCCGTGTGAAGCCTGCCTACCCCATTAACTCAGCTTGCAACGGCTTCCAAGGTCTTTCTTGTTTGTGCGCCTGCCTGCCTGCCTGCCTGCCTGCCTGCCTGTCAGTTTCTCCCCACTGATCCACTGACAACAGCTTGCTATAAAATATACAAACCTCACTGCCCATTTAACAGGGAGAGGAAGGAACAACAGGGGAATTAAATCAACTACCACAGAGGCAATGCAAGCATTCTCTTCCACTCTCTAAATTCATATTCATGTTCAAGAATTGGATGTTTGCTTAGAATGAGAAATCATTAAAATGTTGAGAATAAAACACTAATGAAACACTACAGCACGGTGTCGCAGCGGGTAGAGCTGCTGCCTCACAGCGCCAGAGACCCGGGTTCCATCCTGACTACGGGGGCTGTCTGTACGGAGTTTGCACGTTCTCCCCGTGACCTGGTGGGTTTTCTCCGGGTGCTCCGGTTTCCTCCCACACTTCAAAGACGTGCGGATTTGTAGGTTAATTGACTTCGGTAAAGATTGTAAATTGTCCCTAGTGTGTGTGTAGGATAGTGTTAGTGTGCGGGGATCGCTGGTTGGCGCTGACACGGTGGGCTGAAGGGCCTGTTTCCACGCTGTATCTCTAAACTAAATTAAACTAAACTAAAACTAAATAAGTTAATGTAATAATAGTCAGAAACATTTACCCAAGGTAGCAAAATCAAAGCCTAGAGGGCGCAGCTTTAAGGTGAGAGGGGCAAAGTTTAAAGGAGATGTGCGGGGCAGGTTTTTTTTACACAGAGGGTGGTGGGTGCCTGGAACGCGCTGCCAGGGGTGGTGGTGGAGGCAGATACGATAGTGGTGTTTAAGAGGCTTTTAGACAGGCACGTGGATATGCAGGGAATGGAGGGATACGGATCACACGCAGGCAGATAAGAGTTGGACACAAAGTACTGGAGTAACTCTGCGGGACAGGCAGCGTCTCTGAATGAATGAATGAATGTTTATTGGCCAAGTATTCACATACAAGGAATTTGCCTTGGTGCTCTGCCCGCAAGTGACAACGACATACAGTGCTAGTTAGGAATGGCACATTAAACATTAATAATAACACTTTATTGATTAAACATGTGAATTAAATAAAATACCAAAGCAAATGGAGGCTACAGATTTTTGGTTGTTGAGTAGAGCTATTACTCGTGGAAACAAACAGTTTTTATGTCTGGCTGTGGCAGCTTTGACCATGTGGAGAGAAGGAATGGGTGACGTTTCGGGTCGAGACCCTCCTTCAGACTGGTCAGGGATAAGGGAAACGAGAGATATAGATGGTGATGTGGAGAGATAAAGAACAATGAATGAAAGACGTGCAAAAAAAGGTAACGATGATAAAATGATGAAACAGGCCGTTGTAAGCTGTTTGCAGGGTGAGAATCTCACTGACCCGCTGAGTTACTCCAGCTTTGTGTGTCTATCTTCAGTTTAAACCAGCATCTGCAGTTCCTTCTTACATATTTCCACTGGTTCTCGAGTCCCCTACTGTGTGTAAGAGACTACCACAGAGGCAACGCAAGCATTCTCTTCTATATACATTTATAATCATGTTCAAGAATTGGATCTTTGCACAGCTTAGAAATCATTAAAATGTTGAGAATAAAACAATAATGAAACCCTACTGTGCGTCTGCCCTATCTATTCCCCTCGTGATTTTGTACGCCTCTGTAAGATCACCCCTCATCCTCCTGCGCTCCAAGGAATTGAGTCCTAGCCTGCTCAACCTCTCCCTGTAGCTCACACCCCAGATAATATTGCACAGAATGGAAACGTGTCTGTGAATAACCGAGCAAGATAATGAGATGCGGGGCGCTGCAATCTCCTCACTCCAACATTCTTTTATGTTTCTCATTTTAATCACCTGGTTCAGAGAAAGATCAAAGTTTCTTCTTGTAGCCGAGAGAAAGCCACCACAAGTCATTTCTTTCTTTAAACTCTTTTCTGTTTAATTGGTCCTTTGGAAAGTGTCGCAATAACTCATGAGGGCCGAGCGAGCGAAGTTCTCGGGCGGATTCCACATTCCATCCTCCCTTGCACATCCAGATGGTTTATTGTCAAATACACCAGGGGGCAATGAAACTCCCAGCTCGCATGAAGCTCCCAAAGTGAAGAGTAAATACAATAAGTGGGGCAATAAATACAATGTTTGCAAAAAACAGCGGAGTGCTGCCAAATAAATACTGAAGTGCAATCTCCCCGTTACACAGAGTGCTGGAGTAACTCAGCGGGTCAGGCAGCATCTGTGGGGAACGTGGATAGGTGACGTTTCACAGAGTGCTGGAGTAACTCAGCGGGTCAGGCAGCATCTGTGGAGAACATGGATAGGTGACGTTTCACAGAGTGCTGGAGTAACTCAGCGGGTCAGGCAGCATCTATAGATGAAGGAAATAGGCAACGTTTCGGGACGAAACCCTTCTGGAAATAGGCAACGTTTCGGGCCGAAACCCTTCTGGAAATAGGAAACGTTGCCTATTTCCTTTGCTCCATAGATGCTGCTGCACCCGCTGAGTTTCTCCAGCACTTTTGTCTAAGGCATAATATTAGCCTCAGGACAAGCAGCCTAACTGCAGAGACACACACACACATGGTTTCCAGAACGTTGGGTCGTTGCGTCTCTGTGGGACCGGATGTCAATTCCACCCGTCTCTCTTTTTAAAAAAAATAATTTTGCTCTCGAAAATATGGGAAAGGGTCGCCAGTCTTCGAAAGCAAACACTGCTTCCTGCAGTCAGGGTCTGTGCGAGAATCATCGGCGATGTAGGTAATGGCACTAACGGTGGACACAGAGTGCTGGAGTAACTCAGCGGGTCAGGCAGCATCTGTGGAGAACATGGATAGGTGACGTTTCACAGAGTGCTGGAGTAACTCAGCGGGTCAGGCAGCATCTGTGGAGAACGTGGATAGGTGACGTTTCACAGAGTGTTGGAGTAACTCAGCGGGTCAGGCAGCATCTGTGGAGAACATGGATAGGTGACGTTTCACAGAGTGCTGGAGTAACTCAGCGGGTCAGGCAGCATCTGTGGAGAACGTGGATAGGTGACGTTTCACAGAGTGTTGGAGTAACTCAGCGGGTCAGGCAGCATCTGTGGAGAACATGGATAGGTGACGTTTCACAGAGTGCTGGAGTAACTCAGCGGGTCAGGCAGCATCTGTGGAGAGATAGAATGGGTGACGTTTTGCGTCAAGTCCCTTCTTCAGACTTCAGGCGTCTGATATCCGTGGGGAAGAAGCTGTTCTTTTACGTCCACAATTCCAGAGAAAACAATCAAAGTCCAATCTCAGAGTCACAGAGTGATACAGCGTGGAAACAGGCCCTTCAGCCCAACTTGCCCACAACGACCAACTTGTCCCATCTACACTAGTCCCACCTGCCTGCATTTGGCCAATATCCCTCTAAACCTGTCCTATCCATGTACCGGTCTAACTGTTTTATAAACGTTGCAATAGTCCTTGTCTCAACTACCTGCTCCGGCAGCTCGTTCCGTACACCCACCACCCTTTATGTAAACAAGTTACCCCTCAGGTTCCTTTTAAATCTTTCCCCCCATAACTTAAACCTATGTCCTCTGGTCCTCGATTCCCCTACTCTGGGCAAGAGACTCTGTGCATCTACCCGATCTATTCCCCTCATGATTTTGTACACCTCTATAAGATCACCCCTCATCCTCCTGCGCTCCAAGGAATAGAGACCCAGCCTGCTCAACCTCTCCCTGTAGCTCACTACCCTCGAGTCCTGGCAAAGGGGGCTTATTTCCATACGATAGCTCTAAACTAAACTAACAGTCATAAAATAAATGAGAATTTCACAGATTACAATTCTCTCTCTGCCCGCAAATACTCATTGAGTCCACAATTACAGCTGCCATTGAGTCTGCTTTCAAATTACAATCGATTAAAATAAATATGCTGAGTTAATTATAAAATACTCAAGCACCATCTGCGCAGGATTTAATATCAAAGAGAATAAATTGCATGGTGTGAAACTATCATTTTGCCCCTTGTCACACTCAAGTTAAAGAACTAATTTTGGAGACACATCCAGTGACTTTATTGGCTTGCAATTGCTGCACTAATGTGGGATGCAGCTGCTGAGCTAGTAGTGGCTCCTTATTAGCTCCCTGGTGAATAGCTGCAATTCCAAGCGCTCTTATCTGCCAATGAAGACATGTGCTTGAAGGACCTTTGACACTGAATTCAGAACTTTTTATTCATTTCGGCTTCAGTGCTCAACTCTTCCAGATTCAACGGAAATCGCAAAAAGAGAATTAGTTTGGTTCTCGTTTGGAATATATGCAGTTTAGTTTAGTTTAGAGATACAGCACGGAAACAGGCCCTTCGGCCCACCGAGTCCGTGCCGACCAGAGATCTCTCCACACTGGCACTACCCTACACACACCAGGGGCAACTTTCACTTTTTTAATCTACAAACCTGTACGTTGTTGGAGTGTGGGAGGAGGCCGGGGCTCCTGGAGAAAACCCACGCGCGGGTCAGGGTTGGCCCACACCACGCCTCACGGACGCCCCCTTCCCTTGCCTCCTGCGGCCAACCGATTGGCCTCCACGCCCACAGGGGGCACCTCCCAAAGCTGACCTCAGGACCCCCAGAGAGTTTGCGACTGGCGGGAGGTGAGACCCCAGCTCCCTCCCCAGCTCCCTCACCCCCACCCTCCCCCTCCCCTCCCCTCCCCTCCGCCCATCCAACGCCATCTTGAAAATCATCTCTCAACAGCTGTGAGTTGTAACTGCAGAAGTCTCTTGGAGCAGAATTAGGCCATTCGGCCCATCGAGTCTACTCCGCCATTCGCTGAGTTACTCCGTGCTGGAGTAACTCAGCGGGACAGGCAGCATCTGTGGAGAACATGGATAGGTGACGTTTCACAGAGTGCTGGAGTAACTCAGCGGGTCAGGCAGCATCTATAGATGAAGGAAATAGGCAACGTTTCGGGCCGAAACCCTTCCGGGTTTCGGCCCGAAACGTTGCCTATTTCCTTTGCTCCATAGATGCTGCTGCACCCGCTGAGTTTCTCCAGCACTTTTGTCTAAGGCATAATATTAGCCTCAGGACAAGCAGCCTAACTGCAGAGACACACACACACATGGTTTCCAGAACGTTGGTCGTTGCGTCTCTGTGGGACCGGATGTCAATTCCACCCGTCTCTCTTTTAAAAAAAAAAAATTTTGCTCTCGAAAATATGGGAAAGGGTCGCCAGTCTTCGAAAGCAAACACTGCTTCCTGCAGTCAGAGTCTGTGCGAGAATCATCGCCGATGTAGGTAATGGCACTAACGGTGGACACAGAGTGCTGGAGTAACTCAGCGGGTCAGGCAGCATCTGTGGAGAACATGGATAGGTGACGTTTCACAGAGTGCTGGGAGTAACTCAGTGGGTCGGGCAGCATCTGTGGAGAGAAGGAATGGGTGGTGTCTCGGGTCGAGACCCATCTTTAGACTTTATCTGTGGTTATCATTGCTAACAATCCTTCTGCAGCCCCCTCATCTGCTCTCCCCTTACAATGGCTCCGCCACTGCTGTCCAGCGTCACAGACTCTGTTGACAATCCACACAATGACTTCAATCATCGCTTTACTGCCACAACTTAAAAAACCTTTCCAAGGGCATTATTGGCCCATTCTCTTTCAACTCTTGACTCCCCGCTCGCTCTTTCTGCAAGAGCTGCTGATAGACACAATGACTCCATTAGAATCACAAACTTGATGTTTGTTTGTTCGATTCAGTAACTCGTAGCCAAAGGCCACACTACAGCCATCTACCAGGGGGTTTGCAACGCTCAGGAATATTTTATGGTAATTCTGAGTCGGCAGAGAATATAAAGTGCATATTTGCACATTAAAAGTTAGGAGATACGATCATGGCATTTAAGCGGCTTTTAGATAGTCACGGATATGCAGGGAACGGAGAGATATGGTCCGCGTGCAGGCAGAGGAGATTGGTTTAACTTGGCATCATGTTCAGCACGGACATTGTGGGCCGAAGGGCCTGTTCCTGTGCTGTTCCTAAGGTGACAATGTTTTTGGATCAGGACCCTTCTTCAGTTTTTTCTGAATATTGTTTGATCTTTCCCTCCAGAGACGGACACAGAGTGCTGGAGTAACTCAGCGGGTCAGGCAGCATCTGTGGAGAACGTGGATAGGTGACGTTTCACAGAGTGCTGGAGTAACTCAGCGGGTCAGGCAGCATCTGTGGAGAACATGGATAGGTGACGTTTCACAGAGTGCTGGAGTAACTCAGCGGGTCAGGCAGCATCTGTGGAGCGAAGGAAATGGGCAACCTTTTGGGCCGAAACCCTGAAGGAAATAGGCAACGTTTCGGGCCGAAACCCGGAAGGGTTTCGGGCCGAAACGTTGCCTATTTCCTTCGCTCCATAGATGCTGCCGGAACATGGATAGGTGACGTTTCCCAGAGTGCTGGAGTAACTCAGCGGGTCAGGCAGCATCTGTGGAGAACATGGATAGGTGATGTTTCACAGAGTGCTGGAGGAACTCAGCGGGTCGGGCAGCATCTGTGGGGAACATGGATAGGTGATGTTTCACAGAGTGCTGGAGGAACTCAGCGGGTCAGGCAGCATCTGTGGGGAACATGGATAGGTGACGTTTCACAGAGTGCTGGAGTAACTCAGTGGGTCAGGCAGCATCTGTGGAGGACATGGATAGGTGACGTTTCAGAGTGCTGGAGTAACTCAGCCACATCCTCCATTCTGGAGATCTTTAAGAAGATGCAGAGATGCACAAAATCTCCGGGATTGACACGATTTCCTTTAAAGAAATCTCTAGACAGATTTTTGCAGGAGGATTTGACTCTGCTGGCTGTTCAGCGTTGAAAGTGGTGCAGTGTCTGTAGAATGGAGGTGGATT
>JAXLNO010004900.1:22415-66373 GCA_038087875.1 Malacoraja senta | reverse complement strand
ACTAAAAAGAAGAGTCCTGGCATAAAACATTGTTTCCATTTATATCCAGAGATGTTGCCTGGCCAACTGAGTTCCTCCAGCAATTTGATGAGATCTATTTTAGTTAATAAACAAATGCACAATAATACTTCATTTTTGCTGAATAAAACCACTAATATTCAATTTAGGACAATAAAAAGATCTGAGCTTGAATCCAAATGTAATTCTTCCTCAATAAAACTGGACAGCGTTTCAACCTCAAATTTGGAAGAAACAATGATAGCAAACTCTTACCCCATTAATTTCTATTCAATGAAAACAACTTGGGCTCTAGAGTTTCTAAAATGCTGTATGTTTTAGAGCACCAACCAGTTCTTCTGGCATTAAAAAAACGATAAGCAGTTATAGGCAACAGGTTTACTACATGCAATTTGTGCACTTGCAAACATTTCCAAAACTTTTAGCTGCATCTGACTTATCCAGAATTATATGGAATACACAGTACACACAATGCCACATTGGCCTCTTTGAACTTATCAGTTAGTCCTCTATTCCCCTCTCCCTCAAACTTAGTTATGTGAACCGAATAAATAAACCTAAAATAACCTTTACTTTTGCTTCAACTATTGATTATGCTAGTAAATTCTTCCTTTTCCCAATCACAAGATCACTGGGTAAGCATTATTTTTAACCGAATAACTGGTTTGAACTGATTAGGTTATATATTGCCCATATGTGGAAATGCTCACTGGTAATCAAAACCACTCAATAAGTATTTGGTCATTTGAAGGCTCTTAATTTCAATATATGCCCAGCCTGTTCCTGACTGATCTCTGGCTTCATCTTGCACATTTCCATGGATGGAAGTAATGAAAATACTAAGTCAAAATACTAATTCAAAATAATGGAAATTGATGGAAATGCTCAGCAGGTTAGGCAGCACCAGTGGAGAAACACCAGTTAATGTTTCACGTTTCAGAAAATAGGTAATTGAACTAAAACTCTCCCCACAGGTATTGAAATTATGGCAAAGTAAATATTCATGGGGAACAAGTTAACAAATATTCTTTAAAATGTCATTACTATACCTGTGCCAAATCAATATAATTAATCAAATCTTGTGATCCTTGAAGACATTCGACTAAACTGGCTTTCAAGTTTTCGATGGCACCCAAATACTTCACTCGGAATTCATTGCACGTGTCAAAGTTACTGTTACTCTGACCTGCAATCAAAATGCATGACCCTGTTTAATTTTTGTTGCAATGATTAGTAATGATAAAGTCACAGTATTATTTTAAATCATGCAAAATTAACATAAATTTCAACAGTGAGTATACTTAATTCCTTAATTAGCATTGCAGCACCTGGAAAATTCTAATGAGATGTGTGAAATGTGCTACTTAAATGCAGTGCTTCCTTAATCTTACTGTACAAAAACAAGGATTTGTAGTACAATACCTGAACTCTTTGTGGAATCTGTGTCAAGGCTAGCCACCGTACTGGATCTTGAAAGGCCACCCAGACTGGAATCTACTGACTGAGAAGAAAAGACATGAGTGATGTTGAGATATTTACATTTATAAATTCATAGAAACATAGAAAATAGGTACAGGAGTAGGCCATTCGGCCCTTCGAGCCTGCACCGCATCATGCTGATCTATGGCTGCTCCCTCCCTAACCTCAGTATCCTGTCCTGCTTTCTCTCCCATGACCCCTAACACCCGTACGAAGCACAACCTATCATCTCCTCCTTAAATATAGCCCATTGACTTGGGCCTCCACAGCCTTCTGTGGCCAGAGAATTCCAGAGATTCACCACCTCTCTGGCTAAATAAATTCCTCCACGTCTGCTTCCTTTAATTCTGAGGCTGTGCCCTCTGGTCCTAGACACTCTCACTAGTGGAAACATCCTCTCCACATCCACTCAAATCCAGGCCTTTCACTGTTTGGTATTACAATCTGGTCGGACAATTTATTCTTTCCCATACATCACGGTTACATTTATACACAACTATCATTTAATTTATCCAGTGTTTAACAACCCCTGAATCGATCTTGCTCTTAAATAATGAATAGCTAAACCCTTTAATAAGCAACCAGGATATCTATCCACTCCATCGTCTGAGAACAGCGAATTAGAACCAAATTAAACAATGAGAAATTGCTGTAAAATCTCAGCGGGTCAGGAAATGTGAATGGTTGCTACATTGCTGTTTATGTTTCAAACCCTTAAGAAGCAATTAAAACGTGTTGTGAGTATTTTAAGAGCATAGTTAATTTCAAGATGGTTAAATGCGAGTTCATTATTTGATTGCTACTTCAAAATGAGTTTATTTAGAGATACAGCGGGGAAACAGGCCCTTCGGCCCATCGAGTCCGTTGCCGACCAGCGAGCCCCGCACACTAACACTATCCTACACACACTAGGGACAATTTTACATTCACACCAAGCAATTATCCTACAAACCTGCACGTCTTTGGGAGTGTGGGAGGAAACGGAGCACCCGGAGAAAACCCACGCAGGTCACGGGGAGAACGTGCAAACTCCGTACAGACAGCACCCGTAGTCAGGATGCTCTACCAGCTGCGCCACCGTGCTGCCTCTGGTACAGGAAGCCGGGATTCGAACAATCCATTTTACCGTACCAGTTTTAATTAGCAACAAAAGAGAAACAGAGGACTTGCGTTTAAGGAGAAAGGGGAAAGATTTAATAGGAATCTGAGGGGTAACTTTTCCACGCAAAGGGTGGTGGGTGTATGTGACGAGCTGCCGGAGGAGGTAGTTGAGGCAGGGACAATCGCAACGTTTAAGAAACAGTTAGACAGGTACATGGATAGGACAGGTTTGGAGGGATATGGGCCAAACGCGGGCAGGTGGGACTAGTGTACCTGGGGCAGGTTGGTCGGTGTGGGCAAGTTGGGTAGAGCCACTGCCTCACAGCGCCAGAGACCTGGGTTCGATCCTGACCTCGGGTGCTGTCTGTGTGTGATGTTTGTATGTTCTCCCCGTGAGAGTGTGGGTTTCCTCCAGGTGTTCATAAGTTCATAAATTCATAAGGGATAGGAGCAGAATTAGGCCATTCGGCCCATCGAGTCTACTCACCATTCAATCATGGCTGATCAATCTCTCCGGTTTCTCCCACGTCCCAAAGACGTGCGGGTTGTAGGTTAATCGGCCCCTCTGTAAATTGCCCCCTAGTGTGTGGGGAGTGGATGAGAAAGTGGGATAGCATAGAACCGGGTGAACGCTGGTCGCATGGACTCGATGGGCCGAAGGGCCTGACTCGATGACTCCATGACTCAACGAACAGCCATTTACAGATTAAATCCTCAGCACCATTGGCGTTTGCTAATGTATTATTGAATTTCCATTGCATAGTGGGACCTATGGCAACATAAGCTGTAAGATTAGCGTTTGTTTCATTATTGAGGAGCGTTTATCAATGCTGTCATCTGATGCTGCAACTGGCCGACTGATCTATTATGGGAAATCTCAGTAATGAGTGTCCATTCAACGGTTGATATTGGGCATAACACAGTTGTCAGGGAACCGTCTTGTAGGAATGGACATTAAGAGTGGCACGGCAGCACAGCGGTGGAGTTGCTGCCTCACAGCGCCAAGGACCCGGGTCCCATCCTGACAATCTGGGTTGAAAGGGGAAGATACAGAGTGCAGATATAGTTCTCAGCATTGTAGCCCATCAGTTCACAGACAAAGTCCAATGTCCGCAATGGGGTTGAGGTGAATGGGACAGTGCCCTAACTTATGGAAGGAGTCAGCTTCCAACAGCTGAGGAGAGTGGGGAGATTTACATCTCTGATTATGTGGCTTCACTGAGGATATTGGTCTCCAAGTTAGGAAAGTAAGCAGCAGACTTGTGCAACTTGACTGGGTCAGAACAGTTCCTGTTTATTTTCATTTAAACTTAACTAACAGAGCACTTAAAATAAAACGTATAAAATCTTTGCTCCCAAACCACAATGTCCGAGTTAAAACACCTTAATAAAACGGGCACAGAGTGCTGGAGTAACTCAGCGGGTCAGGCAGCATCTGTGGAGAACATGGATAGGTGGACGTTTCACAGAGTGCTGGAGTAACTCAGCGGGTCAGGCAGCATCTGTGGAGAACATGGATAGAACCACAGAAACATAGAAATAGGTGCAGGAGTAGGCCATTCGGCCCTTCGAGCCTGCACCGCCATTCAATATGATCATGGCTGATCATCCACTCAGTATCCTGTACCTGCCTTCTCTCCATACCCCCTGATCCCTTTAGCCACAAGGGCCACATCTAACTCCCTCTTAAATATAGCCAATGAACTGGCCTCAACTACCTTCTGTGGCAGAGAGATTCCACAGATTCACCACTCTCTGTGCGAAAAAATGTTTTTCTCATCTCGGTCCTAAAAGACTTCCCCCTTATCCTTAAACTGTGAACCTTGTTCTGGACTTCCCAACATCGGAAATAATCTTCCTGCATCTAGCCTGTCCAACCCCTTAAGAATGTTGTAAGTTTCTATAAGATCCCCCCTCAATCTTCTAAATTCTAGCGAGTACAAGCCGAGTCTATCTAGTCTTTCTTCATGTGAAAGTCCTGCCATCCCAGGAATCAGTCTGGTGAACCTTCTCTGTACTCCCTCTGGTGACGTTTTCACAGAGTGCTGGAGTAACTCAGCGGGTCAGGCAGCATCTGTGGAGAACATGGATAGGTGACGTTTCACAGAGTGCTGGAGTAACTCAGCGGGTCAGGCAGCATCTGTGGAGAACATGGATAGGTGACGTTTCCAGAGTGCTGGAGTAACTCAGCGGGTCAGGCAGCATCTGTGGAGAACATGGATAGGTGACATTTCACAGAGTGCTGGAGTAACTCAGCGGGTCAGGCAGCATCTGTGGGGAACATGGATAGGTACCTTTCACCTATCTTCTTCAGGCAGGCAGCCCAGTGGATGGCCATTCGGCCATCCTATTTGGTGCTAGCCAGAGTTATTGAGGTTATCCCCACGCCCCCGTCCTGCGATGTCAGCTCCAGGGACAAGCAGAGCAGGAGAGGGGAAAGGAATCTGAGAATAAGCAACAAATCTCCGCCATCGTCCTCAGCCTGTCGAACAAGCCAACGCGTAATTGATTTGAACGCTTGAATGATTTTCAGGATGTGCCCACTGCTACTGTTGCCGATCTAATCTGTGCACGCTGTGTATGAATAGCTAAAGCACTCATCCATCAACTATTCCTCAGTCACGCTGTTATACGGAGCCCATCTCTCCATCCAGCTCTCACGCTGCCGGCTGCCCTGGTTGCTGCAACTCACCGCCGGCCTTTAAACCGTGCACGGTTCATTCAACGCTCGCAGCCGCAGCGGATTGCATCCAATGCTACGCAACACCCGTTTGCAACCAAGATGTTTAAGGGCCTGTCCCACTTGGCGATTTTTTTCTGCGACTGCCGGCATCATGACTGACGTATCAGGTCACCGTAGAATCCGCGGCGTGACGACGTATTGACGTCGCAACATTTTTTTTGTCGCCGCTGGGTTTTGAAATGTTCAAAATCTTTTGACGACACTGATATGGCGCCGTCAGTCGCCGAAAAAAATCGGCAAGTGGGACAGGCCCATAACGTGTTGGCTGGAGGTGTCTGTGTTCCACATGTACATGGAGCGTGTGAGGTTTTTATTTGGTTTTAGTCCAGATACAGCACGGAAACAGGCCTTCGGCCCACCAGGTCCGTGCTGACCAGCGATCCCCGCACATTAACACTATCCTACACACACAAGGGACAATTTTTATACTTACCAAGCCATTGAACCTACGTACTGCAGGTCTTTGGAGTGTGAGACAAAACCGAAGATCTCGGAGAAAACCCACGCGGGTCACGGGGAAAAACATACAACTCTGTACGGACAGCACCCGTAGTCAGGATCGAACCCTGATCTCTGGGGCTTCATTCGCTGTAAGGCAGCAACTCTACCGCTACGCCACTGTGTCACAGGCAGCAGCCCCCTGTTCCAATATGTAAGGGACTGCTCCCTGCCTTCTGGCTGCACTTCACACCCACCACCCTCATCTTTGGACACCCTGTGCGTAGGGGAGAGGGTAGGGGGCCGAGATGTCCTGGTTGGGTTGTTTCCTGGGCCTGGCCAAGCTGGCCATCCGCGAGTCACGGCGCCAGTGGAGAGGGCTCCGCCCGAGCCGGCTGCCCCGCCCCTTTTCCGGGATTACATCCGCGCCCGGGTGGTGTTAGAGAGGGAGTACGCGCTGTCCAAGGGCCCCATAGAGGGGTTCTGGGACCGCTGGGCACCGAGGGGGTGGAATGCATCCTGGACCAGGTTTGTATATAATTATTTAATACTCAGCATATTTGATATTGAAGAGTATTTGTTTTGATTTGTATTAGGACCTGCCTTTGTTGCTATTGTTTTTATCATAGTATCCTTGTAAATAATTGATTCAAAAACATTTTTCAACTACCTCCTCCGGCAGCTCGTTCCATACACCCACCACCCTCTGTGTGAAAAGTTACCCCTCAGATTCCTATTAAATCTTTCCCTTCATCTTGAATCCATGACCTTTGGTCCTCGATTCCCCTACTCTGGGCAAGAGACTCTGTGCATCTACCCGATCTATTCTCTCATGATTTTATCCACCTCTATAAGATCACCCCTCATCCTCCTGCGGTCCAAGGAATAAAGTCTCAGGCTGCTCTCCCTGTAGCTCACACCCTCTAGTCCCTGGCAACATCCTCGTAAATCTTCTCTGGGCCCTTTCCAGCTTGACAACATCTTTCCTATTAGTTTAGTTTAGGAAGGAACTGCAGATGTTGGTTTACACCGAAGATAGACACAAAAGATGGGTCAGGCAGCATCTCTGGAGAGACGGAGTGGGTGATGTTTCGGATCGAGACCCTTCTTCTGAAGAGCCTGTCCCGCTGAGATACTCCAGCATTTTGTGTCTATCTTCGATTTAAACCAGCATCTGCAGTTCCTTCCTATATACTGTATAAACACTTACGGCAATACATACATATACCATATATATATATGTATGTATGTACGTCTGAGAGTCAGAGGAAAGGGGAACGAGAGATGCAGCCGGTACTTAGGACAACAGAATGGAAGGTGTGCAGAAAGTAACGCTGATCAAGGAAAAGTGGAGCCCACAATGGTCCCTTGTTGCTGTGGGCTAGGTGATAATGAGTTCCACAGACAGTGGAAACTCAACAGGACAACAGTGAACTAGTACGACACTAGGTGGGTGAGGGGCGGAGAGAGACAGAGGGGATGCAAGGGTTACGGAGTTAGAGAAATCTATATTCTTACCGCTGTAATCTGCCCTTATCTGTGAACATAATATCACCAAGGTAACCAGTGCCTGTGAATAGAGGCACTTCTTAACGCAGAGCTGCTGCCTCACAGCGCCAGAGACTCCGGGTCCATCCTGACTATGGGTGCTGTCTGTACGGAGTTTGTACGTTCTCCCCGTGACCTGCGTGGGTTTTCTCCGGGTGCTCCGGTTTCCTCCCACACTCCAAGGACGAGCGGGTTTGTAGGTTAATCGGCTTGGTGTATGTGTAAAATTGTCCCAGTGTGTGTAGGCATAGTGTTAGTGTGCGGGGATCGCTGGTCGGTGGGCCGAAGGGCCTGTTTCCGTGCTGTATCTCTAAACTAAAACAAAAAAAAACTAGTTAGACAGGTCTGAAAGAAGGGTCTCGACCCAAAACGTCACCTATTCCTCCGCTCCATAGATGCTGCCTCACCCCTGAGTTTCTCCAGCATTTTGTCCACTCAAAAAAAACTAACTGGGTCTGAAAAGTTCTTTTTCTGACACTAATTTGGGATTGTGCGGAATGATCAGGATTCCACATCAGTCGCCAACGTTTTTTATTCATCCCTCAGCTTGGCATTATCCTTGTGATTTGTTTCTGAATCTTGGCCGTGGCATTGCAGAGTGGGGCAGGCAGCGGCCCTGTACTAGATTATGAATGATCCGTCACGCAGAGGCCTTTCACACAGCAACTAGTGGCAGTGTTTCACTCACACCACAGGCTTGTGGGGCCAGCCCTGTATCGTACAGTCACAGAGTGACACAGCATGGAAACAGGCCCTTCGGCCCAACTTGCCCACACCGCCCAACATAGAAACATAGAAACATAGAAAATAGGTGCAGGAGGAGGCCATTCAGCCCTTCGAGCCAGCACCGCCATTGATTGTGATCATGGCCTGATCGTCCCTATCAATAACCCGTGCCTGCCTTCTCCCATATCCCTTGATTCCACCAGCCCCTAGAGCTCAATCTAACTCTCTCTTAAATCCATCAATGATTTGGCCTCCTACTACCCTCTGTGGCAGGGAATTCCACAAATTCAACAACTCTCTGGGTGAAAAGTTTTTTCTCACCTCAGTCTTAAATGGCCTCCCCTTTATTCTAAGACTGTGGCCCCTGGTTCTGGACTCGCCCAACATTGGGAACATTTTCCCTGCATCTAGCTGTCCAGTCCTTTTATAATTTAATATGTTTCTATAAGATAACCCCTCATCCTTCTAAACGCCAGTGAATACAAGCCTAGTCTTTTCAATCTTTCCTCATATGACAGTCCCGCCATCCCAGGGATCACGTGTCGCAACGAACTGCAGATGCTGGTTTAAACCGAAGATAGGAACAAAAAGCTGGAGTAACTCAACGGGACAAGGCCTGACCCAGTGAGTTACTCCAGCTTTTTGTGCCAACCAGCATGTCCCATCTACACTAGTCCCACCTGCCCACAGTTTGGCCCATATCCCTCCAAATCCTGTCCTATCCATGTACTTGTCTAACTGTTTCTTAACGTTGGGATAGTCCCTGCCTCAACTACCTCCTCCGGCAGCTCGTTCCATACACCCACCACCCAACCTCTGTGTGGAAAAGTTACCCACATCCTTGAATTAAACCCAGAGTTTTTTAATCAGGATGTTTCTTGCTCCATCATTGCCCAGAGCTGGATTGGTTACACAACTGTGCTCCCTTCTCTCAGTTAACTGGCAACTGAAACTGCGTTGTGATCTGAATTAACCACGCCTAAATAGACCCTACAGTGCATCGAACCAATCACCCGTTAGCTGCCAGAGTCCAGAACCAGGGGTCACAGTTTAAGAATAAGGGGGTCGGCCATTTAGGACTGAGATGACGAAAAACATTTTCACCCAGAGAGTTGTGAATCTGTGGAATTTCTCTGCACAGAAGGCAGTGGAGGCCAATTCACTGGATGTTTTCAAGAGAGAGTTAGATTTAGCTCTTGGGGCTAACGGAATCAAGGGATATGGGGAGAAAGCAGGAACGGGTACTGATTGTGATGATCAGCCATGATCTTATTGAAATGGCGGTGCTGGCACGAAGGGCCGAATGCCTACTCCTGCATCTATTTTCTATGTTTCAATCTTTCTGTCAAACGGAGTTTGTACGTTCTCCCTGGGACCATGTGGTTTTCTCCGGGTGCTCTGGTTTCTTCCTAACTCCCAACGATGCGCAGGTTTGCAGGGTTAAATGGCTTCTGTAGACTGTAAATTGTCCCTGGTGTGTGTACATAGAAACATAGAAACATAGAAAATAGGTGCAGGAGTAGGCCATTCGGCCCTTCGAGCCTGCACCGCCATTCAATATGATCATGGCTGATCATCCAACTCAGTATCCTGTACCTGCCTTCTCTCCATACCCCCTGATCCCTTTAGCCACAAGGGCCACATCTAACTCCCTCTTAAATATAGCCAATGAACTGGCCTCAACTACATTCTGTGGCAGAGAATTCCACAGATTCACCACTCTCTGTGTAAAAAATGATTTTCTCATCTCAGTCCTAAAGATTTCCCCTTAACCTTAAACTGTGACTCCTTGTTCTGGACTTCCCCAACATCGGGAACAATCTTCCTGCATCTAGCCTGTCCAACCCCTTAAGAATTTTGTAAGTTTCTATAAGATCCCCCCTCAATCTTAAACCCACGCAGGTACGGGACGATCGCTGGCCGGCACAGACTCAGTGGGCCGAAGGGCCTGTTTAAATGGCTTCTGTAGACTGTAAATTGTCCCCTCGTATGTGTAGGATATTGTTAGTGTGCGGGGATCGCTGGGTCGGCACGGACTCGGTGGGCCGAAGGGCCTGTTTCCGCACTGTATTTCTAAAGTCTAAAAGTCTATAAAGATTAAGGGGCGGCTCTGGGAGTTGAGTCGATGAAAGTAACAAGTTCTGCAGTGGATGCAACAAAGTTAAACGAAAACTGCAATAAAATAGCGCAGCCCCGGTGTGTAGACCTTGGCATCATCATAAGCAGCTTATGATATTGTCACAGATAAACACAGCAACAGAGCAACGCTTAGAGAGGATTGAAACTGTAAATGACACCAGGAAAAAAACTGTTCAATAATGGAAAATACTGTGTTGTATTTGATATTGGTATTGGCTTATTATTGTCAGCGGGTAGAGCTGCTGCCTCACAGCGCCAAGGACCCGGGTTCCATCCTGACTCCGGGGTGCTGTCTGTACGGAGTTTGTACCTTCTCCCCGGTGACCTGCGTGGGTTTCGCCGGGAGCTCCGGTTTCCTCCCACACTCCAAAGACGTGCAGGTTTGTAGGTAAATTGTAAATTGTCCCCTGGTGTGTGTAGGATGGTGTTGGAGTACAGGGTGATCGCTGGTCGGCGTGGAGTCGATGGGCCGAAGGGCCTGTTCCTACGCTGTATCACTAAAGTCCAAAGAGTTACAGCCAGAGACTGGGAACCTTCCTCAACTATGTTTGTGGACTTTTACTGAAGCCAATTAACCTACAAACCTGCACGTCTTTGGAGGGTGGGCGGAGACCGGAGCACCGGAGGAAAACCACGCAGGTCACGGGGAGAACGTACAAACTCCGTACAGGATGGAACCCGGGTCTGTGGCGCTGGGAGGCAGCAGCTCTACCCGCTGCGCCACAGACCCGTGTCCTGGGTGCGTGATTTGAACGAGGATCTTGGTTCACAGAAGCCCCGGGGAACGATGACAGAACATTGAGCCTTGTTGTCACCACCTGTGCCGAAACGGTTTAAACACCTTCCTCTGCGCGACTCTCAGTCGCCATCCCCATCAGCAATGTTATTGCGGTTTCAAGGTGTCTGCTCTCTCGTCCGTTCAAGAGAGACACAGCCATCTGTCATTGCCGGAGCCGGCTCGACGCACAAAGCTCTAGAACGATAGCTTGCTCCTCATCACCTTCTGTGGCTCCAACGCTCAGAAAGATGCAGCAATGAATGGAACTCCATTATCTTAACAAGGCCCACAGCATCATCTCAATGCTGCCCGTCTCCCGGGATAGGTCACAGCTTACTCTGGGAAAGAATCAGAGTGCTGGAGTAACTCAGCGGGTCAGGCAGCATCTGTGGAGAACATGGATAGGTGACGTTTCACAGAGTGCTGGAGTAACTCAGCGGGTCAGGCAGCATCTGTGGAGCGAAGGAAATGGGCAACCTTTCGGGCCGAAACCCTGAAGGAAATAGGCAACGTTTCGGGCCGAAACCCGGAAGGGTTTCGGTCCGAAACGTTGCCTATTTCCTTCGCTCCATAGATGCTGCCAGAACATGGATAGGTGACGTTTCCCAGAGTGCTGGAGTAACTCAGCGGGTCAGGCAGCATCTGTGGAGAACGTGGATAGGTGACGTTTCACAGAGTGCTGGAGTAACTCAGCGGGTCAGGCAGCATCTGTGGAGAACATGGATAGGTGACGTTTCCCAGAGTGCTGGAGTAACTCAGCGGGTCAGGCAGCATCTGTGGAGAACACGGATAGGTGACGTTTCACACAGAGTGCTGGAGTAACTCAGCGGGTCAGGCAGCATCTGTGGAGAACATGGATAGGTGACGTTTCACAGAGTGCTGGAGTAACTCAGCGGGTCAGGCAGCATCTGTGGAGAACATGGATAGGTGACGTTTCACAGAGTGCTGGAGTAACTCAGCGGGTCAGGCAGCATCTGTGGAGAACATGGATAGTGATGTGGGGATCGGGACCCTATTTCAGATTCGACCCTCAAGTCTCCCCGCCCCGAAACATCACTATCCATGTTCCCCCCCCCCCCCCCCCCCCTCCCGAGATGCTGCCTGACCTGAAACGTCACCTATTTCCTTCGCTCCATAGATGCTGCCTCACCCTCTGAGTTTCTCCAGCATTTTTGTCTACCTTCGATTTTTTCCAGCATCTGCAGTTCTTCTAAACAAGTAACCACAGATGCTGGTTTACACAAAAAGGACACAAAGTGCTGGAGTAACTCAGTAAGTAACCCTCTAATCTATCCACATACGTTGTGATAGTCCCAGCCTCAACTACCTCCTCCGGCAGCTTGTTCCATACACCCACCACCCTCTGTGTGAAAATAAGCAGTAGGGAATCGGTTTCTGGAGCCAAGTAGCAGCATCAGGGGCTGGATTGTTTATAAATGGTTTGGCTTCACACCAATGCCAAATTGTTTCTGAGCAATGTTTTTTCTCGAGACATTTTTGGAGTGGAGAGACGCAGAGGGGATAAGGTGAGGTGTTCGTCTGGAAACAACGCTGGCTAGAAAATGAAGATGAATGTCTTTCACGGGGAAAGTGGCAGCAAGATTCAGCATTCCTCTCTCCGGCCAGAGAGTTTGGGACAAGACGCCAACAATCTGATCTGATTCAAACAAGCCTGGCTGGTTGATCAGACTCAGACTCGCAGACTCACATTGAGACGTGGACCACACTGACACGGGCAGAAATAGGTGACCACCACAATAGTGACAGCAGGTGAAACAAAATGTGACACAAGAGTTGGGGAATCAGTTTAGTTCAGTGTAGTTCAGTTTAGTTTAGTTCCGTTAAGAACAGATTTTTGTTTTCATGTTCATAAGCCCATATATTCAGAAGTTGTGGAGCAGAATTGAGCCATTCGGCCCATCACATCTACTCCACCATTGAATCATGGCTGATCTATCTCTCCCTCTCAACCTCATCCTCCTGCCTTCTCCCAGTAACTCCTGAACCCGTATTAATCAAGTACTATCACAACGTTTGAAAACATTTAGTCTGTAAGAAAGAACTGCAGGTGCTGGTTTAAAATCGAAGGTAGACACAAAATGCTGGAGTAACTCAGCAGGACAGCAGCATCTCTGGAGAGAAGGAATGGGTGACGTTTCGGGTCGAGACCCTTCTTCAGACTGAAGCTCAGTTTGAAGGAGGGTCTCGACCCGAAACGTCACCCATTCCTTCTCTCCAGAGATGCTGCTCACCTGCTGAGTTACTCCAGCATTTTGAAAACCATTAAGACAGGTACATGAATAGGACCAGTTTAGAAGCATGTTGGCCAACATAGGCTGGAGGGACTAGTGTAGATGGGACATGTTGGTTAGCGTGGGCAGGTTGGACCAAAGTTGGGTAACGGTCCTCCCGTAAGTTAGGCTGAAGTCCGATCTTCCTAACTACCCTCATTGCAGACAACTCACACTATGCATGAGTGCAACCAATCCGTACACAAGCACAACCGGCAAGTGCAAAGAGAACAATACCAGAGTGCAGAATACAGTGTTACACCATTGCAGTTACAGAGAAAATGTGCAAGGACTGCAATGAGGTAGGTTGGAAGATCAGGTCTGCACCATAGCTGATGGGAGGACCAATCAGAAGCCTGATTACAGAGGGGAAGAAGCTGTACCTGAGTCTGATGGTACGTTCTTTCAAGCTTCTGTACCTTCTGCCGGATGGAGCGGGAGAAGAAGGAATGACCGGGGTGATAAATGTCCAGACAATGCTCAGCCGGTCGGGCAGCATCTTAGTTTTGTTTACAGATACAGCGCTGGAAACAGGCCCTTCGACCCACCGGGTCCACGCCGACCAGCGATCCCCGCACACTAACGCTATCCTACACACACACTAGGGACAATTTACAATTTTACCAAAGTCAATTAACCTACAAACATGCACGTCTTTGGAGTGTGGGTGGAAACCGGAGCACCCAGGAGAAAACCCACGCAGGTCATGGGGAGAACGTGCAAACTCCGTACAGACAGCACCCGTAGTCAGGATGGAACCCGGGGTCTCTGGCGCTGTGAGGCAGCAGCTCTACCCGCTGCACCACCGTGCCGCTATGATTGTCATTGCAGTGATATTCATAAAAGTAAAGGGCCGGTCCCACTGTACGAGGTAATTCGAGAGTTCTCCCGAGTTCTCCCCTGATTCGAGCTCGTGTAATGTTACGTAGCGGGTACGTAGGGGCTCGTACGAGAAAAAAGTAACAATCATTTTCATCACGAGTATTTTTTTACTCGTTGACATTTTTCACAGTGTTGAAAAAACGTCACGAGTTTACCGGGTTTCCAGAGTACCTACCGTTATTCGTACAAGCCGCTACGGGACATCCACGAACTCCTACGTACCCGCTATGGACATTACATGAGCTCGAATCAGGGAGAACTCGGGAGAACTCTTGAATTACCTCGTACAGTGGGACAGGCCCTTAAGTTAGCAATTTGCTGCATCTTCATCTTTAAACTGTCAGCTTAAAATCAGAATGTTTGAAGCTATTTCTGCTGGAATTTTAAAATGGTCCCAGTTCGCTCGTGTTTCTCTCCATAGAGGTGAGCACAGATTGCATTTAATTGAGTAACATTAGCGGAGCACTTCCGCCCTGCTGCCCTTGAAGGAGAGTGAAGTGGAAAATGGAAGTGACACACGGATTTATACATCGCACAGGGCGGGAGAGAAGCCAAACTGGGCTGAAATTGAATGTAAATTCCTTCACTTCCAAATCGGCACGGGTGGCGCAGCGTGTAGAAGCCGCAACCTCACAGCACCAGAGTCCCGGGTTCGATCCTGACCTTGGGTACTGTCTGTGTGTGTGGAGTTTGCATCCTTCTCCCCGTGGCCTGCGTGGGTTTCCTCCGGGTGCTCCGGTTTCCTCCCACGTCCCAAAGACGTGCGGGTTTGTAGGTTAATTGGCCCCTCTGTAAATTGTCCCCCCTAGTGTGTAGGGAGTGGATGAGAAAGTGGGATTACATAGAACTAGTGTGAATGGGCAATCGCTGGTTGGTGGGGTCGACTGGAGAGACCATTGACTATCTTTGACATTGTTCACATTATCATGATCTGTAAACTGTGTGTGGCTCGATTGTAATCTTGTAGAACTGAGTTGCGGAAAAACGTTTTCACCAGAGAGTTGTGAATCTGTGGAATTCTCTGCAGTGGAGGCCAATTCACTGATGTATTTCAAGAGAGAGTTAGAGTTAGCTCTTAGAGCTAATGGAATCAAGGGATATGGGGAGAAAGCAGGAACGGGGGTACTGATTGGGGATGATCAGCCATGATCATATTGAATGGCGGTGCTGGCTCGAAGGGCCGAATGGCCTACTCCTGCACCTGTTTCTATGTATTGTCTTTCCGCTGACTGTTTAGCACGCAACAAAAAGCTTTTCACTATAGCTCGGTACACGTGTCAGTGAACCAAACTCAAACTCAAACTTGGTGGGCCGAAGGGCCTGTTTTCATGCTGTATCTATAAACTAAAACTTAAAACTCAAGCAGGAACTCCAGTAGGCCTGGGCCAGACCAAGTGCAAGCCCTCGGCCCCAGCGATCCCCGCACACTAACACCATCCTACAGATACAGAGGTTCTGGAAAAAACCCACGCAGGTCACGGGAGAACGTACAAACTCTGTACAGACAGCGCCCGTAGTCAGGATGGAACCCGGGTCTGTGGTGCTGTGAGGCAACAACACTACCGCTGTGCCACCGTGCCCCCCTAGTCTACACTTGGTCTTGAGGAAGTAAAGGAAACCGACATTGGCAGCAGTCTTCTTCGGCCCCCTTCAGTCATGGCTTGACCTGACCATGGGTGTCTCCAGGGTTGGAGGACGCCCCGTGCGTGACTGTGTTTAACGTGGGGAGACTGGTGCACAGACAGCCACCCCACGGTCCTTGACAGATCTGGGTCAGGATCCAGTGGCATGGAGTCCAAGACGACCGGGGACCCTTTTCTGCTGCAGCCTTCATCCGCCTTCCCCAGCCGTTGTGACGCTCCACTAAGGTCAGCCATCGTCCTCCGCCTGTTCCACTGTTGAAATCTTGGTTGGATTGGCTCTTTGTCAGAGACCTCCCCCTCGACCTTACTGCCATGGGTGGCCCTACCAGGGAGCAGAGCTCCAGATGGCATTTCTCTCAGGATCTCAGGTCCCACACAAGCTCCTCCACCACGACAAGGTGACAATCACAGCAGCAATAAGTCCATGATATATCCATCGGAGCTTGAGTTCAGAGAATCAATGGCTAGATAATATGTTACAGCGATATTAAACACTAATAAATCACTTCCTCAATACATTAAACACAACATCCCTTTCCTTACCTTCCAGATTGATTAAAAAAACACATATCTAGTTTGAGGCCAAAATATAAACAGGTCTCTATTTTCAGTTCAATTCCTGACACAATTTTAATCAAACATTCAAGCTATTAAAAACCAGCCAGGGTTTTGTAATATAATGCATTTGTGAGAAGCCAGCTGTGAGAGGTATAATCACTGCGTTGCTGTAAGGTATGAAAGCCATAAACACCACCCTAAAAATAAATATGGATTAGAAGCATCATAATACACACTTCGTTACAAACAGAGATAAGTACATTCGATACTCTATATAAGCTTTGCCTAATGGCACTACTAAAAATTAGTGGTGCCATTTCATTTGTATACTCTGGGCTTGTATCCTCTGGAGTTTAGAAGGATGAGAGGGAATCTTATTGAGACATATAAGATTATTAAGGGTTTGGACACGCTAGAGGCAGGAAACTTGTTCCCGATGTTGGGGGAGTCCAGAACCAGAGGCCACAGTTTAAGAATAAGGAGTAAGCCATTTAGAACGGAGATGAGAAAACATTTTTTTCACACACAGAGTGGTGAGTCTGTGGAATTCTCTGCCTCAGAGGGCGGTGGAGGCCGGTTCTCTGGACGCTTTCAAGAGAGAGCTATATAGGGCTCTTAAAGATAGCGGAGTCAGGGGATATGGGGAGAAGGCAGGAACGGGGTATTGATTGGGGATGATCAGCCATGATCACATTGAATGGAGGTGCTGGCTCGGAGGGCCGAATGGCCTACTCCTGCACCTATTGTCTATTGTCTTTTGTCTATTTGCTATTTCTTCATTTAATGAACCCATTATAAAAGTCTGAACTCAGTTAGTGGCACGAGGTAGCACATACCACTACTTGTATCGTACCCCAAATCCAGTGGGATAAAAGACACTTGCACTGTTAGTTTAGTATCGTTTAGTTTAGTTTAGGAAAGAACTGCAGATGCTGGTTTAACTTGAAGATAGACACTAAATGCTGGAGTAACTCAGTGGGACAGGCAGCATCTCTGGAGAGAAGGAATGGGTGACGTTTCGGGTCGAGACCCTTCTTCAGATTTAAGAACTAAACTAGTTCAGTAGGTGCAGGAGTAGGCCGTTCGGCCCTTCAAGGCAGCCCCACTGGTATGTATACTGGGCATACAGATCACCCTGTACACCAATACTATCCTACACACACTAGGAACAATTACATTGTTTTTACCGAAGCTAATTAACCTACAAACCTGTACATCTTTGGAGTGTGGGAGGAAACCGGAGCGCCCGGAGAAAACCCACGCAGGCCACGGGGAGAACGTACAAACTCCGTACAGACAGCACCCGTAGTCAGGATTGAACCCGGGTCTGTGGCGCTGTGAGGCAGCAGCTCTACCCGCTGCACCAGCGTCCCGCCTGTTCAGTGAATATTCAGTGAAACAATGTCTTCTTTCACCGCAGGGGGTCATTCTTTTATCGTCTTTCCTCTCTATTCTCGACTCTCTCTGCACATGAAGAAAATGTTGCAATCTATTCCTCACCAGCTCCCTCACTGATAATTAGTTGCAGCTCAGCGCAAGTCATTATGAGCAGAGCTGTCAGGAACAATAGACCTCCTGCTACACACATGCCGAATGGTTTCATTCTACTTCAAAGGGTTTTTTATTTTTTAATCTTTTTTATAATGAACATTGACTTCTCTAATTTCAGGTAGTCCTTACTTTCTCCTTCCCTTCTCAGCTCTCTCTCAGCCCACTGGCTCCACCTCTTCCTTTCTTCTTCACACCCCCCACCCTCATATCAGTCTGAAGAAGGGTTTCGGCCCGAAACGTTACCTATTTCCTTCGCTCCATAGATGCTGCCTCACCCGCTGAGTTTCTCCAGCACTTTTGTCTACCTTCATTCTACTTCGTCTTGTTCTATCTGGCACAGAGTGACACAGCGTGGAAACAGGCCCTTCGGCCCAACTTGCCCCATCTACACTTGTCCCACCTGCCCGCGTTCGGCCCATATCCCTCCAAACCCGTCCTATCCATGTACAGGTCTAAATGCTTCTTAAATGTTTCCATAATCCCAGCCTCAACTTCCTTCACCGGCAGCTCGTTCCTTACACCCACCACCCCTTGAGCGAAAAAGTTACCCCTCAGATTCCTATTAAATCTTCCGCCCTTGATCTTAAATTTGAGGAAGGACATTCTTGCTATTGAGGGAGTGCAGCGTAGGTTCACAAGGTTAATTCCCGGGATGGCGGGACTGTCATATGATGAAAGAATGGAGCGACTGGGCTTGTATTCACTGGAGTTTAGAAGTATAAAATTATTACGGGATTGGACACGCTAGAGGCAGGAAACATGTTCCCGGTTGGGGGAGCCCAGAACCAGGGGCCACAGTTTAAGAATAAGGCGTCGGCCATTTGGAACTGAGATGAGAAAACACTTTTTCACACAGAGAGTTGTGAATCTGTGGAATTCTCTGCCTCAGAAGTCAGTAGAGGCCAATTCACTGGATGTTTTCAAAAGAGAGATAGATAGGGCTCTTAAAGATAGTGGAGTCAGGGGATATGGGGAGAAGGCAGGAACGGGGTACTGATTGTGGATGATCAGCCATGATCACATTGAATGGTGGTGCTGGCTCGATGGGCCAATTGGTCAACTCCTTCACCTATTGTCTATGTATCTATGTATCTATGTAAACCTATGGTCTTTTATTCACCTACTCTGTGCGTCTACCCGATCTATTCCACTCATGATTTTGTCCACCTCTATAAGTCCATTCAAAGGGACTTTGCACCAAATGGAGTCACACAAATTATCTGAGAGTTGATATTTATTTTAACATTTTCAGCCATTTTTAACCCTCAAACTACCAGAGTCTGATAAATTACAACATCAAAACTCGGCAGATTCCTAAAAGGTGAAATCAAACCCAGAAATGTTGAAGACGCTAGGAACTGCAGATGTCAGTTTACAAAAAAAGAAGCAGAGTGCTGGAGTAACTCAGCGGGGTCAGGCAGCATCTGTGGAGAACATGGATAGGTGACGTTTCACAGAGTGCTGGAGTAACTCAGCGGGTCAGGCAGCATCTGTGGAGAACATGGATAGGTGACGTTTCACAGAGAGTTGGGAGAAAACAGGAAAAAACCCACACGGTGACAGGCAGAACGTGCAAACTCTGTAGAGACAGTACCCAAGGTTAGGATCAAACACGGGTCCCTTGCGCAGTGAGGCAGCAGCTCTACCCGCTGCGCCACCGCGCTGCCCCTTTACATAGTATTATTTTTTTTATCCTAAGACTGGGTGTATTTATATAAACTGCCAGGGGGTTGCATAACTCAGTAAAACACACTGTGAAGCATTCTGCTGCAAGATGATGGCTTTACAACTGCGATAGTTTGGCAGTGACATTTTGGAACGATTTCTCCTGCGTTTGTCGTGATGCTTTTTGCATCCTTAAAGAGCTGCTGGCCAGTGAGGCAGCGATAGATGGGACTGCTGCGTCACCCCCGACCGACACCACCAGGTTCACCGTCCCCACACCTTTGTGTTCTCCATTCAAACGAGGAATGATGCTTCTGGGCGTCACGGTGGTGCAGCGGGTAGAGCTGCTGCCTCACCGCGCCACAGACCCGGGTTCGATCCCGACTACGGGCGCTGTCTGTGTGTGGAGTTTGTACGTTCTCCCCGTGACCTGCGTGGGTTTTCCCCGGGCGCTCCGGTTTCCTCCCACACTCCAAAGACCTGCAGGTTTGTAGGTTAATTGGCTTTGGTGTAAAGGTAAATTGTTCCTCGACAGACACAAAATGCTGGGGTGACTCAGTGGGACAGACAGCATATTCGTCTTCTTCTTGTGTATGGCGTGCACAGCCTAAAGTTGCAGGACAACTTGTTCTACTTGATCTTATTTGATTGTGCACGCCAGGTTGATTGCATTCGTCGAAACAGGGCGGACCAGGTGAAGGTTGCAATGTCCTGGAGCGCAGGAATGGGTGACGTTTTGAGTCGAGACCCTTCCTCAGACTCAATTGTCCCTAGTGTGTGTAAGATGGTGCTAGTGTATACGGAGATCGCTGGTGGGCACGGACTCGGTGGACCGAAGGGCCTGTTTCCGCATTGTATTTCTAGACTAAACTAAACTGGACTAATGTTCCTGGAGACCAACGACTAATCCTGTAAATAGCGTTTTTACCGAGAGTTTCTCTTTGTTAATCTAAGCTCCTGCAGGGTTTGTAGATACTTGCATCAGTTTCTTAACTATTCAGAGGACATGAGTCGCATGCCAGTCAGCTTGGACATTGCCCAGCAAACTTGCCCAGTCGGTGCCAAGTTTGTTTAAAGTCTTCCTGTAACAGTGTTCTGCAGGGTTCCCATGCAAGCACTTTCTCAGGGAAATAATCTGCAGATATATTTTTGGACGGTTGGGTAGCTGATGTAATCAGGACTGCCGCATTATCTGTCTGAATGAGTATTCACCTTCTCTGCTTGCCGTGTTTCACCGAGGCTCTCACAGTTCAATGGGAAATGGTTCAATGGCTGAAGACAAAGTAGACATTCACTGCGAAGATAGACCCAGAGAGCTGGAGTAACTCAGCGGGTCAGGCAGCATCTGTGGAGAACATGGATAGGTGACGTTTCATAGAGTGCTGGAGTAACTCAGCGGGTCAGGCAGCATCTGTGGAGAACATGGATAGGTGACGTTTCACAGAGTGCTGGAGTAACTCAGCGGGTCAGGCAGCATCTGTGGAGCGAAGGAAATGGGCAACCTTTCGGGCCGAAACCCTGAAGGAAATAGGCAACGTTTCGGGCCGAAACCCAAAAGGGTTTCGGGCCGTAACGTTGCCTATTTCCTTCGCTCCATAGATGCTGCCGGAACATGGATAGGTGACGTTTCCCAGAGTGCTGGAGTAACTCAGCGGGTCAGGCAGCATCTGTGGAGAACATGGATAGGTGACGTTTCACAGAGTGCTGGAGTAACTCAGCGGGTCAGGCAGCATCTGTGGAGAACATGGATGGGTGACGTTTCACAGAGTGCTGGAGTAACTCAGCGGGTCAGAAGGGTCTCGACCTGAAACGTCACCCACCCCTTCTCTCCACAGATGCTGCCTGTCCCGCTGAGTTACTCCAGCATTTTGTGTCTAACATCGGGGGGAGGGTGCTTGTCGCCATGTGTTACCGTCTCTCAGCTTTATCCAGGGTGTCCTACTCTTGACCCTCCCTGCAGCTTCACAATAGTGGGCGTGGAACATCTCTAAGAGTCAAGAGTCCAGAGAATTTAATCGTCATACATTCTGACAAACGGAAGAATTAAATTCTAACCCTGATCTCCCGGTGGCTCAGCACTTTAACTCCCCCTCCCATTCCCACACTGACCTCTCTGTCCTGGGCCTCCTCTATTGTCAGTGAGGCCCAGTGCAAATTGGAGGAACAGCACCTCATATTTCACTTGGGCAGCTGACACCCCAGCGGTATGAACATTGACTTCTCTAACTTCAAATAGCCCTTGCTTTACCTCTCCCTCCATCCCCTCCCCATTCCCAGTTCTCCCACCAGTCTCACTGTCTCCGACTACATTCTATCGCTGTCCCGCCCTCTCCCCTGACATCTGTCTGAAGAAGGGTCTCGACCTGAAACGTCACCCATTCCTTCTCACCAGAGATGCTGCCTGGCCCGCTGAGTTACTCCAGCATTTTGTGTCTACCTTTGATTTAAACCAGCATCTGCAGTTCTTTCCTGCACAGTGAAATTTTTTTTTGACTGGCCAGATTTCCAAAGTACCAAAAGGCCGCTAGGTCTTATGGAACGGCACCCAACCCAGCCAAGCCTCAGGCTTGGTCAAAACTGCCCTGTATAGGCGATACACATAGATAATATGGAATAAACAAACATTTAATTAATTAATAATCGCAATACTAATGAAAAACAAAACCAGTCGGTATTGCAACCAAAGACCCGGTCCGTAGACGATCACAGTCGCTGAGGTCAGTGTTGTGCAGAGTTCAAGAGCCTGATGGTTGTTGGGAAGAAGCTGTTCTTGAACCAGGTTGGGAACCCTTGGTTGAAGGTGAGAGGGGAAGGAAGAGGTAATTGAGGCAGGTACCATAACAACTTGCACTGGATAGGAAAGGTTTAGAGGATATTGGCCAAACGCAGGAAAATGGGACTAGCTTAGATGTGACATCTTGATTAGCCCAGACTGAAGAACATGTATCTGTTCTGTACAACTCTGTGACATTATAAATGGATCTGATAACTATCGTGACTAACTGATCAGGCTAGTTGTTTAAGGTAGACAAAAATGCTGGAGAAACTCAGCGGGTGAGGCAGCATCTATGCAGTGAAGGAATAGGTGACGTTTCGGGTCGAGACCCTTCTTCAATGATGTGGGGGTGGGGGGGGGGCGGGAAGAAGAAAGGAAGAGGCGGAGACAGTGGGCTGTGGGAGAGCTTGGAAGGGGAGGGGAAGGAGGGAGAAAGCAAGGACTACCTGAAATTGGAGAAGCCAATGTTCACACCGCTGGGGTGAATAATGTTGTGCGGTGAGTCCTGAATGTTTCACAAGGCGGTCGTTATATATATCATTGTAATAGTGTGTCTTCTTTAATGAAGGTAGCAAGTGCATATACAATCACATTCGCAATAGCTGTGGTGTGAGACTTGAGTCTGCCACGCCATGGCTTCTGTTCAGGCCACCAATGTTTCATTAAATCTAACAGCTTCACACTCTAGATCATCTACAACTTAGCCGGGCTGCTTTCTCAATCTCCCTTCATTATTAGTGCACTAAAGACCTATCAATGCATGCCTGTGTCCTGTCCTGATTCAATATTCCCACCCTGTGATTATTTCACAGTGTATTTGTTGGTGGGTGCTAAGTATTTCTCGTTTTAATGAAGGCAGCAGCAGCAGCAGCTAAAAGGTTTGAGATCCGTCCGATTATGAAGCACAGGATGGGATTATAACATTAGGCTAGAATATTAGCCGCTTTTCATCCTGATATTTCTTTTAGAAAGATCAGCCAGCTCATAAAAGTAGGTAACATGGCATTGGTGTCAAACCGCTCAATGTTTTGGGGCTGGATTGATGAAAAACTCATTAGATTTTTATTCCAGTAAAGAGCGATCCTCCTAGTTGCCGAGCAACTACACAGAATAGTGTTGAGTGTGTAGTTCCACAACGTCACTGATTGCTCCGCTGGTATTTGGGGAGACAACTACTGTCAAAGCATTTCAAGTCAGATTTGTGTGACAAGTTTAGAGAAACGGAAGACAACAAATCTTTCCTGTCCCCTTAGGCACCTGAGTTTGGAGTTTAGGAGCGATTTAGGAATTTGGAGGTTAGGAGAGAGGTCCCTGTGCTCTGGTATTTTATTTAATTCACCTGTTTAATCGATAATGTTTTGTTATTGGTAGACAAAGATGCTGGAGAAACTCAGCGGGTGCAGCAGCATCTATGGAGCGAAGGAAATAGGCAACGTTTCGGGGCCGAAACCCTTCTGGAAATAGGCAAAGTTTCGGGCCGAAACCCTTCTGGAAATAGGCAACGTTTCGGGCCGAAACCCTTCTGGAAATAGGCAACGTTTCGGGCCGAAACCCTTCTGGAAATAGGCAACGTTTCGGGCCGAAACCCTTCTGGAAATAGGCAACGTTTCGAGCCGAAACCTTTCTGGAAATAGGCAACGTTTCGGGCCGAAACCCAAAGGGTTTCGGCCCGAAACGTTGCCTATTTCCTTCGCTCCATAGATGCTGCTGCACCTGCTGAGTTTCTCCAGCATTTTTGTCTACCTTCGATTTTCCAGCATCTGCAGTTCCTTCTTAAACACAAATGTTTTATTATTGAGGTTTAATGTTTTATGTGCCATTTTCTAACTGTCACTTGCGGGCGGAGCACCAAGGCAAATTCCTTGTATGTGAATACTTGGCCAACTTATTCATTCATTCATTCGTTCATAGTCAAACAACATGGAAACAGCCCCTTCGGCCCATCTCAGCCATGCTGATCGAGGGGCGGCACGGCGACGCAGCGGTAGACTTGCTGCCTCACAGCGCCAGGGCCCTGGGTTTGATCCTGACTACGGGTGCTGTCTGTATAGAGTTTGCACGTTCTACCCGTGACCGGGTGGGTTTTCTCTGGGAGCTCCGGTTATAACAACGTTTAACAACCTTTTGGACAGGTACATGGATAGGACAGGTGTAAAAGGGATATGGGCCAAACGCAGGCAGGTGGGACTAGTGTAGATGGGACATGTTGACCGTTGTGGGCAAGTTGGGCCGAAGGGCCTGTTTCCACGTTGTGTCACTCCATTACAGCACTGGGCCTGTACTCGCTGCAGTTTAGAAGAGTGAAGCTTATCGAATAGTGAAAGGCCTGGATAGAGTGGATGTGGAGAGGATGTTTCCACTAGTGGGGGAGTCTAGGACCAGAGGGCACAGCCTCAGAATAAAAGGATGTTCCTTTTGGAAGGAGATGAGGAGGAATTTCTTTAGCCAGAGGGTGGTGAATCTGTGGAATTCATTGCCACAGACGGCTGTGGAGGCCACAAGTCAATGGGTATTTTTAAGGCGGAGATAGATAGATTCTTGATTAGTGCGGGTGTCAGAAGTTATGGGGAGAAGGCAGGAGAATGGGGTTAGGAGGGAGAGATAGATCAGCCATGATTGAATAGCGGAGTAGACTTGATGGGCTGAATGGCCTAATTCTGCTCCTATCATTTATGAACATGAGGTTATGACACCTCCTCCTCCCTGTAGCCCAACCTCTCCTTGTAGCTCATGCACTCGATAAATGTCCCATTTATTTTTTACTGACAGACGCGCTCAGTATTTAAATGAAACTGAGCCATTGTTTTTAACTTATTCCCTTGGGAAGGAATGTGCACTCTTAATTAATTCAGATGTGTGCGGCACTCGATTCAATATGTCCCCCGTCAATCTGAGGTCAATAACCACTCGATTTCATGCTGGAGCTAATTCTACCTTTAATTAAATGAAAGACAAATACACTGTTACAGATATTGAAAAGGGCCCATGTCTCGCTACCCGGTCACATTGAAAAATCACAGGTATCCGTTATACCTTTTAATTACCGTATAATTTTGTGATTCCATTTCTGGTTCAAATAACCTTGCATCTAAAAATATCCAAAGGAATTTCATGAGATTGATTCACCGTGTGGCTGCTGTGACCAGTGGATACTTTAGATCTCCAAGAGTCAAGAGTGTTTCATTGTCATTTAGAGTCACAGAGTGACACAACGTGGAAACAGGCCCCTTCAGCCCAACTTGTCCACACCGGCCAACATGTCCCATCTACACTAGTCCCACCTACGCGTGTTTGGTCCATATCCCTCCAAACATGTCCTATCCACGTACCTGTCTAAATGTTCCTTAAACGTAGGGATAGTCCCAGCCTCAACTCCCTCCTCTGGCAGCTCGTTCCATACACCCACCACTTTTTGTGTGAAAATGTTGCCCCTCAGATTCCTATTCAATTTTTTCCCCTTCACCTTGAACCTATGTCCTCTGGTCCTCGATTCCCCTACTCTGGGCAAGAGACTCTGTACGTCTACCCGATCTATTCCTCTCATGATTTTATACACCTCTATAAGATCACCCTTCATCCTCCTGCGCTCCATGGAATAGAGACCCAGCCTGCTCAACCTCTCCCTGTAGCTCACACCCTCGAGTTCTGGCAACATCCTGGTAAATCATCTCTGCACCCTTTCCAGCTTGACAACATATTTCCTATAACATGGTGCCCAGAACTGAACACAATACTGTAAATGCAGCTTCACCAACTCATGTGATCTATCCAAGCAGTAAAAGGCCCAGCGCTTTGTAAAGGGCAGTGCATGATGGAGAGTTGAGCAGAATGGGACTGGGGCAGAGTTCCCCACTGGGCCGGTGAGATATCCTTATGGATAAATGAATGCGGCACGGTGGCACAGCGGTAGAGTTACTGCCTCACAGCGCCAGAGACCCGGGTTCCATCCTGACTACGGGTGCTGTCTGTACGGAGTTTGTACGTTCTCCCCGTGACCTGCGTGGGTTTTCTCCGGGTGCTCCAGTTTCCTCCCACACTCCAAAGACGTACAGGTTTGTAGGTTAATTGGCTTTGGTATAAAATGTAAAACATAGTCCCTAGTGTGTGTAGGATAGTGTTAGTGTGCGGGGATCGCTGGTCGGCACGGACTCGGTGGGCCGAAGGGCCTGTTTCCGTGCTGTTTCTCTAAACTAAACTAATGAGACTTGGGGAACAAACTGTCCGCAGAGAGGAGTTGAACGCAGCTCCCTTGATCTTTGGTGAAGAATGTCTCCAACCTTCACAACAAGCCAACAACAGCAGCCAAATTACACCTCTAATTGGCTTCTTTCGAGCCAAAGCTCCTCGTTAATAAGCAATTTAACATATTGGATAATGTCTCACTTAAAAACAAGATAACTGCATTTGGTACACTTCCTGAATCACTTGTAATTGATTAAACTCACCAACTTAAGAAGCAATTATACAGGTAGTAGGAGAGGTGTGGAGGGATGTGGGCCAAACGCAGGCAGGTGGCACTAGTGTAGATGGGGCATATTGGCTGGTGTGGGCAAGTTGGGCTGAAGGGCCTGTTTCCACACTGCATCACTCTGTGACTCTATGATCACTAGGGAGCGGTCCTGAGCTACTATCTACCTCATTGGAGACCCAATGGACCATCTTTAATTAGGCTTTGCTGGCTTTACCTTGCACGAAGCATTATTCCCTTTATCCTGTATCTGTACACTGTGGACGGCTCGATTGTAATCATGTATTGTCTGGACAGCACAAAGCTAAAAAAATCTTTTCACTGTACTTCTGTACTCGTGTCAATTATCAATAAAACTGGTCTGAGCTACTCATAGAGCCCTTTGGTCCACCTCATTTATACTAACCATCATTCCAATCTATACTAATCCAATTAAGTTGGATGAGGTCCTTATCCTTCCATGACTTGATCACAAAGTGCTGGAGTAACTGAGTTGGTGGCAGGTCTCATCGCCAGAACTCACCAAAATGCACCAAGCATGGTATGAACTCGCTGGAGTTTAGAAGGATGAGGGGGTCCCTCATTGAACTTACCGAATCGTGGAAGGTCTGGATAGAGTGGATGTGGAGAGGATGTTTCCACTAGTGGGAGAGTCTAGGACCAGAGGGCACAGTCTCAGAATTAAAGGATGTTCGTTTAGGAAGGAGATGAGGATGAATTTCTTTAGCCAGAGGGCGGTGAATCTGTGGAATTCTTTGCCACAGACGGCTGTGGAGGTCAAGTCAGTGGATATTTTTAAGGCAGAGATAGATAGATTCTTGATTAGGTCAGGTGTCAGGGGTTATGGGGAGAAGGCAGGAGAATGGGGTTAGGAGGGAGAGATAGATCAGCCGTGATTGAATGGCGGAGTAGGCTTGATGGGCCAAATGGCCTGATTCTGCTTCTAGAATTGATGACCTTATGACCTGATGAACTTACACTGCAAAGACCAAACTTCACACACGTTGCTTATGTTTGTTTGTGTTACAGAGAGCAGCACCGTCCGTCGCTAGTGTATCTGCCTGGGCCGACAGGGAAGAAGCTCCTTGACTATCCAATGGATGAAAAATGAAATGTTGCTGTTGTGCGACTCCCCTCTGAGTCCAAGATGTTTGCCAAGCTGCAAGCGGTCGCTCTGATTCTCATCTCCAAAGGGTTTCTCTTCCTTTGCCGCGGCGAGGGCAACTTTGGCAAGAAGGAGATCAAGATGGAGGGGGACCTGGTCCTGGGCGGGCTCTTCCCCGTGCACGAGAAGGGCTCGGGGAACGATGAGTGCGGCATGGTGAACGAAGACCGAGGAGTCCAACGTCTGGAGGCCATGCTCTTCGCCATCGACGCCATCAACCGCAACACCTACCTCCTGCCCGGCGTCAAGCTGGGAGTCCACATCCTAGACACCTGCTCCAGGGACACCTATGCCCTGGAACAGTCGCTGGAATTCGTCCGAGCTTCCCTGACCAAAGTCGATGAAACAGAGTACATCTGTCCCGACGGGTCGTATGCAATTCAGGACAATAATCCCCTCGCCATCGCAGGTGTGATTGGAGGTTCATACAGTAGTGTCTCCATACAGGTAATCGATGCTATCAATAACCACTAGGTGGCGCAGCGGTAGAGTTGCTGCCTCACTGAGCCAGAGACCCCGGTTCAATCCTGACCCCGGGTGCTGTCTGTACAGAGTTTACACATTCTTTCATCAGACTTCACTGGTTTTATAGACAATAGACAATAGGTGCAGGAGTAGGCCATTCGGCCCTTCGAGCCAGCACCGCCATTCAATGTGATCACGGCTGATCATCCCCAATCAGTACCCCGTTCCTGCCTTCTCCCCATATCCCCTGACTCCGCTATTTTTAAGAGCCCTATCTAGCTCTCTCTTGAAAGCATCCAGAGAACCGGCCTCCACCGCCCTCTGAGGCAGAGAATTCCACAGACTCACAACTCTCTGTGTGAAAAAAGTGTTTCCTCGTCTCCGTTCTAAATGGCTTACCCCTTATTCTTATGTTGCTCTAAACGTTATTCCCTTTTATCCTGTATCTGTACACTGTGGACGGCTCGATTGTAATCATGTATTGTCTTTCCACTGACTGGTTAGCACGCAACAAACGCTTATCATTGTACCTTGGTACATGTGACAATAAACTAAACTGAACTAAACTCCCCGTGACCTGCGTGGGTTTTCTCCGGGTGCTCCGGTTTCCTCCCACACTCCAAAGACGTGCAGGTTTGTAGGTTGACACAAAAAGCTGGAGTAACTCAGCGGGACAGGCAGCATCTGGAGAGAAGGAATGGGTGACGTTTCAGGTTGAGACCCTTCTTCAGACTAAATTGCCCCTAGTGTGTGTAGGGTGGTGCTATTGTACAGGGTGATCACTAGACAGTGGGAACTCGGTGATCCATAGGCCCTGTTTCAGCGCCCGTATCTCTAAACTAATAAACAAAATGAACTTCAACGGTAGAGAGCCTTAAATGTCCCTTTTCTCCACTGTGAGGGGTCCCATGTTCTCCACAGATGCTGCCTGACCCGCTGAGTTACTCCAGCACTCTGGGAAACGTCACCTATCCATGTTCTCCACAGATGCTGCCTGACCCGCTGAGTTACTCCAGCACTCTGGGAAACGTCACCTATCCATGTTCCGGCAGCATCTATGGAGCGAAGGAAATAGGCAACGTTTCGGCCCGAAACCCTTCCGGGTTTCGGCCCAAAACGTTGCCTATTTCCTTCAGGGTTTCGGCCCGAAAGGTTGCCCATTTCCTTCGCTCCACAGATGCTGCCTGACCCGCTGAGTTACTCCAGCACTCTGTGAAACGTCACCTATCCATGTTCTCCACAGATGCAGCGTAGGTTAACCAGGTTAATTCCCGGGATGGCGGGACTGGTATATGATCAACTGGGCTTGTATTCACTAGAATTTTGAAGGATGAGAGGATATCTTATAGAAGCATATAAAAGTCTTGCGGGATTGGACAGGCTAGATGCAGGAAAAATGTTCCTGATGCTGTGGGAGTCCAGAACCAGGGGTCACAGTTTATAGAATAAGGGGTCGGCCATTTAGGACTGAGATGAGGAAAAAGTTCTTCACCCAGAGAGTTGTGAATCTGTGGAATTCTCTGCCACAGAAGGCAGTGGAGGCCAATTCACTGGATGTTTTCAAGAGAGAGTTAGATTTAGCTCTTTGGTCTAACGGAATCAAGGGATATGGGGAGAAGGCAGGAACGGGGTACTGATTCTAGATGATCAGCCATGATCATATTAAATGACGGTGCTGGCTTGAAGAACCAAATGGCCTACTCCTGCACCTATTCTATGTTTCTATGCTGCCTGAGTTACTCCAACACTTTGTGTCTTTTTTCATAAACTAACATCTGCACTTCCTTGTATTTACATTGAGTACAGGATTGCCTGTATTTTCTCAACATTGCTGAATTACTCTAGAGTGATCTGTGTTATTGGTTGATTGATGGATACAACGTGGAAACCGGCCCTTCGGCCCATCGAGTCCACGGCGACCATCGATTGTTATTCACGGTAGTTCTATGATGGGTGGGTGGGGAAGGCAATGGGAACCTGGGGGGGGGGGGAGCACTGTAGTTTTAGAATCCTCTACCCAGGGGATAAGCCTGCGTTTGTCTTTTTGCTTGTTTGTTTGTTCGTTCCGGTGAAGGCTCTGTGCGCACGGCAGCCAGACCACAGTCGCTTGTCGTTGCCTTTCATTTTTCACTTTTAATTTCAAGTTCTCGTGAACCTTGTGTTGTGACTGTCGGCAGAACAACCTCCCTCTGGGCGTGAATAAAGTTTCATCGTGTCGTACCCACTCCCTACACACGAGGGGCGATCTACTGAGGGCCAATTAACCTGCAAACCTACACGTCTTTGGATGGTTAATTTTCAGTTTAGTTTAGTTCCGAGTTACAGCACGGAAACAGGCCATTCGGCCCACCGAGTCCCCGCGCACCAACGCTATCCTACACTCACTAGAGACAATTTACAATTTTAACTAAAGCCAAATAGCCTACAAACCTGCACGTTTTTGGAGTGTGGGAGGAAACCGGAGCACCCGGAGAAAACCCACGCGGGCCACGGGGAGAACGTGCAAACTCCGTACAGACAGCATTATACCACCGTGCCCCCCTCCCAGTGTGTGCATCTTGAAAATTCTAAGCAGCTAATTCCACGCCAGCAAACGTCCGTCAGTGATCTGATTGTGCTCCGCTTTGGGTAAAGCTGCCTGCATCCTGGGAGCTGGTGTTCGGAGACCACACTGAACCATCCAGCTGGCAGAGAGCAGTGTTCCTCTCTGACACCGAGCCATGTGTTGTTATTGGGTTACAGCGATGGGTGCAGGCCAGAAACAAAGCGAGAAAGCTCGCTGCTTCTCTGAAACCATTCACAGCAATCGGATTCCATTGAGCAGTGCATGCTGTGTGAATTGGGATGAGGTATGTGGATGTAGGTGGGTTCCGCCAGCATGGTCACTCCATTTCTGTCTCATTGATATACAGTAAAGGATTCATTCACATCTTAAGGGATCTGAATGTGTAATCCTGACACAGCTTCCCATACACACAATGATTCCATTAGCTGAGCCATTGCATACAGAGTCTTTCAGGACGCATCACGGCACGGTTTGGGAACAGCTCCGTCCAAGACCACAAGAAATCGCAACGAATTGTGGACGCAGCCCAGACCGTCACACAAACCAATCTCCCTTCCATTGACTCCATCTACACCTCACGCTGCCTCGGCAAGGCCAGCAGCCCAGACCATCACACAAACCAACCTCCCTTCCATTGACTCCATCTACACCTCACGCTGCCTCGGCAAGGCCAGCAGCATCATCAAGGACCAGTCTTACCCCGGCCACTCCCTCTTCTTCCCTCTCCCATCGGGCAAGAGGTACAGAAGTGTGAAAACGAACGCACACCTCCAGATTCAGGGACAGTTTCTTCCCGGCTGTTATCAGGCAACTGAACCATCCTACCACAACCAGAGAGCGGTCCTGAACTACTATCTACCTCATTGGTGACCCTCGGACTATCCTTGATCGACTTTGCTGGCTTTACCTTGCACTAAACGTTATTCCCTTTATCCTGTATCTGTACACTGTGGACGGCTCGATTGTAATCATGTATTGTCTTTCCGCTGACTGGTTAGCACGCAACAAAAGCTTTTCACTGTACCTCGGTACACGGGACAATAAACTGAACGCATAAGCTCATTGACACAACTTCTCACGCTCACAATGATTCGATTAGTGGAGCCATTGCATAGAGTCTTAGAACTGCAGAGCACAGAAACAGACCCTTCAGCCCATCTAGTCCATGCCGACCAGTGAGGACAATGTTTCACTTTCAGTTTAGTTTATTGTCACGTGTACCGAGTAACTCAGCGGGTCAGGCAGCATCTGTGGAGAACATGGATAGGTGACGTTTCACAGAGTGCTGGAGTAACTCAGCGGGTCAGGCAGCATCTGTGGGGAACATGGATAGGTGACGTTTCACAGAGTGCTGGAGTAACTCAGCGGGTCAGGCAGCATCTGTGGAGAACATGGATAGGTGACGTTTCGGGTCGAGATCCTTCTTCAGACTGAGGGGGGTGATTGGCAAATTCCGAAGGATTCTGAGCCTGAAGACGGCTCTCGACCTGAAACATCATTTGACCATTCCCTCCACAGATGCTGCCTGACCCGCTGAGTTACTCCAGCACTCTGTGTCTATCTACAATTAGAAAGGAATTTGAAACAGAACATAGAGTCGAGGAGTTGGACTAGTCCGGATATTGGATTGGATGGGATGGGTGGGAATGTCACTAATTGATGCGTTGACTTCACACAGCGACTCTATCCAGCTTTATTTTGGTCTTCATTTATCTGTTTTAATTGCCTTGGTATTAAAAATTTACAGATAACATAAAAATGGGAGTTTTGTCATATTTTTTAAATAATTGTTCCAAGTGGTGAGACTGCAGACGGAGTTCAGCGTTCGGTTTTGGCCGATCTGCTACAGGGAAGATGCCGTGAAGCTGGGTTTACCAGGACTCGAGGAACCTGAGCTACAGGGAGAGGTTGGGGCAGGCTCAGGCTTTATTCCTTGCAGCGCAGGAGGATGAGGGGTGATCTTATAAAGAGGTGTATAAAATCACGAGAGGAATAGATCAGGTGAATCTTTTAACCAGGGGATGGGAATCAAGAACCAGAGGACATCGGCTTAAGGTGAGCGGGGAAAGATTTATCTGGAACCTGAGGGGCATCATTTTTCACTGAGGATGGTTGGTATATACTTCATGTTCAGAATGATACCTGGATTAGATGGTATTAACTAGAGGGAGAGGTTGAACAGACTTGAATTGTTTTCTTTAAGAAAGGACTGCAGATGCTGGAAAAATCGAAGGTAGACAAAAATGCTGGAGAAACTCAGCGGGTCAGGCAGCATCTATGGAGCGAAGGAATAGGCGACGTTTCTAGGTCGAGACCTTCAGACTGATGGGTGGGTGGGACGGGAGCGGGAAGAAGAAAGGAAGAGGCGGAGACATTGGGCTGTGGGAGAGCTGGGAAGGTGAGAGGAAAGAGGGAGAAAGTAGTCCTTGCTTTCCCCTGCCCTTCCCAGCTCTCCCACATCCCAAAGACGTGCGGGTTTGTAGATTGATCAGCCCCTGGTGTTTAGGGAGTGGATGAGTTAGTGGGATAACATGGAACTAGTGTGAACGGGTGGTCGATGGTCGGCATGGAATCGTTGGGCCGAAGGGCCTGTTCCCGTGCCGTATCTCTGAACTATAAACGGGTGAGTTGTGAAGCATCACCTTTGGATTTTTGCAAACAAGGCTTCGTGTAGACAACAATGCTGGAGAAACTCAGCGGGTGCAGCAGCATCTATGGGGCGAAGGAAATAGGCAACGTTTCGGGTCCGAAACCCACTTTGTGTATTTGTACTCGGCATCAGAAAGGAACAAGTTCTCCCGGTGCAGAGCGTTTCGCCGCAGGAAATGCCCGAGGCATCTGCTGCTGCAGCGTTTGCATTCCCTCTGCCTCTAAGCTGCATGAAGCTGCAACACGGCAAGAGCAGAGAGGCAGGGACTGCGACTGGAGAAAGATGCAGACCAGCCAAGAGGTCACCGGGCAACGTTACCGCCAGTCTGCATCTGGGGTATTGTGTCATCGTATGGCTCATACCTTCATTAGTTCTCCAGCAGAATTAGACCATTCGGCCCATCAAGTCTACTCCGCCTTTCAATCCTGCCTGATCAACCCCATTCTCCTGCCTTCTCCCCATAACCCCTGGCACCCGTACATGGCATCTTAGAAGGAACGAGCTGCCAGGTGCTAAGTTCGGTCCTGACTACGGGTGCTGTCTGTACGGAGTTTGCACGTTCTCCCCGTGACCTGCGTGGGTTTTCTCCGGGTGCTATGGTTTCCTCCCACACTCCAAGGACGTGCAGGTTTGTCGGTGAATTGGCTCGGTATAATTGTAAGTTGTCCCTAGTGTGTGTGTAGGATAGTGTTATTGTGTGGGGATTGCAGGTCGGTGCGGACACGGTGGGCCGAAGGGCCTGTTTCCGCGCTGTATCTCTAAACTAAACTAAACTAAATTAAATAAAACTTGTAAAAGACATTAAGACAGGATAGGCCTGGAGGGATTTGGGTAAAACGTAACTAGCTTCGAGGGAGCATCTTGTTGGCATGTGAGATTTGGATAGAAGGGTTTGTTTCCATTCTATACGACTAAAAAAAATGGGAGTTGTGTTTGATTAGTGAATATCATTAAATTGAAATGTGTAGGAAGGAACTGCAGATGCTGGTTTGCACCGAGGATAAACACCAAATGCTGGAGTAACTCAGCGGGTCAGGCAGCATCACTTGAGAGAAGGAATGGGTGACGTTTCAGATCGAGACCCTTCTTCAGACTGAGAGTCAGGGGAGAGGGAAACTGGAGATATGGAAAGATAAGGTGTTACCGTTCCATATCTCTTCCCCTTGTGATTCCATCTCTAGATCCTCTCCCTTGACAGCAGACAATGGACAATAGGTGCAGGAGGAGGCCATTCGGCCCTTCGAGCCAGCACCGCCATTCAATGTGATCATGGCTGATCATCCCCAATCAGTACCCCGTTCCTGCCTTCTCCCCATATCCCCTGACTCCGCTATCTTCAAGAGCCCTATCTAGCTCACTCTTGAAAGAATCCAGAGAACCGGCCTCCACCGCCCTCTGAGGCAGAGAATTCCACAGACTCGCAACTCTCTGTGTGAAAAAGTGTTTCCCCGTCTCCGTTCTAAATGGCTTACCCCTTATTCTTAAACTGTGGGCCCTGGTTCTGGACTCCCCCCAACATCGGGAATTAACTCTCGGTCCGAAGAAGTGTCTCGACCCGAAACCGTCACGCATTCCTTTGCTCCAGAGATGCTGCCTGACCCGCTGAGTTACTCCAGCACTCTGTGAAACGTCACCTATCCATGTTCTGGCAGCATCTATGGAGCGAAGGAAATAGGCAACGTTTCGGGCCGAAACCCGGAAGGGTTTCGGCCCGAAACGTTGCCTATTTCCTTCAGGGTTTCGGCCCGAAAGGTTGCCCATTTCCTTCGCTCCACAGATGCTGCCTGGCCCGCTGAGTTACTCCAGCAGTAACGTCAACTTACAATGTACAACTCGGGTTAATGTTGCTGTCTTCTGCAGGTTGCCAATTTGCTGCGACTGTTCCAGATCCCCCAGATCAGCTATGCTTCCACCAGCGCCAGGCTGAGTGACAAAAGCCGCTACGATTACTTTGCCAGGACCGTGCCTCCTGACTTCTACCAGGCCAAAGCCATGGCGGAAATCTTGCAGTTCTTCAACTGGACGTACGTGTCGACGGTGGCGTCCGAGGGTGACTACGGGGAGACGGGGATCGAGGCCTTCGAGCACGAGGCCAGGCTGCGCAACATCTGTATCGCCACGTCCGAGAAGGTGAGCCGCTCCACCACCAAGAAGACGTACGAGGAGATGATCCAGGAGCTGCTGCACAAGTCCAACGCCAACATCGTGGTCCTCTTCACGAGGGGCGACGATGCCAGGCAGCTTCTGGCCGCCGCCAACCGCCTCAACGTGTCGGGCTTCACCTGGATCGCCAGCGACGGGTGGGGGGCGCAGGAGATCGTGGTCAAGGGCCAGGAGCGGGTGGCCAACGGCGCCATCACCCTGGAGCTGGCGTCCTACCCCATCAAGGAGTTCGACAGATACTTCCACGGGCTCCACCCCCACACCAACAAACGCAACCCCTGGTTCAAGGCCTTCTGGCAGCAGAGGTTCCACTGCCAGCTGCAGGCCGGCCGGCCACGGCAGAAAGTCTGTGACCGCCGGCTCTCCATCAACGGCTCCAACTACGAGCAGGAGACCAAGGTGATGTTTGTGGTCAATGCCGTGTACTCCATGGCCCACGCCATTCACCACATGCAGCGCGTCCTCTGTCCAAATACAACCCGGCTCTGCCAAGCCATCATGCCCCTCGACGGCAAGAGACTGTACAAAGAATATCTGCTGAAACTCAACTTCAGCGGTAAGTTGCCCTTCACACCCACTCGCACAACAGTTGTACAAGTCCCACATTCTCACAGCACTTGTACAAGCAGCAAGATGCTTCACTGTGGACACAATATTAGTGATCGCTTTGTTTTTTATATATTTGTGTGTGTGTGTGTGTGTGTGTGTGTGTGTGTGTGTGTGTGTGTGTGTGTGTGTGTGTGTGTGTGTGTGTGTGTGTGTGTGTGTGTGTGTGTGTGTGTGTGTGTGTGTGTGTGTGTGTGTGTGTGTGGGGGGGGGGGGGGGGGGGGGGGGCATGGGCGTGTGGGGGTGGGTGTGTGGGCGTGTGGGGGTGGGTGTGTGGGAGTGTGTGTTGTATGTGTGTGTGTGTGTGTGTGTGTGTGTGTGCGCGTGTGTGTTGTGTGTGCGTGTGTGTGTTGTGTGTGTGTGTGTCTGTGTGGGGGGGCATGTGTGTGTGTGTGGGTCTGTGTGTGTAGGTCTGTGTGTGGGTATAGATACATAGATACATATGAGTGTTATGTATTATAGATACATAGATACATATATGTGAGTGTTTGTCTCTGTGTGTGTGTGTGGGCGGGATGTGTGTGTGTGTGTATGTGTGCGTGTGTCTGTGTGGGTGTGTGTGACTGTGTGTGTGTGTATATATGTAAACATGTAAAATTCTTAAAGGATTGGACAGGCTAGATTCAGGAAAAATGTTCCCCAAGTAGGGGGAGACCAGGACCAGGGGTCACAGTTTAAGAATAAGGGGTCGGTCATTTAGAACTGAGATGATGAAAAACCTTTTTCACCCAGAGAGTTGTGAATCTGTGGAATTCTCTGCCACAGAAGGCAGTGGAGGCCAATTCACTGGATGTTTTCAAGAGAGAGTTAGATTTAGCTCTTGGGGCTAACGGAATCAAGGGATATGGGGAGAAAGCAGGAACGGGGTACTGATTGGGGATGATCAGCCATGATCACATTGAATGGCTCAAAAGGCTGAATGGCCGACTCTTGCACCTATTTTCTATGTTTCTATGTTTGTGTGTATAGAAATAAAAATGTATATATATGCAGAGAAGGAATGGGTGATGTTTCGGGTCGAGACCCTTCTTCAGACTGAAGAAGGGTCTCGACCCGAAACGTCACTCATTCCTTCTCTCCAGTGATGCGTCACCTATCCATGTTCTCCACAGATGCTGCCTGACCCGCTGAGTTACTCCAGCACTCTGGGAAACGTCACCTATCCATGTTCCGGCAGCATCTATGGAGCGAAGGAAATAGGCAACGTTTCGGCCCGAAACCCTTCCGGGTTTCGGCCCGAAACGTTGCCTATTTCCTTCAGGGTTTCGGCCCGAAAGGTTGCCCATTTCCTTCGCTCCACAGATGCTGCCTGACCCGCTGAGTTACTCCAGCATTTTGTGTCTATCTTCAGTTTAAAGCAGCATCTGCAGTTCCTTCCTACACATGTATATACATGTATGTATATGTATATATACACACACTAAACTATTTTTTCCTCATTTATTATATTGCTTACAGAGTATTATGTTTACATACACTGTTGTGTTGCTGCAAGTAAGAATGTCATTGTTCTATCTGGAACATGACCATTAAAACACACTTGACTCTTGACACGAGAGAAGGCAGATGCTCAAATTGGGGGGAAAACCCCCCCCCCATCTACAATAGTCATATTTGCTGCGTTTGGCCCTCGATTCCCCTACTTTGGGCAAGAGACTCTGCGCGTCTACCCGATCTATTCCCCTCATGATTCCATACACCTCTGTAAGATCACCCCTCATCCTCCTGTGCTCCAAGGAATAGAGTCCCAGCCTGGCCAAACTCTTGAGTTGCTTGGAAGAGTCTAGGACCAGAGGGCACAGCCTCAGAATAAAAGGATGTACCTTTAGGAAGGAGATGAGGAGGAATTTCTTTAGCCAGAGGGTGGTGAATCTGTGGAATTCACAGATCTGTGAAATGTGACAGAGTCGTGATCAGTACGGGTGTCAGGGGTTATGGGGAGAAGGCAGGAGAATGGGGTTAGGAGGGAGAGAGAGATCAGCCGTGATTGAAATGACGGAGTAGACTTGATGGGCCGAATGGCCTAATTCTGCTCCCATCACATAAACTTAAGAACAAGTTGCCAAATCTCCAGCAAGATGATCGGAGGAGTTTGTGTGCAGCGGAAAATCAAAGTTATGGAAAGATCCGAGAGGCTGACGCATCGATGTTAATGTTTCTGTCAGCTGTTATCAGCTATCTCTACTTCCTGTTAATAGAAAGATCTCATGATCCAACTTAAACCATTATATTACCATGGAAACCCACCATTCTGACAGATAAAAATACTGTTGTGAAGGAATCTGCACAGGAGTTGGTCACATGTTTATCACTGAAGATAGACACAGAGTGCTGGAGTAACTCAGCGGGTCAGGCAGCACTCTGCAGAAAGGGAATGGGTGACATTATGGGTCAAGACCCTTCTTCAGTCTGACCCGCTGAGTTTTGTTTAGAGATACAGCGAGGAAGCAGGCCATTCGGCCCACCAAGTCCGCGCCGACCAGCAATCCCCGCTCACTAATGCACTAGGGGACAATTTACATTTACACCAAGCCAATTAACCTACAAACCCGCACGTCTTTGGAGTGTGGGAGGAAACCAGAGCACCCGGAGAAAACCCACGCAGGTCACGGGGAGAACGTGCAAACTCCGTACAGACAGCACCCGTAGTCGGGATCGAACCCGGGTCTCTGGCGCTGCATGCCTGAAACTGGCTGCTCACATTTCCACTCAAATCAATGTCATTGATAAAACATTCCACCACAAGTTTGAATGTTGCCACTGCCAATTAGTCCAAGCATGGTAATCAATATTCACTCTTTCTATCAGTGATTAGTATTTCCCTCAGCATCTGCACTTCTTTCTTAAGTATTTCCCTAAGTCTCTCCCCTTTCCTCAAAGACTAGTGGGCACAGCTGTAAGATTAGAGGGCAATGTTTAAACCAAGGGGCAAGTTGACCATATGGCAGTGCCTGTAAGCAGTGTGGGCAAGAGGCAGGAAGGACTCACCACATTACAAGCATAGTTAGAAACACCAGTTACACCGCAACGGATGTGTGTGGAATTAAGACAAATTAAAGGTAAGCTTGGAGAAGATTAGTTTAGTTTAGAGATACAGCGCGGAAACAGGCCCTTCGGCCCACCGAGTCCGTGCCGACTTTGTGCGTCTACCCGATCTATATTGTGCACCTCTATAAGATCACCCCCTCATCCTCCTGCGCTCCAAGGAATAGAGTCCCAGCCTGCCCCAGCCTCTCCCTGCAGCTCAGGGTCCCGGGTCATGGCAACATCCTGGTAAATCTTCTCTGAACCCTCTCCAGTTTCCACTGGGAAACCTCACGCATGGCAACGTTGGAGATGATCCAAGTGACAAGTGGAGTCTGGGAGACTTGCTTGTTATCTATCACAAGGTTTGCTGCCATTTTTTTCAGTTCCCATTTGAAAAAGCTGGAAGCTGTGACAAGAGCAAGGCAAGGGCTGCTTTTTTAATTGCTGCTCTTCAAAGCCTGGCACGGCGCAGAGTGCTGTCAATACCGGCCAAGCCAGCCATACACAGTTCGATCTTCCCACGACACCACCACTCAGTCCTCCTTTATCATCTGGATGGCAGGGGTGGTGGGAAATGTCGGGGGGGTTGCCCGCAGTCTTGCTGTGCGGCACTACAACCCTGCTCGCCAACCGTCAGCTTTACATCAGCAAACTTTGCTGCAAACATTCCCTCTCAGCACAATCCGCACTCTCTGCTTCTTTACGCCTTATTCCACTTGCTAATGAGATGCAGAATCTTCCAGAACTTATCCCGTGGCTCCTCATAAGTTCGTAAGTGATAGGAGCAGAATTTGGCCATTCGGCCCATCAGGTCTACTCTGCCATTCAATTATGGCTGATCTATCTCCTTCCTAACCCCATTCTCCTGCCTTCTCCCCATAACCCCTGACACCCATACTAATCACGAACCTATCAATCTCCGCCTTAAAAATATCCATTGACTTGTGGCCTCCACAGCCGTCTGTGGCAAAGAATTCCACAGATTCACCACCTTCTGACTAAAATTCATAGAAACATAGTTTCTATGTTAAAGAAATTCCTCCTCATCTCCTTCCTAAAGGAACGTCCTTTAATTCTGAGCTGTGCCCTCTGGTCTGAGACTCTCCCACTAGTGGAAACATCCTCTCCACATCCACTCTATCCAGGCCTTTCACATTCCCCCCCCCCCCCCACGTGTCAGAGATGTGTGGGCCAGTGGGTTAATTACCCCCGTGTATAGGCAGCTGGTGAAAATGAGGGGAGGGGGGGGTGAAATGGGGCAAGTGTAGGTCTAGTGTAACGAGGTGGTGTGGTGGTCGGCACGGACTCAGTGCGTCCAAGAGCCTGTTTCTGTGCTGTGTGGCAAGTTGTGTGTGGTCCGTGATATACGCTGACATCCATTTGCAACCTCTTGTACCTGTGGAAAATATACTCTACTCATGGCTGATCTAATAATAATATGAAGAATTAAAACACACTTCATTGTCATTGTAAAGACATACAACGGAATTCCAGGCGCTCTGCCCGAGCGGAGCTCCAACGTAACGTAATCACGAATAACGAATGACAACAATGTCAAGTTATAACGTGCAATATTTCACAGTCTAGTGTTGTGGCCGTACAACATATTGGCTATGGGGGCTGTGTGTTCAGTGCAGAGTTCACAGTGGTGATGGCCTTGGGGTAGAAACTGTTTGTTAATCTTGCGGTGTGTGATTTGATGGACGTGTAATGCTTTCCTGAGGGCAGAAGGGCAAACAAGTGACGTGTGGGATGAGATGGGGCCTTTAGGATGCGTGATGCCTTCCACAGGCAACGAGAGCTATAGATCTCTTCCAGGGCAGGCAGGTGTGTGTTGGTGATCTTCTGGGCTGTGTTGATGCCTTCTTGCCAGCCGCACAACTGTTGCCGTACCACACCAGGATGCCATGTGTCAGGACACTCTCTACGGAGCAACGGTAGAATGACACTGGCAGCTGTTGTGGCAAGTTGACCTTCCTGAGTGATCTTAGGAAGTTAAGCTGTTGTTGTGCCTTCTTTACCAGGGAGTGCGTGTTGGTTGACCACCTGAGATCTCTCCCTCCTAACTCCATTCTCCTGCCTTCAGCTCAGTTTAGTTTATTGTCACGTGTTCCGAGGTAGAGTGAAAAACGTTGTTGCTGCATGTTGACCAGCCAGACATTAGATGATTACAATTGAGTGTACAGATATCAGTGTACAGATACATGACAAGGGAATAACGTTTAGTGCAAGGCAAAACTAGTAAAGTCCAATCAAAGATAGTCCGAGGATCTTCAATGAGGTAGATAGTAGTTCAGGGCCGCTCTCTAGTTGCATAAGGATGGTTCGGTTGCCTGATAACAGCTGAATAAGGAGCAGAATTGGACCATTCGGCCCATCAGGTCTATTCCGCCATTCAATCATGGCTGATCTATCTCTCCCTCCTAACACCATTCTCCTGCCTTCTCCCCATAACCCCTGACACCCGTACTAATCACGAACCTGTCAATCTCCGCCTTAAAAATATCCATTGACTTGTGGCCTCCACAGCCGTCTGTGAGATTAGAGATGAGATTAGAGAGATTAGAGATTCCCTTTATTTGTCATTCAGACCTTTCGGTCTGAACGAAATTTCGTTGCCTGCAGTCATACATATAATAATAAATAACAAAACACACAATAAACACAAATTAACATCCACCACAGTGAGTTCACCAGGCACCTCCTCACTGTGATGGAGGCAAAAGTCTTCAAGTCTCTGTCTCTTCCCTCCTTGTTCTCCCTCTGCGTTGAGGCGATCCAGGCTTCTGACGCTGTGACCCCGCCGGGTGATGGCAAGTCTGTGGCAATGAATTCCACAGATTCACCACATTCTGACTAAAATTCATAGAAACATAGACTATGTTTCTATGTTAAAGAAATTCCTCCTCATCTCCTTCCTAAAGGAACGTCCTTTAATTCTGAGGCTGTGGCCTCTGGTCCGAGACTCTCCCAGTGGGTTAATTACCCCCCCCCCCCCCCCCCCGTGTATAGGCAGCTGGTGAAAATGAGGTGGGGGGGTGAAATGGGGCAAGTGTAGGACTAGTGTAACGAGGTGGTGTGGTGGTCGGCACGGACTCAGTGCGTCCAAGAGCCTGTTTCTGTGCTGTGTGGCCAGTTGTGTGTGGTCCGTGATATACGCTGACATCCATTTGCAACCTCTTGTCCCTCTGGAAAATATACTCTACTCAAAGAATCAGTGATTTAATGCAGGAGCGAACTGAAGTCAGACCTTGAACTTCCATATAACACATGGCCAAGAGGAAACTCTTGTATAGATTTGTTCAGGTAAAGAAATACCGTACAGAAAATGTCATCATTCAATTAATGGAAGAGATGGAGAACTTTACATCTGAAGTTCCTTCAGGAAATTCAGCTCAAGATTTGGCCCCTGGGGGCAGCACGATCGGTGGCCAATAAATCTTGCAGGATTAGATCCTGACTGTTATTTCAGATTGTCACCATTACAAGACTTTGGTCAGGCCACAGTTGGAGTGTCGCGAGCAGTTCTGGTCGCCCCCGTTACAGGAAGCATGTGGAGGCTTTGGAGACGGTGCAGCGGAGGTTTACCAGGATAGTGCACGGATTAGTGGGCATTAGCTACACGGGGAGGTTGGACAGACTTGGATTGTTTTCTCTGGAACGACAGATGTTGAGGGGAGACCTGAGAGAAGTCTATACAATGATGAGAGGCATAGACAGGGTAGACAGTCAGAAACCTTTTCCCCAGGGTGGAGATGTCAAAGACTAGAGGGCGCAGCTTTAAGGTTAGAGGGGCAAAGTTTAAAGGAGATGTGCGGGGCAGGGTTTTTTTACACAGAGGGTGGTGGGTGCCTGGAACGCGTTGCCAGGGGTGGTGGTGGAGGCAGATACGATAGTGGTGTTTAAGAGGCTTTTAGACAGGCAGGTGGATATGCAGGGAATGGAGGGATACGGATCACGTGCAGGCAGAGGGGATTAATTTAACTTGGCATCATGTACGGCACGGACATTGTGGGCCGAAGGGCCTGTTCCTGTGCTGGACTGTTCTATGTTCTGTGATTATCGCCAGAAGGCAAAATCATTTAATCTTCAAGCTCTTTCAGAAAACGCATGTTTTCTATGAAAATACATCAGTGTCCTTTCAGTCGGTTCAAAAGGCAATGGGATTTGACAAGAATAACTGGGGACAAAAATCACAAAATTGATGTGTTGTCTCTAGTGCGAAAAGTGTCAGTAATTTTCTGAAAAATATGTTTCAGTTTAGCCCAGCATTGATTTGTCAATGTGAGGTGACTGATTGCCAGCTGTCCGGGCGTGAGCGCAGTTATTGTTCCGGTGAAATACCTGTCAAACGTACCTAGAACATGGGGCAGTACAGCACAGGAGCAGGCCCTTCGGCCCATCGTGTCTGTACTGAGCGGGAGATTCCAGAGACAACATTTTCACACTTCTGTACCTCTTGCCCGATGGGAGAAGAGGGAGTGGCCGGTGTGAGACTGGTCCTTGATGATG
>JAXLNO010004900.1:0-22215 GCA_038087875.1 Malacoraja senta | reverse complement strand
CTCACCCGTCCACCCACTCACCCGTCCACCCACTCACCCGCCCACTCACCCGTCCACCCACTCACCCGTCCACCCACTCACCCGTCCACCCACTCACCCACCCATCCACTCACCCACCCACCCACTCACCCGTCCACCCACTCACCCGTCCACCCACTCACCCGCCCACTCACCCGTCCACCCACTCACCCGCCCACCCACTCACCCGCCCACCCACTCACCCACCCATCCACTCACCCGCCCACCCACTCACCCGTCCACCCACTCACCCGCCCACTCACCCGTCCACCCACTCACCCGTCCACCCACTCACCCGCCCACCCACTCACCCGTCCACCCACTCACCCGTCCACCCACTCACCCGCCCACTCACCCGTCCACCCACTCGCCCGCCCACCCACTCACCCGTCCACCCACTCACCCGCCCACCCACTCACCCGTCCACCCACTCGCCCGCCCACCCACTCACCCGCCCACCCACTCACCCGCCCACCCACTCACCCGTCCACCCACTCACCCGCCCACCCACTCACCCGTCCACCCACTCACCCGTCCACCCACTCACCCGCCCACTCACCCGTCCACCCACTCGCCCGCCCACCCACTCACCCGTCCACCCACTCACCCGCCCACTCACCCGTCCACCCACTCGCCCGCCCACCCACTCACCCGTCCACCCACTCACCCGTCCACCCACTCACCCGCCCACCCACTCACCCGTCCACCCACTCACCCGTCCACCCACTCACCCGCCCACTCACCCGTCCACCCACTCACCCGCCCACCCACTCACCCGCCCACCCACTCACCCGCCCACCCACTCACCCACCCACCCACTCACCCACCCATCCACTCACCCACCCACCCACTCACCCGTCCACCCACTCACCCGTCCACCCACTCACCCGTCCACCCACCCACTCACCCACCCACCCACTCACCCGTCCACCCACTCACCCGTCCACCCACTCACCCGTCCACCCACTCACCCGTCCACCCACTCACCCGTCCACCCACCCACCCGTCCACCCACTCACCCGTCCACCCACTCACCCGTCCACCCACTCACCCGTCCACCCACTCACCCGCCCACTCACCCGTCCACCCACTCACCCGCCCACTCACCCACCCATCCACTCACCCACCCATCCACTCACCCGCCCACCCACTCACCCGTCCACCCACTCACCCGCCCACTCACCCACCCATCCACTCACCCACCCATCCACTCACCCGCCCACCCACTCACCCGCCCACCCACTCACCCACCCACTCACCCGTCCACCCACTCACCCGTCCACCCACTCACCCGCCCACCCACTCACCCACCCACCCACTCACCCGCCCACCCACTCACCCATCCACCCACTCACCCACCCACCCACTCACCCGTCCACTCACCCGTCCACCCACTCACCCGTCCACCCACTCACCCGCCCACCCACCCACTCACCCGCCCACTCACCCGTCCACCCACTCACCCACCCACCCACTCACCCGTCCACTCACCCGTCCACCCACTCACCCGTCCACCCACTCACCCGCCCACCCACCCACTCACCCGCCCACTCACCCGCCCGGCTACTGTAGGGGCTCCCGCGGCCGCCTCACCTACACCAGCGCCACCGCCTTGGGCACCGCAAACACCACCTCCCAGCCATAGAGTGATACAGCACGGCAACAGGCCCTTCGGCCCTACTCGCCCACGACGACCAACATGTCCCATCTACACTAGTCCCAACTGCCCACGTTTGGCCCATATCCCTCCAAACCTGTCCTATCCATGTACCAGTCTAAATGTTTCATAAACGTTGCGATAGTCCCAGCCTCAACTACCTCCTTTACACTTTACACTTCAGCTCACTTGCTCGGCTCCTGTCTTTTCTCAAATGATTTAAGGACGAGCTTCGTAAGAATTAAACCTCTCACTGAGTTTTTGTTCCCTCCGCTTTTGTTGCAACTCCAGTACTAAAAGTCTCCTCTTAGTGTGTATGAACTGCAGACGCTGGTTCACACCGAAGATAGACACAGAGTCTTGGCTAGCCCTTGCTGTCTCCTCCCCTTCCTCAGCCCTCTGGCTGTCTCCTCCCCATCCCTCAGCCCTCGGGCTCCTCCTCAGCCTTTTTTCCTTTCTTCTCCCCACCCCCTATCAGTCTGAAGAAGGGTTTCGGCCCGAAACGTTACCTATTTCCCTTCGCTCCATAGATGCTGCTGCACCCGCTGAGTTTCTCCAACACCTTTGTCTACCTTGGAGTAACTTAGCTGGTTTAATGCATTCACCTGCTGCCTTCTGGTGGCCATTCGTGGTATTACTCTGTACGATAAAACAAGTTAATTCAGTCTGGAGGGTCCCGACCTGTAACGTCACCTATCCATGTTCTCCACAGATGCTGCCTGACCCGCTGAGTTACTCCAGCACTCTGTGAAACGTCACCTATCCATGTTCTCCACAGATGCTGCCTGACCCGCTGAGTTACTCCAGCACTCTGTGAAACGTCACCTATCCATGTTCTCCACAGATGCTGCCTGACCCGCTGAGTTACTCCAGCACTCTGTGAAACGTCACCTATCCATGTTCTCCACAGATGCTGCCTGACCCGCTGAGTTACTCCAGCACTCTGTGTGAAACGTCACCTATCCATGTTCTCCACAGATGCTGAGTCCATCTAATCCCCTCTGCCTGCACGTGACCCGTATCCCTCCATTCCCTGCATATCCACGTGCCTGTCTAAAAGCCTCTTAAACACCGCAGGGAGAGTCCACTAGGCCCATCAAGCCTTCCCTGCCAATTAATATGATCATGATCTATTCTGTCCCAACTCCTCTCCTGTGTGAGTTCCCCAGAACCCGGAATTAAAATGTTTCTACTTCCTCATCAGATGTTCCCCAATGACCAATCCTAGAAATGTTCTGTTATAACCACAGCTGTGTATAGAATAAATGAAATGATCTAACACCAGCAAACGTGAAAAACACAAATAAAGTACAAAGGTTGGTCTGTGTCGACCAGCGATCCCCGCACACTAACACTAGCCTACACACACTCACACTGTCCTACACACACTCACACTATCCTACACACACTCACACTGTCCTACACACACTCACACTGTCCTACACACATAAGGGACAATTTACAGAAGCCAATTAATCTACAAACCTGCACGTCTTTGGAGTGTGGGAGGAAACCGGAGCACCCGGAGAAAATCCAAGCAGGTCACGGGGGGAACGTGCAAACTCCGTACAGACAGCACCTGTAGTCAGGATGGAACCCGGGTCTCTGGCGCTGTGAGGCAGCAGCTCTTTCACTTCGATATTTTGGAGATCTTCAGCTGCTGGAATGATTTAACTTCTCTGTAACTTGAGTGCGTCGCTGCTGTCTCAGTGTGTTGGATAGAACTAGTGTATGGGTGGTCGGCACCGACTCGGTGGCGCTGAAGGGCCACTTTCCACGAGGTATCACAAACAAAAATGAAACTGATGAAAATGTGTTCAGCTGGGACTGCTTTCCCAAGATCGCAGCATGTCGAGGGGGGGACCTTATGGACCTAAATAAAGTTCATAAGTGATAGGAGCAGCGTTAGGCCATTCGGCCCATCAAGGCTACTCCATTCAATCATGGCTGATCTATTTTTCCCTCCTAACCCCATTCTTCTGCCTTCTCCCCATAACCCCTGACACCCGTACTAATCAAGAATCTATCTATCTCCGCCTTAAAAATATCCACTGACTTGGCCTCCACAGCCGTCTGTGGCAATGAATTCCACAGATTCACCACCCTCTGACTAAAGAAATTCCTCCTCATCTCCTTCCTAAAGGAACATCTTTTAATTCTGAGTCCTAGACTCTCCCACTAGTGGAAACATCCTCCCCACATCCACTCTGTCCAGGCCTTTCACTATTCGGTGTCATCCATTCAACTTTACAAATCATAAAATGTTGCTTTAACTTATAACATCCGGTTATAATGAAACTTGCTTGTTTGAAATACTAACACAACATGCACAAGAATTCCTCAAAACTGTTCACATTTATTTAAGAAAGATGAAGAAAAGCCCGGCATGATGTTGGTTAATGACTGTAAAATTCTGTGAGACCAAAACTCAGACACGAGTGGAGAACGTACACACAATGCACATACACAGAGCCAGATTCACGTATAGGCTTCATAGGCTCTTCATCAAAATCCGACACTGCACATACGCTGATGAATTGGAATCTACATCACACGTGGAGAACCTTAAACATTGCAAACCTCTACACCCACCACATGGATATGGGCCAAACGCGGGCAGGTGGGACTGGCCTAGTTGGGTCAGCATGGACGTGTTGGGCCGAAGGGCCTGTACGACTCTATGATAGGGGTGGCTAAAAATAGTTGCGTCTGCATAATATATTTATGATTCATGGCATTTAGAAAATTGAATTTGTGATTATATCCAAAAATAATTTGGTTAAATCAACATGATGTGTTTTATTCAGTCATATAACCATATAACCATATAACCATAACAGCACGGAAACAGGCCACCTCGGCCCTTCAAGCCCGTGCCGAACACTTTTTTTTAAATTTTTATTTTTTTAAATTTTTTTTAAACTTCCCCCTAGTCCCATCTACCTGCACTCAGACCATAACCCTCCATTCCTTTCCCGTCCATATACCCATCCAATTTATTTTTAAATGATAAAATCGAACCTGCCTCCACCACTTCCACTGGAAGCTCATTCCACACAGCTACCACTCTCTGAGTAAAGAATTCCCCCCATTTTACCCCTAAACTTCTGTCCCTTAATTCTCAAGTCATGTCCCCTTGTTTGAATCTTCCCTTCTCTCCATGGAAAAAGCTTATCCACGTCAACTCTGTCTAACCCGCTCATAATTTTAAAGACCTCTATCAAGTCCCCTCTTAACCTTCTGCGCTCCAAAGAATAAAGACCTAACTTGTTCAACCTTTCTCTGTAACTTAGTTGCTGAAACCCAGGCAACATTCTAGTAAATCTCCTCTGTACTCTCTCTATTTTGTTGACATCCTTCCTATAATTAGGCGACCAAAATTGTACTCCATACTCCAGAATTGACCTCACCAATGCCTTGTACAATTTTAACATTACATCCCAACTTCTATATTCAATGCTCTGATTTACAAACGCCAGCACCCTAAAAGCTTTCTTTACCACCCTATCTACATGAGATTCCACCTTCAGGGAACTATGCACAGTTATTCCTAGATCCCTCTGTTCAACTGCATTCCTCAATTTGCTACCATTTACCATGTACGTCCTATTTTGATTTGTCCTGCCGAGACATAGCAGATGGAGATGTCAGCATTAAACTCCATCTGCCATCTTTCAGCCCACTCTTCCAAATGGCCTAAATCTCTCTGTAGACTTTGAAAATCTACTTCATTATCCACACCACCACCTATCTTAGTATCATCTGCATACTTACTAATCCAATTTTCCACACCATCATCCAGATCATTGATGTACATGACAAACATCAGTGGACCCAACACAGACCCCTGAGGCACCCCCCTAGTCACCGGCCTCCAACCTGACAAACAGCCATCCACCATTACTCTCTGGCATCTCCCATTCAGCCACTGTTGAATCCATCTTGCTACTCCACCATTAATACCCAACGATTGAATCTTCTTAACCAACCTACCATGAGGAACCTTGTCAAAGGCCTTACTGAAGTCCATATATACAACATCCACTGCTTTACCCTCATCAATTTCCCTAGTAACCTCTTCGAAAAATTCAAGAAGATTAATCAAGCATGACCTTCCAGGCACAAATCCATGTTGACTGTTCCTAATCAGACCCTGCTTATCCAGATGCTTATATATATTATCTCTAAGTATCCTTTCCATTAATTTGCCCACCACTGACGTCAAACTAACAGGTCTATAATTGCTAGGTTTACTCTTAGAACCCTTTTTAAACAACGGAACAACTTGCGCAGTACGCCAATCCTCCGGCACTATTCCCGTTTCTAATGACATTTGAAATATTTCTGTCATAGCCCCTGCTATTTCTACACTAACTTCCCTCAATGTCTTAGGGAATATCCTGTCAGGACCTGGAGACTTATCCGTTTTCATATTTTTCAAAAGTGTCCGCACCTCCTCTTCTTTGAATCTCACAGTTTCCATTGCTACTCTGCTTGTTTCCCTTACCTCACATAATTCCATATCCTTCTCCTTGGTGAATACCGAAGAAAAGAAATTGTTCAATATCTCCCCCATCTCTTTTGGCTCTGCAGATAGCTGTCCACTCTGACTCTCTAATGGACCAATTTTATTCCTTGTTATCCTTTTGCTATTAATATAGCTGTAGAAACCCTTTGGATTTACTTTCACCTTACTTGCCAAAGCAATCTCATATCTTCTTTTAGCTTTTCTAATTTCTTTCTTAATATTCTTTTTACATTCTTTATACTCCTCAAGCACCTCATTTACTCCATGCTGCCTATAAATATTGTAGATCTCTCTCTTTTTCCGAACCAAGTGTCCAATTTCCCTTGAAAACCATGGCTCTTTCCAAAATAAAACCAGGAGATTTATTCATCCGGAAATTTATTTTTCAATTGATCTTTTATCCAGCACATATTTCTGCCGATATCATAAAACCAACATGGAATTTCAAACATAAATCATCATCGTAAATTTAAAATTTCATCTTAATCTGAATCATTATGGCCCCAAGTATAAAATGGCTACTCCTCTCAAAGATGAATTAATGTCAGGCCAAGAAGCCGTCAGTATTAGCTACAGGGAGTGTTTAGTTTAGAGATACAGCGCGGAAACAGGCCCTTCAGCCCACCGAGTCCTTGCTGACCAGCGATCCCCGCACACTAACACTATCCTACACACACTAGGGACAATTTGCATATATACCAAGCCAATTAACCTACAAACCTGCACGTCTTTGGAGTGTGGGAGGAAACCGGAGCACCCGGAGAAAACCCACGCAGGTCACGGGGAGAACGTACACACTCCGTACAGACAGCACCCGTAGTCAGGATGGAACCCGGGTCTCTGGCGCTGTGAGGCAGCAACTCTACCGCTGCGACACCGTGCCGACCTTAAACAAGAGACATTGGACAGACTTGGATTGTTTTCCCTGGAACGCCAGAGGTTGAGAGGAGGCCTGGTAGAAGTTTATAAAATGATGAGAGGCATAGATAGGGTAGACAGTCAGAACCTTTTTACCAGGATGGAAATATCAAATACTAGAGGGCGCAGCATTAAGGTTAGAGGGGCAAAGTTTAAAGGAGATGTGCGGGGCAGGTTCTTTTACACAGAGGGTGGTGGGTGCCTGGAACGCGCTGCCAGGGGGTGGTGGTGGAGGCAGATACGATAGTGGTGTTTAAGAGGCTTTTAGACAGGCAGGTGGATATGCAGGGAATGGAGGGATACGGATCACACGCAGGCAGAGGGGATTAGTTTAACATGGCATCATGTACGGCACGGACATTGTGGGCCGAAGGATATTGTGTATTGTGCGTCCCATACATCTCCTGGTTTTATTTTTCTTTAATATATTCTTAAATCTATCAAGAAATAGTTTTTAAAACGCAACATATATTTAAATGTTTGCAAACACTGCTTACATATTCATGTGTTGTACTGTTCTATGTTCATCCAATGTAAACGACCCCAGAGTTAATCAAGAAAACTCCACAGATTAAGCTGGTTATTTTGCACCAGAGAACATTAGGAGGTACAGACTGAATGATTTTTTTTTCTTAATTAACTAAGGAATTACTCATTGTTTTCTAACATGGAGTGGTTTCTAAATGTGTTCACAAGGTACAACTCACAGTGTTGTCCAGGGTAGAGGATTCTAAAACTAGAGGGCACAGGCTTAAGGTGAGAGGGGGGAGAGATTGAAAAGGGACCTCAGGGGCATCTTTTCCACTCAGAGGGTGGTCCGTATCTGGAACGAGCTGCCAGAGGAAGCTGCAGAAGCGGGTACAATCACGACTTTTAAAAGACATTTGGACAGGGAGAGTTTAGAGGGAATTGCGGCAAATGCAGGCAAATGGGACTAGCCCGGTCTACCAGCTTGTTCAGCACGGGCAAGGTGGGCAAGGTGGGCAAGGTGGGCTGAAGAGCCTTGTCTCCATGCCCTACAACTCAAGGACTCTGGATTTAAATTTCCCATCTACCATAATAACATTTGAATTTAAGTTTACAATAAATTATCCACACCCTCAGTATTATTCTCGTAACATATCAATAATGCTGCAATAAAAATATCATTCATAAAAGCTATTTGAAATCCCATCCCATACATCTCCTGGGTTTTAAAATGCTTATTTTTTCTTTATTATATTCGTTTCCACCACATTTATCAAATACTCCAGCACTCTGTGAAACGTCACCTATCCATGTTCTCCACAGATGCTGCCTGACCCGCTGAGTTACTCCAGCACTCGGTGAAACGTCACCTATCCATGTTCTCCACAGATGCTGCCTGACCCGCTGAGTTACTCTGGCACAGTGTACTTCTGTGCTTTGTAAGCTATACGGAACCACACTATAAATGATAAGGTAGACCAAAATGCTGGAGAAACTCAGCGGGTGCGGAAGCATCTATGGAGCGAAGGAAATAGGCAACGTTTCGGCCCGAAACCCTTCCGGGTTTCGGCCTGAAACGTTGCCTATTTCCTTCAGGGTTTCGGCCCGAAAGGTTGCCCATTTCCTTCGCTCCACAGATGCTGCCTGACCCGCTGAGTTACTCCAGCACTCTGTGAAACGTCACCTATCCATGTTCTCCACAGATGCTGCCTGACCCGCTGAGTTACTCCAGCACTCTGGGAAACGTCACCTATCCATGTTCCGGCAGCATCTATGGAGCGAAGGAAATAGGCAACGTTTCGGCCTGAAACCCTTCCGGGTTTCGGCCTGAAACGTTGCCTATTTCCTTCAGGGTTTCGGCCCGAAAGGTTGCCCATTTCCTTCGCTCCACAGATGCTGCCTGACCCGCTGAGTTACTCCAGCACTCTGTGAAACGTCACCTATCCATGTTCTCTACAGATGCTGCCTGACCCGCTGAGTTACTCCAGAACTTTATTTATCTTCAGATTTGCCAATTCCTTCCCAAGTGGGAGCTTTTACCTCCTCCATGTCTGATTAGGTTTGAAGGGATATTTGCAGTAATATATTATTGGCAATGATTGGCTAACTGTTCAAGTCTACTCGCTGTCTGACTGAGGACTGGTTAGCATGCCACAAAAGCTTTTCACTGTACCTCGGTACACGTGACAATAAGCTCAACTGACATCCAGACCTGGTACAAGGCAAAGTTCAAAATATAATTCTTCACTTTCAGCCTTTGATAGGCCAGCAGAATATTCCCACATTCATAAATCATGCACATTTTTCAGCCTGATCATTTATTCCAATCTTATTTCCCAAATCCAGCAAAACACGAAGAGCTGGAGCAACTCAGCGGATCACGCGGCGTCTGTGGAGGGAATGGACAGACGATGTTTCGGGTCGAGGCCCTTCTTCAGGACCCAACGCAAAATGTCGTCTGCCCATTACCCTCCACAGATATACTTTAAACTTTAAAGATACAATATAGATACAGGCCCTTCGGCCCACCGAGTCTGTACTAACCAGTGATCACCACATACACCAGCACTATCCTACACACTAGGGGAAAAGCTTTTCACTGTACCTCGGTACACGTGACAATAAACTCAACTGAACACTATCCTACACACACACACCAGGGACAATTTAACATTTTACAGAAGCCAATTAACCTACAAACCTGCACGCCTTTGGAGTGTGGGAGGAAACCGGAGCACCCGGAGAAAACCCACGCAGGTCACAGGGAGAACGTGCAAACTCCGTACAGACAGCACCCGTAGTCAGGATGGAACCCGGGTTTCTGGCGCAGTCAGGCAGCAGCTCTACCCGCTGCCCCACCGTGCCGCCCCTCAGATGCTGCCTGACCCACCAGGTTCCTCCAGCACTCTGTGTTTTGCTCAAGATTCCAGCATCTGCAGTTCCTCGTGGCTTCATTTCCTAACTTATTAGTTGACAGACTAATAAAGAACAAAGCTGGACACAAAAAGCTGGAGTAACTAAGTGGGACGGGCAGCATCTCTGGAGAGAAGGGATGGGTGACGCTTCGGGTCGAGACCCTTCTTCAGACTGATGACAGCGATATTATTTCCCTTCATGGTCAGGGAACTATTACAGTGTAGAACCTAAATAACCAAAAATGCATTCAATTTGCAAGATTTTATTGTTCACCGCAACTTAGTTAAACCACTGTAACTTAAATCAAATTTATAGAAACCTTTCCCAGTAACTCATTCAAAGCAACATTTCACCTTCCTAGTTATCTTAAATAGTGCAACACTATTTCACAGTTTCAAAATGTCAACTCACCAATTAATTCGTAATGTAAACAGTCGATAGCGTCTAAGGATCAACTTGTTCAAAGTGAGTGGACGAGTAGACCTTGATCAGTACGGGAGTCAGTGGCTATGGGGGAAAAGCAGGAACGGGGTACTGATTGGGGATGATCAGCCATGATCACATTGAATGGCGGTGCTGGCTGGAAGGGCCGAATGGCCTACTCCTGCAACTATTGTCGATGGGCCGAATGGCCTAATTCGGATCCTAGAATTTATGAAGTTATGAAATAGTTCTAAGCAAGCGACATTTTGGTTTGTCAAATTTATCTTTATATAAATAAGGGCTAACCAGACATGTGAAGCGTTGGCTGTTGTCAATGCTGCCTGGTTTATAAGCCGAAGTTTACCGAACTACAAGTTTAACGAGTATAAAATGTCACAATCAATTGTGGAGGTTAAAAGTGTGTCAGTATATTGTGTCTTTAATGCATTCACCTGCTGCCTTCTGGTGGTTATTCCTGGTATTACTCTGTATGATAAAACTGAGACAGGTTTGAAGAATCCCGACCTGTAACGTCACCTATCCATGTTCTCCACAGATGCTGCCTGACCCGCTGAGTTACTCCAGCACTCTGGGAAACGTCACCTATCCATGTTCTCCACAGATGCTGCCTGACCCGCTGAGTTACTCCAGCACTCTGGGAAACGTCACCTATCCATGTTCCGGCAGCATCTATGGAGCGAAGGAAATAGGCAAAGTTTCGGCCCGAAACCCTTCTGGGTTTCGGCCCGAAACGTTGCCTATTTCCTTCAGGGTTTCGGCCCGAAAGGTTGCCCATTTCCTTCGCTCCACAGATGCTGCCTGACCCGCTGAGTTACTCCAGCACTCTGTGAAACGTCACCTATCCATGTTCCCCACAGATGCTGCCTGACCCGCTGAGTTACTCCAGCACTCTGTGAAACGTCACCTATCCATGTTCTCCACAGATGCTGCCTGACCCGCTGAGTTACTCAGTGTGGGGGCTTTGGTGAGGAGGTTTACCAGAATGCTGCCCGGATTACAGAGCATTAGCTACAGTGAGGACAGACTTGGATCATTTTCTCTAGAATTTCAGAGACTGAAAGGGGGAGACCTGATAGAAGTCAATAAAATTATGAAAGGCGTGGATAGACACTCAGAACCTTTATCCCAGGGTGGAAATGTCAAATGCTAGAGGGCGTAGCTTTAAGGTGAGAGGGGCAAAGTTTAAAGGAGATGTGTCGGGCAGGTTTTTTTTACACAGAGGGTGGTGGGTGCCTGGAACGCGCTGCCAGGGGGTGGTGGTGGAGGCAGATACGATAGTGGTGTTTAAGAGGCTTTTAGACAGGCAGGTGGATATGCAGGGAATGGAGGGATACGGATCACGTACAGGCAGTGGACATCAGTTTAACTTGGCATCATGTTCGGCACGGACATTTTGGGCCGAAGGGCCTGTTCCTGTGCTGGACTGTTCTATTCTCAAATTCTCCCTGAAAGCGTTATAAAGTTTCTCTAAAGTCCCTGGAAGAATAGACGTTCCCTTTAATTCAGCGCTGTACTGCCACTCAAACATTGCTTAACATAACATTCGCTGAATTGAAAATGATTAGCAATAATTTGGTGTTGATTTGTGGTAGATCTGGTAAATATTAAAATAACATTGAACATTTCTTACATATATAAACAGAAATATAAATATACCAGCAGATCAACCAGTAATTGCAGAGAGAAACACAAGATGCGGAGGAATTTCTTTAGCCAGAGGGTGGTGAATCTGTGTGAATTCATTGCCACAGACGGCTGTGGAGACCACAAGTCAGTGGGTGTTTTTAAGGTGGAGTAACAGATTCTTAATTAGACAATAGGCAATAGGTGCAGGAGTAGGCCATTCGGCCCTTTGAGCCAGCATTAAGGGTGTCAGGGGTTATGGGGGGGAAGGCAGGAGAATGGGGTTAAGAGGGATAGATCAGCCATGATTGAATGGGATAGAGGTGATGGGCCGAATGGTCTAATTCTGCTCCTATCACATGAACTTACCAAGATGACTTTTCATCCGATCTGACATTTCAGATTTCAGATTGACCTATACTTTTTCACACAGAGGGTGGTGGGTGTACGGAACGAGCTGCCACAGCGGGTAGTTGCGGCTGGGACTATCACAACATTGAAGACATTTAGACAGGTACATGGATAGGACAGGTTTGGAGGGATATGGGCCAAACGCAGGCAGGTGGGACTAGTGTAGATGGGACATAGTTGGTCGGTGTGGGCAAGTTGGGCCGAAGGGCCTGTTTCTGTGCAGTGTGACTCTAATTAACAAGGGTGACTGTATGTGTAATGGGGGACATCACTGTACATCAGACCAGCCACCACTTGTAATCAACAAATAGGTTTTAAGGATAAACTACGAAACAATGACTTTCAAAGCACAAAGTAGCATCTTCACAGTGATGAGAGTTGCTGGAGTCAACATTGACATCGATCCTGACGGGAAGGGTCTGCATGTATATACATATATATTAAAAACTTACACGTCATTCTGTGAGGCAAATTTTACAATCTGCATCAATTAAATCATTTCTTTCGCTGATTTGCACACCATAAATATGATGAATGACATTTTAAACGATGGATATTATAATCGCAGTACATGTCCACCACCGATTATCCGCATACTGATGGCCTGGCACCTCCTTCACAGAGTTACAGAGTGATACAGCGTGGAAACAGGCTCTTCACAGGGTTACAGAGTGATACAGCGTGGAAACAGGCCCTTCGGCCCAACTTGCCCACACCGACCAACGTGTCCCATCTACACTAGTCCCACCTGCCTGCGTTTGGCCCATATCCCTCCACACCTGTCCTATCCATGTACCAGTCTTTAATATGGACAAGAGAGCGCTTGAAATTCCTGCACTCGTCAGACGAGTTTAGTTTAGTTTAAAGATACAGGAAATAGGCCACTTCGGCCCACCGTGTCCACACCAACCACATACGGGCACTATCCTACACACACTAGGGGACAATCAACAATCTTTACAGAAGCCAATTAACCCACAAACCTGCGCGTCTTTGGAGTGTGGGAGGAAACCGGGGCACCCGGAGAAAACCCACGCAGGTCACGGGGAGAACGTGCAAACTCCGCACAGACAGCGCCGGTAGTCAGGATGGAACCCGGGTCTCTGGCGCTGTGAGGTAGCGGCTCTACCGCTGCACCACCGTGCCGGCCACAACTTCACCGTGTGGCTGCGGTGTACATGGTGTGCAGCAAACACTCTCTTGGGGCTCTTTATTTGTTTCGGGCAGGTCCATGGAGGCGAGGGAGGGGCAGAGTTAGTGGCTCACAGGTGTATTGTTATATTATCGTGATGTTGAATTATTATAACGTGGTGGGTGTACGGAACAAGCTGCCAGAGGTGGTAGTTGAGGCTGGGACTATCCCAACGTTTAAGAAACAGTTGGACAGGTACATGGATAGGACAGGTTTGGAGGGATATGGACCAAACGCAGGCATGTAGGTCAAGTGTAGATGGGGCATGTTGGGCCGAAGGGCCTGTTTCTACGTTGTGTCACTCTCTCACTCTATGGCCTCTGTTGGTCCGGGATAATCTTGGATAGCTCGCAACAAAGGCTTTTCACTGTACCTCGGTACACGTGACATTAAACTAAACTGAACTAAAGTGGAGTATTGTGAGCAATTTTGGGCCCCGTATCTGAGGAAGGATGTGCCGGCTCTGGAGAGGGTCCAGAGGAGGTTTACAAGAACGATCCCAGGAATGAGTGGGTTAACGTACGATGAGCGTTTGTCGGCACTGGGCCTGTACTCGCTGGAGTTTAGAAGGTTGAGGGGGGACCTCATTGAAACTTACCGAATAGTGAAAGGCCTGGATAGAGTGGATGTGGAGAGGATGTTTCCACTAGTGGGAGAGTCTAGGACCAGAGGGCACAGCCACAGAATAAAAGGACGTTCATTTAGAAAGGAGATGGGGAGGAATGTCTTTAGCCAGAGGGTGGTGAATCTGTGGGATTAATTGGCACAGACGGCTGTGGAGGCCAAGTCAGTGGATATTTTTAAGGCGGAGATAGATAGATTCTTGATCAGTACGGGTGTCAGGGGTTATGGGGAGAAGGCAGGAGAATGGGGTTGGGAGGGGTAGATAGATCAGCCATGATCGAATGGCGGAGGAGACTTGATGGGCCGAATGGTCTAATTTTGCTCCTATCCCTTATGAACTTACAAACTAAACTAATCTATTGCGACAAGGATCTGGGACCAAGGGTGCCGGAAGATGGGTGGTGGACCTGTAGTTTGTAGAACATTGCAGCTGACTGCAAATGGAGCACAAGACCAGATGAGGCATCAAAGCACACAGGTGATGATGGGACATGTACACACTGATGGCTGGGGCAGGGTTACTGAGACTGATTGCAAGCTCTTCCTGAGATACACGTTGTCCGTCTGGCAACGAGGGGGGTGGCGGCCGGTTTGGACAAATTCTGCGAGGTCTGCGGCCTCAATAAGGCGAACAAACAGCGACTGTTTGCGAAAGGTTCTCGGAGAAACGGGGCGAGGAGGAGGGGCAGTAACGTTCAGGAGATGTCATCGTCCCCCGACTTCAGCTGTGTTTGGCATCAGCTCCTCACGTGCAGCGGCTGGGATTGCCGCCAACATCCTCCAACGCCAAGGTCCCGTCTTCATATATTGCGCGCTCGAGGCGACTTCAGTTGTACCGACTCAAAGATATCCTCTTTATCCTTGGACAAGAAAAGAAAAAATAGTGAATGGATGAATGAATAAACGAATGAATGCTTCATTGTCAAGTTAGTGTGAAATTCTTTGCTTGCTAAAGGCCCTGTCCCACTTGGGCATCGTGTGGCCGTCACGCAGATGGCGCGCGAAGGTTTTGTACATCCCAGGGTTTTGGGATGTACAAAATGTTCGCGCGCCATCTGCGTGACACGCAAATGACGCCCGTGGTTCAGGCCCTTTACCTGTGGAATAAAGATCAAGCTCACACAAAGTGATTAGAACCCATAGTATTTTATTAGCAACGCTGCAGAGGTAACGCAACGAGCTTTCATCTCAGCATTCATACCTAGTCGAAGAGCGAGAGAGAGAGAGAGAGATAGCTCTCTGACAAGCCTGACACTAATCTACTATACCCAAGGTATGCAAATAATCGCCACATAAAGGGCACCGACGGAGTTACAAAGTACCCCCTTTGTGCCCTCTGGTCCTAGACTCTCCCACTAGTGGAAACATCCTCTCCACATCCACTCTATCCACCCACAACCACCAACTCCACCATCCAGCTTAATCTTTAGAGTTTTCTTGATTAATTCTGGGGCGGTTTACATTGGATGAACACAGAACAGTCCAGCACAGGAACAGGCCCTTCGGCCCACAATGTCCGTGCTGGACATGATGCCAAGTTAAACTAATCCCCTCTGCCTGCGTGTGATCCGTATCCCTCCATTCCCTGCATATCCACCTGCCTGTCTAAAAGCCTCTTAAACACCACGATCGTATCTTGCCTCCACCACCACCCCTGGCAACGCGTTCCAGGCACCCACCACCCTCTGTGTAAAAGAACCTGCCCCGCACATCTCCTTTAACCTGTTGGTACACAAAAATGCTGGAGAAACTCAGCGGGTGCAGCAGCATCTATGGAGCGAAGGAAATAGGTAACGTTTCGGGCCGAAACCCTTCTTCAGTAGCCCCATCTCCTTTAACCTGTTCACTGCCAAGTTGCATGCTCACTATTGGCCATGAGCAGAGTATACTGGAGGCTGGCATTGAACAGGTGAAGCTTTGCCCTCTTGTCTTTGTCACGTCCACCCTGGGGCGAGAAGGTTCTGACTGTCTACCCCTTCTGATACCAGTTGGAACAGTTTGCGGGTGGTGGAGGCGGGCGCCCAATTGCGGGTGGTGGAGGCGGGCTTCCAATTGCTGCTCACCTTTGAAGCTAACGACTTGAGCTTCCCCAACAGTGACGATTTTTTGGAGTAGAACACATCCTCCTCATTGTCTTCGCCCTCCATGATTGCGCAGCTATCTGCGGCCGGCAGCTCCACCTCCCTGGAGTTTGCGTTCATCACCAGCTTGGAATATTTGTACTCCAACCTGAACGATAGAGGAGAGATCAGGATTAAAGTCGGGGAGAGACGAGGCCGTGGGCTGAGCTGTTGGGTTCATTCAGTTTTGGTTTGGTTTGGTTTAGTTTAGAGATACAGCACGGAAACAGGCCCTTCGGCCCACCGAGTCCGCGCCGACCAGCGATCCCTGCACACTAACACTATCCCACACACACTCGGGACAATTTTTTATATTTATACATTTATACCAAGCCAATTAACCGACAAGTCTGGCTGCCTGCGCGTCTTTGGAGTGCGGGAGGAAACCGAAGATCTCGGAGAAAACCCACGCAGGTCACGGGGAGAACGTGCAAACTCCGTACAGACAGCACCCGTAGTCAGGATGGAACCCGGGTCTCTGGCGCTGTTAATGCCACGACGCTAAGATCATGCTTCCTGGCCACTCGTTGCGTGCTAGCCACAGAAGCAGAGCAACAATGACAACTTACAATCGCTCCGCGCTCTTAAATCCCTATCATGTATCTAGTTTAGTTCAGAGATACAGCGTGGAAAGAGGCCCTTCGGCCCAACGGGTCCACGCCGTCCAGCGATCCCCGCACATTAACACCAACCCTACACACACTCGGGACAATTTTTACACTTATACCAAGCCAATTAACCTACAAACCCGCACGTCTTTGGAGTGTGGGAGGAGACCGGAGCATCCGGAGAAAACCCACGCAGGTCACGGGGAGAACGTACAAACTCCGTACAGACAGCACCCGTAGTCAGGATGGAACCCGGGTCTCTGGCGCTGTGAGGCAGCAGCTCTACCCGCTGCGCTCGATTATGATCATCTATTGTCTTTCCGCTGACTGGTTAGCACGCAACAAAAGCTTTTCACTGTACCTCGGTACACGTGACAATAAACTAAAGGGAACCCTGCAGCCACTGCGCCCCCAGGGTAACGTCCGTGACGTTACTGGTGTTGACTTACTTCTTGTTCTTTTTCCAGAAGTAACAGGTTAAGATGATGAGGAGGACGGCGGTGAAGGCTCCGATTCCCACCACCACTTTCAACCAGAAGTCGATCATCTCGCAGTTGGCGATGGCCTTGGCGGGCAGTGGAGACCCTTTCATGCAAACCTTCGGCTCCTTCCAAACGTATGTCGTTTCCTTCATGACAAAATAACATCGGCAACCTTACGCCCGGAATCACGATGTTCCCAGCCGGCCGCTGATGGGGACGGATGGACGGTGTGTTTGCCATGCCCACGGGCGGTGGAATCGGCGGAGGTGGTGGTGGTGGTTGTGGGCGGTGGTGGTTGTGGGCGGTGGTGGCTGTGGGCGGTGGTGGCTGTGGGCGGTGGTGGCTGTGGGCGGTGGTTGCTGTTGGTGGTGGTGGCTGTGGGCGGTGGTGGCTATTGGTGGTGGCTGTGGGCGGTAGCAGTTGTGGGCGGTAGCGGTTGTGGGCGGTGGTCAGGGTGGGCGGTGGTGGCTGTGGGTGGTGGTGGCTGTGGGCGGTGGTGGCTGTGGGCGGTGGTGGCTGTGGGTGGTGGTGGCTGTGGGTGGTGGTGGCTGTTGGTGGTGGTGGCTGTGGGCGGTGGTGGCTGTGGGCGGTGGTGGCTGTGGGCGGTGGTGGCTGTGGGCGGTAGCGGTTGTGGGCGGTAGCGGTTGTGGGCGGTGGTCTGGGTGGGTGGTGGTGGTTGTGGGCGGTGGTGGTTGTGGGCGGTGGTGGTTGTGGGCGGTGGTCAGGGTGGGCGGTGGTCAGGGTGGGCGGTGGTGGCTGTGGGCGGTGGCGGTGGTGGAGGGATGGGCGGTGGTGGCTGTGGGTGGTGGTGGTTGTGGGCGGTGGTGGCTGTGGGCGGTAGCGGTTGTGGGCGGTGGTGGTTGTGGGCGGTGGTCAGGGTAGGCGGTGGTCAGGGTGGGTGGTGGTGGCTGTGGGCGGTGGCGGTGGTGGAGGGGTGGGCTGTGATGGCTATGGCCGGTGGTGGTAGGGACGTACGGAGGTGGCCGCGGGAGGTTTGTGGTGCTCGGGGGAGGGCAGGGGAGTGGATGAAGCGCAGCCTGCGGCAGCCACATCGGGGCGACGGTGGACGGAGCTGACGTCAGGCATGGTGCTGGGCCAGGCCAACCCCGACATCACCCGTTCAGTACACCCGGCCTTAACATGAGGGAATAAGGAACCGCACATGTCGGACATTTCGGGCCAAGAGCGGACATTTTCACAGACTTGGAAGTCGCAAGATTTTGGGCCCTATATCTGAGGAAGGATGTGCCGGCTTTCGAGAGGGTCCAGAGGAGGTTTACAAGAATGTTCCCAGGAATGAGTGGGTTAACTTTTGTCGGCACTGGGCCAATAATCACTGGAGTTTAGAAGAATGAGGGGGGACCTCATTGAAACGTTGAAAAGGAGATGAGGAGGAATTTCTTTAGCCAGAGGGTGGTGAATCTGTGGGATTCGTTGCCACAGACGGCTGCGGAGGCCACAAGTCAGTGGATAATATTTAAGGCGGAGATTGACAGATTCTTGATTAGTACGGGTGTCAGGGGTTTTGGGGAGAAGGCAGGAGAATGGGGTTAGGAGGGAGAGATAGATCGGCCATGATTGAATGGTGGATTAGTCTGGATTGGCTGAATAGCCTCATTCTGCATCTGTGGAGAACATAGATAGGTGACGTTTCACAGAGTGCTGGAGTAACTCAGCGGGTCAGGCAGCATCTGTGGAGAACATGGATAGGTGACGTTTCCCAGAGTGCTGGAGTAACTCAGCGGGTCAGGCAGCATCTGTGGAGAACATGGATAGGTGACGTTTCACAGAGTGCTGGAGTAACTCAGTGGGTCAGGCAGCATCTGTGGAGAACATGGATAGGTGACGTTTCACAGAGTGCTGGAGTAACTCAGCGGGTCAGGCAGCATCTGTGGAGAACATGGATGAGACCCTTCCACCAGGAGTGCAGGCTGCTCGTGCCTCTGGGCGTGGGTCACCGATCGGTGCGATCCGCGGTGTGCCAGCTTACCTGGATGCCGCCCCGGCACGCTCCCTCGATCTGGTGGAAGTCGGCAGGCGAGCAGAGAGGGCAGGCTCCCGCGCTCTGCCAGAGGAAGAGGAAGGTACAGCCGTCACATGTCCCCCCTGGGCAGTCACTGTGGGCACAGGGACAAGGTCAAGGGTCACACTCTACACTCCACAGATACAGAGAGCGGTGCTGAACTAATATCCACCTCACTGGTGGCCCTCACACTATCCTTGAGTGGACTTCACTGGCTTTACCTTTGCACTTATCCTGTGTCTGCTCACCGCAAGAGATCGATTGTAATCATGTATTGTCTCTCCGCTGACTGGTTATCACGCAACTAAAGCTTTTCACTGTACCTCGTTACACGTGACAATAAACTAAACCGGACACTAGTGATACGTTATCCCACTTTCCCGATTCACTCCCTCCGAATCCACGCCATCCAGCGATCACCCTGTACACTAACACTATCCTACACACACTAGGGGCCAACTAACCTACAAACCTGCGCATCATTGGGATGTGGGAGGAAACCGGAGCACCCACAGAAAACCCACGTGGTCACAGGGAGAACGGTGCACGTGATGATAAACTAAACTCAACTGAGTGGAAGTGAAGGAGAGAGCGGGCAGCGGGCAGCTGTGGGCAGCGGGCAGCGGGCAGCGGGCAGCTGTGGGCAGTGGCAGCGGGCAGAGGGAAGCGGGCAGCTGTGGGCAGCGGGCAGCTGTGGGCAGCGGGCAGCGGGCAGCGGGCAGCTGTGGGCAGTGGCAGCAGGCAGAGGGAAGCGGGCAGCTGTGGGCATTGGCTGCGGGCAGCTGTGGGCAGTGGCAGCGGGCAGAGGGAAGCGGGCAGCTGTGGGCAGTGGCAGCGGGCAGATGTGGGCAGTGGCAGCGGGCAGAGGGAAGCGGGCAGCTGTGGGCAGTGGCAGCGGGCAGCTGTGGGCAGTGGCAGCGGGCAGCGGGCAGCGGGCAGCGGGCAGCGGGCAGCGGGCAGCGGGCAGCAGTGAGCAGCAGGCAGAAAGCAGCTGGCAGCGGGCAGCAGGCAGGTGGCAGCGGGCAGCGGGCAGCAGGCAGCGGGCAGCGGGCAGCAGTGGGCAGCAGGCAGCAAGCAGCTGGCAGCGGGCAGCGGGCAGCGGGCAGGTGGCAGCGGGCAGGTGGCAGCGGGCAGGTGGCAGCGGGCAGGTGGCAGCGGGCACGTGGCAGCGGGGGGCGGTGGCAGCGGGCAGCTGTGGACAGTGGCAGCGGGGGGCGGTGGCAGCGGGGGGCGGTGGCAGCGGGGGGCGGTGGCAGCGGGGGGCGGTGGCAGCGGGGGGCGGTGGCAGCGGGGGGCAGTGGCAGCGGGGGGCGGTGGCAGCGGGGGGCGGTGGCAGCGGGCAGCTGTGGACAGTGGCAGCGGGGGGCGGTGGCAGCGGGGGGCGGTGGCAGCGGGGGGCGGTGGCAGCGGGGGGCGGTGGCAGCGGGGGGCGGTGGCAGCGGGCAGCTGTGGACAGTGGCAGCGGGGGGCGGTGGCAGCGGGCAGCTGTGGACAGTGGCAGCGGGGGCGGTGGCAGCGGGGGGCGGTGGCAGCGGGGGGCGGTGGCAGCGGGGGGCGGTGGCAGCGGGGGGCGGTGGCAGCGGGGGGCGGTGGCAGCGGGGGGCGGTGGCAGCGGGGGGCGGTGGCAGCGGGGGGCGGTGGCAGCGGGCAGCTGTGGACAGTGGCAGCGGGGGGCGGTGGCAGCGGGCAGCTGTGGACAGTGGCAGCGGGGGGCAGGTGGCAGCGGGCAGCTGTGGACAGTGGCAGCGGGGGGCGGTGGCAGCGGGCAGCTGTGGACAGTGGCAGCGGGGGGCAGGTGGCAGCGGGGGGCGGTGGCAGCGGGGGGCGGTGGCAGCGGGCAGCTGTGGACAGTGGCAGCGGGGGGCGGTGGCAGCGGGGGGCGGTGGCAGCGGGGGGCGGTGGCAGCGGGGGGCGGTGGCAGCGGGGGGCGGTGGCAGCGGGCAGCTGTGGACAGTGGCAGCGGGGGGCGGTGGCAGCGGGCAGCTGTGGACAGTGGCAGCGGGGGGCGGTGGCAGCGGGGGGCGGTGGCAGCGGGGGGCGGTGGCAGCGGGGGGCGGTGGCAGCGGGGGGCGGTGGCAGCGGGGGGCGGTGGCAGCGGGCAGCTGTGGACAGTGGCAGCGGGGGGCGGTGGCAGCGGGCAGCTGTGGACAGTGGCAGCGGGGGGCGGTGGCAGCGGGGGGCGGTGGCAGCGGGGGGCGGTGGCAGCGGGGGGCGGTGGCAGCGGGGGCGGTGGCAGCGGGGGGCGGTGGCAGCGGGGGGCGGTGGCAGCGGGGGGCGGTGGCAGCGGGGGGCGGTGGCAGCGGGGGGCGGTGGCAGCGGGCAGCTGTGGACAGTGGCAGCGGGGGGCGTTGGCAGCGGGCAGCTGTGGGCAGTGGCAGCGGGGGGCGGTGGCAGCGGGGGGCGGTGGCAGCGGGGGGCGGTGGCAGCGGGGGGCGGTGGCAGCGGGCAGCTGTGGACAGTGGCAGCGGGGGGCGGTGGCAGCGGGGGGCGGTGGCAGCGGGGGGCGGTGGCAGCGGGCAGCTGTGGACAGTGGCAGCGGGGGGCGGTGGCAGCGGGGGGCGGTGGCAGCGGGGGGCGGTGGCAGCGGGGGGCGGTGGCAGCGGGCAGCTGTGGACAGTGGCAGCGGGGGGCGGTGGCAGCGGGGGGCGGTGGCAGCGGGGGGCGGTGGCAGCGGGGGGCGGTGG
>JAXLNO010004899.1:0-28843 GCA_038087875.1 Malacoraja senta | reverse complement strand
GCCACAGGGTTAAATAGCTGGAAAGGGAATTAATGCAAGTATAACATTGAAGGGTAAAATGGAAAAAGGAACATATTTTAATGTGTTTCCTTTATCTATTTTTATCCTTTCTTATTTCTCCTATCTTTTATCTGGTTGAACAATGCAAAGTTTTTATTTTGTATTTCAGCCATGCCTTCTGCTTCTATTCCATTACTCTACAAACATGAATATATGACTTGGAGATCCACTTTTTTAGAGCAACAGTGTGGAAACAGGCCCTTTGGCCCAACTTGCCCACACCGGCCAACAATGTCCCAGCTACACTAGTCACACTTGCCTGCGCTTGGTCCATATCCCTCCAAACCTGTCCTATCCATGTCTAACTGTTTCTTAAACGATGGGATAGTCCCAGCATCAACTACCTCCTCTGGCAGCTTGTTCCATACACCCACCACCCTTTGTGTGAAAAAGACTCTGTGCATCTACCCGATCTATTCCTCTCATGATTTTGTATACCTCTATAGATCTCCCCTCATCCTCCTGCGCTCCATCGAATAGAGCCCCAGCCTTTATGTTACCCTTTAACTCCTGACAAAACATTACAACTCTGTATGGCTTGAGACATTTTGGATCAAGTGAATGGTGCCTTATGATAATTGGCGATGAGGTCCACCATCAAGGGTGAAGCCAACAAGTGAAGTTTTTAATTCAAATGGTACCCGAAGGATAACAAACATTGGTACTTTTTGCAGTTTTCTGCTTGGTCTGCTCTAACAGTTGTTGTTGTGAAGTGGGCATCATTGTTAAATGGGCTGAATGGCCTAATTCTGCTCCTATCAACTATGAACCTTTGAATTGTGATCTGTGGTGATTATAGGCTAACAATCAACAAAGAAGCCACTGATTAAGGTTAGGCCCAAGTGGATGAAGGGGTAATATTCACAATCCTTGAAATGTCACACGCCTACTGGCATACTGACTTGGACAAAGGCTCATAAGAGTATTCAGCAATAAATACTCACCTTGGACTGTTTCATTGGCCATGCCACCAGCAGAGCATTTTCTCGAAGACAAAGGATATTTTTGTCCAGGTGTTGCAGGCTCTCTGAAAGACAATTTGGTGTCTGGAATGATTGAAAAAGAAAAAGGGAATTTTGGAAGGTGTACTTTAATGATTCCAAGAAGGTGGCATACAATTGAGAAAAAAAGATTTGACATTGGTGCATCGGAAGTTGTCTATCTAAGATATAAAAAATAAGGAAATGGATTCAAGAGAAGCAAGAGTGTTTTATTGTCATGGAAACGGAACAATGAAATTCTCATCTGCAACCGCACAACAGGTTTGTGAACAATACTCAATAGATAATATTGAGTCATAGAGAGTCATAGAGTGATACAGTGTGGAAACAGGCCCTTAGGCCCAACTTGACCACACCGGCCAACATGTCCCAGCTACACTGGTCCCACCTGCCAGCATTTGGTCCATATCCCTTCAAACCTGTCCTATCCTGTCTAACTGCCTCTTAAATGTTGGGATAGTCCCTACCTCAACTACCACCTCTGGCTGCTTGTTCTATACATACAGATAGATAGATAGATAGATAGATAGATAGATAGATAGATAGATAGATAGATAGATAGATAGATAGATAGATAGATAGATAGATAGATAGATAGATAGATAGATAGATAGATAGATAGATAGATAGATAGATAGATAGATAGATAGATAGATAGATAGATAGATAGATAGATAGATAGATAGATAGATAGATAGATAGATAGATAGATAAGATGGATGGATGGATGGATGGATGGACGGACGGACGGACGGACGGACGGACGGACGGACGGACGGACGGACGGAAAATAAACATTTTAAAAAGTTCAATAAATAAATAAAAACCCTATTTATGCAAAATCCAAAACAAAGCCCCAAGGCCTTAATGCAATAAAGGCAGTTCATAGTTCGGAGTTTAGTTGGAGTTCGTAGTGTTTAATTGTCTGATGGTTTTTGGGAAGAAGTTGTTTCTGAACCTGGACGTTGCGGTTTTCAGGCTCCTGTACCTCCTTCACAATGGCAGGAGTGAAATGAGAGCGCGGTCAGTGGTGTGGATCCTTGATGATGTGGGCTGCCTTTTTGACACAGCACCTCGTGCAGATCCCTTCGAAGGTCGAGAGGACATTCCTTCATCCATTTGTAGAACAAGGTCCAAGAGTGTTGGATATATCTGGCTGGACCAATTTAACACGTATGATCTTCTTATTACTCTTCAAAAACTGCAAGACTGTTCCTGCCATCTTAAAGCACGGTTAGGATCTTGACACAAATTTTAAACATGAAAGAGGAGATGAACATGAAAGACAACATGAAAGAGGAGATGAAAACAACAAGCTGCCTCCCAAGAGGGGATCAGCGACTTTTAAATTCACAGCTTCTTGTTCATTATAATCCAGTGACATTGTTCCTGCCATCCAATGATATGTAAACCTTTCTGCATCAGCATTAGGCTGAATGGAGAATAGAGACGAGTGATCACTTTGTAGGCCATCAATTCCAGATCATTATATACTGAACTTATTTTCACATTTGATTTATCCACTGCTCTTTTTGTTACCAATGTTGTCGTAGTTATTGTGTCCCAAATGCTCTTAATGAAACAACTCAGCCTTTCCTATTTACTTCCCATTTGATGCCTAATGTACTCTGAGCAGCTCAATAGCTCCCCTGGTGTTTGTTCAATATTTTTTATTTATTCATGTTACCAGGAACTGGTTGTCTCTGACAAGGCCTGTATTTAAGCGACTTTGAGTCCTGAAAAGCGTTATATAAATAAAATGTATTATTATTATTATTATTTATTGTCATTTTCTTAATTGTCCTTAAACAGAACAGCTTGCAAGATAATTTAAGACATTTTTAAAGAAATAACTATATAAAGCTACACCTTTAGACTAGGTAACGGTGGCGCATTTCCTTCCCTGAGGTAGATGGAATTTCATATAGTTTTGTTTATTGTCAAGTGTAAATCTTTTGTTGCGTGTTAACCAGTCAACGAAAAGACTATACATGATAACAATCGAGCCATCCACAGTGTGTGGATACATGATAATGCGAATAACGTTTAGTGCAAAATAAAGTTCAGTAAAGTCTGATTGGAGATAGTCCGAGGGTCCCTAATAAGGTAGATAGTAGCTCAGGACTGCTCTCTAGTTGTTGATAGGCTGGTTCAGTTGTCTGATAACAGCTAGGAAGAATTTGGAGGTGTGCATTTTCACACCTCTGTAACTCTTGCCTAAGCCGGTTCATCACACTACAGCCAGAAAAAATCTGTTTCCGAACCCTCAAGCCAACGTTCTCCCCTAGCCCATAAAATATCTTTGTCCAGTATTGCCACCCATATCTTATTTTTCACTTTTCTGAATATTAAATGGCCATTTCTCGCCTTGTTTGAGCCAGATACACTGTGCAGTTCTAAAGTGCCAGGCAATGCATTGAGCTTACATCAAATGTTAGTACCTTGCAGATGACCAACATATAGATTTAATCAATTTGGTGACCTAATTAACTTATGGTGCTTCCGTGTAAGCAATCCAAGAAGTTTAATCTTCAATCTGTCCCATTCATAACAAACTCAGGCATTGATCCCAATTATAAATTTATGATCAGTAAATGTATAATTGAATGCTGAAAATCAGAACTGCCCTTCTCCCTCCATTATTTATTCAGTCAATCGATTCTATCAATTAATTATTTCATACCCATATTTAAGTACTTAGTTTAATTATTTTATTGCTTGCATTTAAGAGCTGTTAACAAGAATTATAAGGACCATGAATAGTTTCTGTTAATAATTTTGTCATCTGACATTTGAATGTTTGAAAAAAAGGGGCAATTCACTCAATCAATGGCTAATTAATGTGCTGAAACGAGTTTGCTGAAATGATTAAACTGGTTTGTACAGAATATTTCGGTGAGCCAAATTTAGAGGTTATTAATGCCAAGGCATGGACTAGGTGGTAAACCATATGTAGTTCCTTGATGAGAGATTATGATGAAGTGGTTAAAGAATTTCTTTGTCCTTAATGAATATTCTTGTCAGGGTATCAATCCCAGTGCTCTCACGTAATGCTTGTATTAAATTACTGTCTCCACCATCTTAACCAAGACATTAACTTGTCATTCTTAATTGACAAAACACTTGTGGCAAATTAGCAGGGGAAGAAATTTGATGTACGTATTGGGCATTCATATAATATTGGTCGCAATAATTTATGGGTTATCTATCATCTTACTTATGTTCCATATTTCTAATGTTGAACGACAAAGTACATTCCCCGAGTCAGTGGAATCACCGTACATAAAGTGATATGTTGTGCAATACTAATGGTTGGTTATGTCTTGCAGGAGGCGTTCACAATGGTGAATATGTGTCATGGCTGTACTGCTACGACCCAATCATGGATGTGTGGGCCAGAAAGCAAGACATGAACACCAAGCGGGCCATTCACGTTCTGGCGGTGGTGAATGGTCGTCTGTACGCTATTGGGGGAAACCATTTAAAAGGTGTGCTTTACTGATGATGAAGGTACTGGATTATAAACGATTTTATATACGAGATGGGCCACCTTAATGGGATGTTTAGAAGAAAAAAACAGGGAGGTGTTAGACCTGAAACCACTTATCAATATATATAGACTGCTATGGGATTTGCTTTAGCTGAGATCACAACATACCTAGCACATGCAAATTGGAGGAAACGCACCTCATATTTTGCTTGGGCAGCTTACAACCCAGTTGGACGTAGATTTCTCTAATTTCAAGTAACCCTGGCATTCCTTTCCTTTCCCCCCCCCCCCCCCACCCCACCCCATCCTAGTCATCCTACCAGCCAACCTCTTCCACAGCCAACAATGGGCCATTATGGGCTCCACCCTACCTTGCTCATCTGTTGCCAGCCCAGCTTTGTTCTGGCCTTTTCTTACCTCTAGTTCCCTCGCCTCTACTTTCAGTCTGAAGAAGGATCCCGACACAAAACATCATCCATCCCTTTGCTCCAGAGATACTGCCTGACCCGCTGAAACAATCCAGCACATTGTGTCTAATATTCGGTATATACAAGCCTCTGCAGTTCCTTTCTGCACATACTTATCGGGTTCAACTCTGACTATACCATTTATAATATGGAAGCTGCATGGATTACATCTCTAACAAGTTACAAGTGTCTCTAACACTTACTCATCATCGTGATTCTGTTTGGTAATCATTTCAATATCAATGATTGGAAATGCATTGCTGAAACATTTTCTCTCACTGCCTTTTCAATGATCACAGGCCCATCACTGCTGGTACTGGGACATTAGATGATTTGGTCTTGCAACCTCAGTGCTTGGGGGTTGATTATAATTTCCTATTGCATTGAGAACTGGATGGGGAAACAATCCAGTTGGAAAGACATCCTCTTTTTATTGTTCTTCGCCGCACTTTTCAGCTGCTCCATTTACATTAGTTCTGGTTTCCTGATCAATTGGGCAGAACGGATACGATGACAACAGGCATGAATCACTTTCATCTCGAGTTTTTAAAGGCACGTTGCAAGCATTCCATTTGATGGGCTCTGGACACGCTGCAAATAAGCAGAAGAAAAATGGACAGTGGCTATACAGAAGTTGCCCCTCAGATTCAGTGATGCCTTGCCATATGTTGTGCTGGAGACAGTAATGAGATAGCAGGACCTCATAATCCACATTGTTTGGAGAAAGAACCCTGTAGATGACACTGAGAAGACTTAGCAAGAGTTGGCAGCAGAAATCTGCAATGTCGTAATTCCTTACTCCAGATCCGGTTATAAAGTGACACAGTCACCCTGATGTGGAGTTTAATAGTAAGATTAAACGAGAACTTACCAGTTTGAAGTTTGATCTTTATTTTATGAGGAGTTACGATGAGCGATTACGTGAAGAACCCTGCCAGTCCGCATGCGCGTCAATCTTCAAAGCAGCAGTGTGAAATCACAGATAACAGTAATTGAAGTAACATAGTAAGATTAGAAAACTAGAACTACCAGATGACCTTTGTGATATGAGGGTTGGGAGCGGTGGGCACGTATTCGCTCATCGTAACTCCTCATAAAATAAAGATCAAACTTCAAACTGGTAAGTTCTCGTTTAATCTTACTATTTTACTTCGGAGTCACGTGAGTGATTCCATGAAGATTTCAAAGCTCTGTGATTTCATGTCGTAGATACGAATCCAGGTGTCACACACTGCATCAGTTGACCCAGGATGAGTGAATAATAAACAATGCATTGAAACATGGCATAGATTTGAACATGTTGATGCTTTAATTAACAAACGAAAAAACAATAGCGACCCCTCTCTCCCAGGGGGGAAGCTATGAAACAGAACCTAAAATGGAATGGGCGAATACCCCGGTCTAGTAAGAGGTTTATTATAGAACCTCTGAAAAGTCAGTTCATTTGACCATCCTTCGGCCGCGAGGATATGGTCGAGAGGGACGTCCAGTGCCCTCGCTGCTGATGTTGATGCCGCCCTGGTGGAGTGAGATTTAAAAATGTCAGTGTCTACTCCCGCACAAACCAGAACCTGTTTCAGCCATCTTGAAATGGTCTGTACGGACACTTTCTTATGCGTTTTTTTGTGACTGATAAATAACGCTACCTCCGAGCCTCTGAGGCTCTTGGTGACCTTGATATATTCCTGTAAGTGCGTAACTACACACAACCGCAAATTCATGGGGGTATGCCGTAAAAATAAGCTTGAACCCTGACATCCCTGGTCTGCTCTGCTTAATTAAATCATAAATGTAAAACGTTATGTTATTTCCAGATGACACCATCCTGTCCAGTCACAGCTTCTGCAACGCCTGGACCCGTTGCGCTGAAACCAGCGCCATGAGCATGACCACCTTTAGAGTGATTTTGGGCAAAGACAGGGATGTGGCTGGAGCCCACTGGCGAAGCAGCGTGAGTACCACGCTCACATCCCAGATTTCCGAGTACCTGGGCCTGGGGGGATTAGAGTTAAAAATAACCTTCATGAACCGGGATATTAAAGGGTGAGAGTGTTGTTCCGACCCCAGCCATAAATATGATGATAAGGCACTCCTGGCACTATTGATGGCACTATAGCTTAACCCCTCATCAAAATATGGCGGTGAAAGAAATTCCAACACATCTGAGATGCGTGTCGTGTGATATGCTATGTTCCCCCGTAAGCAAAACACCTCCCATTTCTTGACATGAGAGATGTACTGTTTTTTGGTACTATCCCTCCAGGGTGCAGTGATCACATCCACAGTACAGTATGGCCTCCTCAAAATCTGCAAATCAATAGATCAATACGGTCATGTAATGGATGTTTCTCCCCAGTCACAGGGTGCACCAGTAGGTTACTGCATTTAGGGACAGTCATAAGAGGCTGTGTTATTATTCCCAAAACGAGTGGGAACCATGGCTGTGTAGGCCAGTCGGGTACCACCAAAACTCCTGAGGCAGAGTCCTGCTTGATTTTGAGCAAGCACCGACTGATGAGGCAAAATGGGGGAAATGCATATAAAAGCATTCCACCCCAGTGTAGCGAGAATGCATCTACCGTCACTGCCCCTGGGTCTGGTTCCCATGAAACATACTTCGGTAACTGGTGATTGAGTCTGGATGCAATCAAATCGATATCTGGTACACCATACCGAGCGACAATATCATTAAATACTTCATGATTCAACATCCATTCTATGTTGTCATTGAATTTTCGTGACCTGGTGTCCACCACCATGTTGAATCTACCTGGTAAGTAGATAGCTGAAACCCAAATGTTTCTTGTAATACACCAGTGCCAAATAAGGTTAGCCAATTTATCACAAGATGCCGACTTGATTCCACCCATGTGATTAACATATGCCACTGCCGTAGTGTTGTCAATCTGAAGCTGAACATGCAAGTGATGCATACTAGTACAATAAGCCTTAAGGCCATAGAATGCTCCCAACAGTTCTAAATAGTTAATACCATGTGATTGAAGAATAAATGCCTCATGCATATTCCATCTGCCTCCGCAGCTAGAGATGGTTTCAGTAGCACCCCATCCTAGAGCACTAACATCAGTCTGTAAAACAACTGAAGTTTTCTCAATCAGAATTTTACTGGAGCAACGCCAAATGTTCGCTATCCACCACTGTAATTCAGCAATGGCTTCAACTGGTAACTGCATGGACCTATCAAAGTGACCTGCATGTATTTTGAGTGCCTGCTCCTTTGCATGTTGTAAATTTTGATAATGCAAAGGTCCAAATTGTGCAGCTGGAAAAGCAGCCACTAATTTGCCAATTATGCTAGCCACATGTCAAATTGAAGGTTGCTGCTCCACCACGAGCTCATTACAGCCTTCAATTAATTCTAATCTCTTGCCCCTGGGCAGAGTCACAGACATGTGAGTTGAGCTAATGGTGAATCCCAAATAATTAATAACTCTAATTGGTATCAATTTGGATTTAACTGGATGGATGAGAAACCCCAATCTCTCAAACATGAGTTTAGCAGCTGAAACAGATAATTTAGCTGCTTTCCAAGTCTTCCCTATGATTAAGATATCATCCAAATAAGCCATTACAATATGACTCTGAGCCCAGAGTAGCCCCAACACTGGTTTTAACAGTTTTGTAAATAATCTAGGAGCCGAGGTTAACCCAGTAGGCATTGCTTTAAATTGCCATAATTGCCTCATCCAGCTAAACTTCAAATATCTCCGATGATCCTTATGAATGGGTACTGAATAATATGCATCTTTAAGATCTATACATGCCATATAACATCCTCTGGAAATCAGTTGTTTGGCAGTAACAAAAGTTTCCATTTTGAAATATTTATACTGCACAAAGGGGTTAAGGCTCGTCAAGTCAAGGATGATTCGACATCCCCCATCCTTCTTTCGCCTAGGAAAAATATTAGACACGAATTGGTGAGATTGATGAAATGACTTCTCAATTACCCCTTTTTTGTATAACTTTTCAATTTCAGCTTGTATATCCAAATTCTCTTGTTGTGAAAAAAATCAATGTCCGGCTTGGTGTATGCTGTGTGGGTGGACGCAAATTGGGAAGGAATTCAATTCGGAACCCTTGTATACTGTACAGTATAAACTAATCTGATGTTATCCAATACCATTCATTCAAAAACAAGTGTAATCTCCCCCCAATTTGTAACTGATCCACACATAATATGTTCCGAAAAGAACCAGACCCACCTACCTCCATGGTTACCGGTGGATATTTCTGACCCCGGGGGGGTAAGGACATGTTCGCCCGTGCCACTGTTGGAGTGCGGCAACTGTGCATATTTGTGAATGGCCGGCTTGGTCCTTGGCCTGAACCAGTTTCAGCGAATCGTTTGTAGGGGTGCTGCCGTCGAAGCAAAGATTTACTAGTCGCCGGGACTTTGATGAGTCCGACCATTCTTGCCTCGTCGTCCAGCTCCTTGACTATTTTTGAGAGATCTTCACCGAACAACAGATTCGGTGATTGAATATTGCTGGATTTGCACAGAGCTGCGAACATGGGGTTGATAGTAGGGCGGATGGCAGTCTTTCTCAGGCAATTTATTTCGAAATGTGCATTGCACATTAGGGCCAGGGCATCCTGCTGTACATCAGACAGGAGCCCACCATCCACCGACCTGCCGAAAGCTGTGATGCCCGAGGCGAGCAGCTTCAGTATCTTCTGGAGCCTCACCTCCTGAGCTCTGATACCTATGCCCATGTGACCCCAGATGGCGTGGTTAACAGTCGGCACTTTGAGCAGGACACAGTTAGCAGGAATCTCATATTTTTTGGACATTTCCTCCATAGTGTGCTCTTGAAGCTGGTGTGAGGCCAGGTAATTTATACTCGCGGCCAAATCTTCTCCCAGCGGTTTCGGTCGGGATTGCAAATCTTGATGCCATGACTGGCACCTCTGGCTCGTGCCCTTCATGCCATGGCGCATCCTCTCCTCCTCCAAGAGGGAGACATTAAGCAGTCCTGATACAGATGTCGCTGGCGCGGGCCCCCGAGGAGACCCGCGCTGATACAACTCCTCCTGTTGGAGCGCATCATGGTGGAGCATCCTCTCCATCAGGAGCTCCATCCTGGACAAACATCCAAAGACGCTATCCCTTGTAGGAGGGGAACCCTCCTGGCCCGACTCATCCTAGTCAACGGGCCTTGCAGACTTCTTTGTGGCTTTTCGCCCCAATGGTGCAGCCACGGTGCTCTCAGGAGGCACCAAGTCTGAAGTCACTGGCCGTGCCGCCAGCGACTTGTAAGGTGAGATAGACGGCTGCCCGCTACCCCCACTCCCGCGGTCTTCCATCGCTGCTCTCCCGGCGGCTCGCCTTGACTTCACCTTAGACGTTTTCTCCATCGACTCGAACTTGCTCCTGTAACAAGAATTACCGACCCAAGAAAACGACCTCCGACTAAGTTTTAAACACTTACCTGAGGGTTTTTAAACTTACCGCTAGAGGAGCACCGCGCCTGCCAGCCAGCCGTTGCGCAATGCGTCAGACGTAATGACGCGCATGCGGACTGACGGGGTTCTTCACGGAATTACTCACGTGACTCCGAAGTAAAATCTAAGTTCCTTATACATACATTTTAATTCAATAACACATCAACCCTCACACTTAATTATCTTGCATGTGCACATATCCGTCACTGCACATTTTCATCAATAGAGCAAATTATGGCGTCAACCTCACCTTTTTTTCAAGATCATGACTCGCTGAAACCTGCCTCCTTCCACTCGCCCTGCAACATTCTCCTCAAACACACTAGTCTTTTCTCTCCTTTCTTACAGAAGAAATCGCAGAAATCCGGGGAGAAGCAGAAAGCCAGGTGTAGGTCCTCTAGCCATCAGCCAGCTAACAATCTGCTGAAAAGGCAGCTGTGGAGATAGCCAGAAAATTAAAATACATTGCTTTTGAAGAAGGAGAGATGGGACTCTTACCTCTCTTGTGATACAATCCTATCATAATTAACTATCTTGGACTAATATGCATTCATCTGGACTGGATATCAATGCAGATGGAAAGTGATCATGTGTATAATAGAAGCCACAAACATTCCTATCGCAAATTTACAATTCATACTTTTCCACAAGGCTGTCACCCATATCTTAAGCCACGTCATAGGAACCGAGGTGGTCATTCACTCTGTTTACTAATAGACAAACTCTGTTGGAGCTGGTATGATGAATAGATGGGGTTTAATGCAATGCTTCACCCATTGATAGGGCAGAAGCAGAAGCAGATCATCACTGGAAATTCCACGTTACAAGGTATGGCACTCTCTCAGCTCTACGGCATCTACCAATAAGCAACAGGAATCTTCAGATGCAGCAACAAAGAATGGGTGTAAGGGATTGGTCTAAGGGATCAATTCTATGAGAGAAAAAAATAAACCTGCACAGTCCACCCAAAATAACAAATTCGAGCTTCCTCTCTTTAGACTTTAGACTTTAGATATACAGCGCGGAAACAGACCGAATTACCAAGTCCGCGATCACCCCATACACTAGCACAATCTGACACACAAGGGACAATTTACAATTTTACCGGAGGCAATTAACCTACAAACTTGTATGTCTTTAGAGTATGGGAGGAAACCGGAGCACCCGGAGAAAACCCACTCAGTCACAGGGAGAACGTACAAACTCCATACAGTCAGCAACCATAGTCAGGATTGAACCCGGGTCTCTGGCACTGTAAGGCAGCAACTCGTCTGCTACACCACTGGGCCAGCCTTACGGTTTGGGTGCATTATCCATGGTAAAGTTTGTGTAGACCTGTCAGTTCTTTGCCTGATACAACTGCTTGTGACCATCTAAGATGTTTTACAGGTGCCCCTGGGAGAATCTTATAATAATCCTTACAAATGGAAGTTGAGAGCTGTGATCATTTTGACAACAACAGACTGAATCTACTTAGCAGGTTTGGCAGGTAGCAAGTCAGGGTCAAAGTTTGGCCACTCCCTGCTGTGATAGCCTGAACCACCTGAGGCGAGAGCTATTCTGAGAACATACTGAGGGTGTCAAGGGTTATGGGGAGAAGGCAGGAGAATGGGGTTAGGAGGGAGAGATAGATCAGCCATGATTGAATGACGTGGACTTGATGGGCCGAATGGCCTAATTCTGCTCCTATCACTTGTGACCTTATGAAATGGAGTCTCTTTCCATTTTCCCAGTGAGCAGAGTATACCTTCCTGCGAACCACTCCTCTTTAGGTCCCACATTACTGTTGCATGAGCTGTAGCTGCATTTAAGTCACAGTGAAAAATCACGAGCTGCAGTCAGCAAGTAAAAGAATCCAAAAGCAAAGATACAGAACAAGGTTACTCTCGTCCTCTTAAAACCTTCTCCAAGCTTGTCGAGAAATGAATCAATGTAACTGCTGTCACTCGGGAGAGCTGCTGGAAGCGTGCAGAGCTTATGGTGAGATTACATTTTAAGCTGGTCAGCTTTCATCCACTGCTGCCCTGCTTTCAGATGGCTTTAGTTCCTGCAAGCTTGCGAAACCCACACACTCTCGGTTAAACTGCGATACTGCTGCTAAAATCTCTCCTAATGATCGATCAATATTTTCAAATGACCAACTTACCTCTCCACTGCAACCTTCTCAATCGCTCCCTGCTGTGTGTGGTTTGAATCTGGGAGCCAGTGAGTTTTCATCATGTTTTTGTTTGCTAAATATTTTCTTGCAAATTTTAACTGCTGTCATCTGCAAAGCTCGATATTCTCAGCTGTTAAAATGCTTAATCCATTTACCCTATATCCAATAATACCCTATTATCCAATAATCCAATTAAAAAGAAAAGCATTGAAATTTGACAACCCTTAAAAATCATGCAGGTGTTGAAGTGTATGATTAACCCTCGTACCAAATTCATGCTACCCACTTGCATTTCTTACATTCTGCACTCTCTTCCAGATCATTAATATAAATTGTAAATAATCGAGGGCCAAGAACTGATTCAAGGGGCATACTTCCACCTTGAGAAAGTCCCATTTATTCAGTGCTCAAAAACTTCCCCTAATACTATATGCACTTATCCTATAATTTACCAAAATGCTGCCTGGATTAGGTGATATTAGCCACAAGGAGAGGTTGGACAAACTGGATTTGTTTTTTTCTGGAACGCCGAAGGATAAGGGGAGACTGGATCAAAGTATATAAAATTATGAGAGGCATAGGTAGGATAAACAGTTAGCATCTTTCTCCAAATGTGGATATGTCAAAGATTAGCAGGCATTGCTTATTATTGAAAGGTAGATAGTGGTGGATGCCAGGAATATGTTGCCAGGGGTAGAGTTAGAGGCAGATATGAAGGTGTTACTTAAGAGGCCTGTTAAGAGGCATATCCATATGCACAGGATGGAGGGATATGGATCATGTGCAGGGAGATGAAAGTAGTTCATCTGGGCATCATGTTTGGCATAGACATAGTGGGCCGAAAGGCCTGTTCCTGTGTTGCATGTATATATGTTCAATGCACCAACCTTTAATATAGCCCTTGTCAAATGCTTTCTGAAAATATGATCACGTTACATCTTCAGGTTCTCCCGTCATGAAATGCGGACTAATGCACATGGGCACAATTCTGGGTGTAACTGGTTAATGAAGTTCAAAGCCAATCATTCCTGGAAGGGTCCTTCAGCACCTGCTCCTTAACTCCCTATAGTGTTATGCAACATGAAACAATACATGATACTTCAAACAGGGATAATTACAGCCTCAGCTAGAATCATCCAATAACAAACCTAGAAATAGTGATTGACCCTCAAGATATTGCAGTGCGGGAGATGAAAGATGCTGTAAGATGAGTCCCACTGAAGCGGTTTATTCCTGCCATGAGCTGCAAGATACAGTAGCAAGCCTGTTGTGAAATCAATGTCCACAATGATTAATGTCATGATTTGCCCACCTTGCATGTTTCCAGTGAGTATACAGTTCATGTATAAATAATACTGTTCATGGATTCCAGGAATGTTTGGGTTAATATATTATGATCATTTGAAGGCACTGGGCCTGTACTCATTGGAGTTTAGAAGGATGAGGGTGACCTCATTGAAACGTAACGAACAGTGAAAGGCCTGGATAGAGTGAAAGTGGAGACGACGTTTCCACTAGTGGGAGAGTCTGGGACCAGATGCCACAGCCTTAGAATAAAAGGACATACCTTGAGAAAGGAGATGAGGAGGAATTTATTTAGTCAGAGGGTGGTGAATCTGTGGAATTCATTGCCACCTTGCTGGCTATAGAGGCCAAGTGAATGGATATTTTTAAGGTGGAGATTGACAGATTCTTGATTAGTAAGGGTGTCAGGGGTTATGGGGAGAAGGCAGGAGAATGGGTTTGAGAGGGAAAGATAGATCAGCCATGATTGAATGGCAGAGTAAACTTGATGGGCCGAACGGCTTCATTCTGCTCCTCAAACTTATGAACATGAATAAGACCTTTAGCCATGAGATGTGTGACATGAAACACACCACAAAATATTGCAGAGATGCTTATTTGATAAATAGCTAAGGAATGGGCAGGACTAATCTGAGTTTTGATCCAATATTGTTTGCTGAGATCTGAGCTTCAATCACACTGCTGTACCCCCCCCCCCCCCTCACACACACACTCACACAATCTGCCCTACCTTGCACAGTATCTGCTGCCTCCATTCAAAATTTAGAGAGATACAGGGCAAAAACAGGCCCTTCGACCCACTGAATCTGCACTAAGCAGCAATCACCCCATACACTAGGGACAATTCTACACACTAGGAACAATTTACAATTTTACAGAAGCAAATTAACCTACAAACCTGTACATCTTTGGAGCGTGGGAGGAAATTAGAGCATCCGGTGAAAACCCAGGCAGAGACACGGAGAACATCCAAACTCCGTACAGACAGCACCGATAGTCACAATCGAACCCTGGTCTCTGGCGCTGTGAGGCAGCTGCTCTACCGCTGCACCAGTGTGCTGCCCCCAAATTAATTATTTTGCAGTGAAGTTAATCTGCATAGTTTTGAGTTTATTCACACTCTACTTTTAATTACTTCATTATATTTAATTTTCTGACATTACTTACAAATGTCCATTTGTTACATAATTTACTTTTTTGTAAGTTCCACTTTTTTAAATTTCAATTTGTAAGTTTCAACTCTTCTTATTATATACCATCTTTGATACATTGTTCTGTTCTGTTTGCTTATTTTATTTATAAATCCCATTCAAACCCATTTGATTAAATATTGGCCCCATTTCTAAAACAGCTGCTGATTTTATGTAAACAATAAATCTTGCAACTGCCCATTACATTAAATAGTCAGATTTTCACTTAATTTATAAATTTGCAGTAAATAGTATTTAATTTGTATAATAAATGTGCTTGTTTGTAGCTTGGCTGATTTGCTATCGTCTCACAAATGCATTGGGAGATGCATTAGCACACGCTTCTAATAAACCTGTATATTTTCCGTGCAAGGTTGGGACAACTAATTGGAGGTGGTGGAAGGGATTGCACCAATGGGCAAAGTCCCAAACTGAGTGTTGTGAACAATGTCGTGGATGTTCAATATGGGAGGCTTGAGGGAGGGTCATTTATTTGCTACTTCAGGAAAGTTTCAGTAATTCAGGAGTTTTATCAGCCAGTTAATCTGTTGACCAAAGAAATGGGATGTTCTGCGTTACGTTAACGGAATGAAACTGAGCAGGTGAAAGGAATATAAATGGGAGTACCTTTGAGGCTTTGATTGTAATTCAGTTAAATTGAAGAGTTATGGATGGGAACAAAGATAAAATAACAGTAAACGTGTTAAACTAGGTAAAGCCAATTTTATAATGTTAGAACTTGATTTCGCAAAATTGAGCAGGAAACAGGTATTTGAAGGTCAGAGCAAAGGAAGGCATGCAAAAAAAAGATTTCAAAGGTTTGGGGTATACGTGTTCAAGCAAGCAGGGATGGGACTGCTCATTTTTTAACCTCCTGGATGAAATGGTGCACAGAAATTAAGACATCGCACTAGAAGCATTCTTATGTCTCACTGAGAGCTTAATATGGGTGAAACCCCCGATAATCCTAGAAAGTGTTGGGTGAAATTGGAAAGACAATTAAGAAAGCAACGAGCATTTATGAAAAATGTCCTATAGAATCCAAAGATATTTTATTATAATAAAAAGAACAAGATGATATCTTGAGGAAAGAAGAGGGCCTATCAGGGAAATAAAAGATAGCCAATGGGTACCAAGGGCATCGCAGCAGTAGAGCTGCCGCCTTACAATGCCAGAGACCTGGGTTCAATCCTGACTACGGGTGCAGTCTGTACGAAGTTTGTACATTCTCTCTGTGAGTTTTCTCCGGGTGCTCTGGTTTCCTCCCACTCTCCAAAGATGTACAGGTTTGTAGGTAACTTGGCTTTGAAAAGTTGTAAAATTGTCCCTATTATGTAGGAAAGTGTTAGTGTGTGGGGAGATTGCTGGTTGGCATGGACTCAGTGGGCCGAAGGGCATGTTTGCGCGCTGTATCTCTAAAAAATACACGGGTCCTGATTAATGACGCCAATTAATACTTTATGGCTGTTTTCACAATAGGGGGGACATTGCAGTTAAAGAGGAAGAAGGTGAAATATCATCTGATTTACTTGTTTAATTTCCCATAATATCGTAGGACTGATTTATTTACAGATAACAAAATTACGCTCACACGTGTTCAGTTCAGGTTAGTTTATTGTTACAGTGAAAAGCTTTTGTTGCGTGCTAATCAGTCAGCGGAAAGACAATACATGGTTACAATCGAGTCATTCACAATGAACAGGTACATGAAGAGGTAAATGAAGCGTTTAGTGCAAGATAAAGCTCGTAAAGTCCGATCAAAGGTAGTCCGAGGGTCACCAATGAAGTAGATAGTAGTTCACGACTGATCTCTGGTTGCGGTAGTATGGTTCAGTTGGCTGATAACAGCCGGGAACAAACTGTCCCTGAATCTGGAAGTGTGCATTTTCAGACTTGTTCACCCACTCTCAATTGGTATACATGATAACAGCAGTGGAACTGTTCTAGGAAATCAAATGGTTTACGCCTGCAACATTGAGGTCTAAACAACAAGTTAAAAATACTGGAGGTGGCTATAAAAAAAACTGAAAGAAAGATAATGAAGGTTTCTTTCACGTCATGTGCTATTGATTAAGAAAATATTTAGGATTTGCAATGCAGAGCACACAGGAAATCTTCCATCAATAATTTTACTTTTTCATTTAAGGTTGAAACTACTTCCCTTAACCACTTTAAATGTTTATGGTTATATACTTAAATTGGACTGGCAACTCATCATTAAGTCAGTTTATGAAAGAGCTATTTTACACTAAACGAAGCAGAGATGTCAATAATTGTCTCAAGAAAAACTGTTCCTAACCCAATACTTTGATTCAAAATGCCTCTTTTTGGTCTAGGTTTCTCACATCTTGATGTGATGCTCGTTGAATGTTATGACCCTAAAGGTGACCAATGGAACATTCTCCAAACTCCTATCTTGGAAGGTCGCAGTGGTCCGGGATGCACTGTACTTGACGACAATATTTATCTTGTTGGTGGATACAGCTGGAGCATGGTGAGGTGGATTTGATACAATATTTTTGTAAGATTTTTATGATAACTGTATTGGTAAATATCAAACGGTAATAGAAGCAACAGCTATGAACCATGAACCGTAGGAAATCTTTCCTCATTACCTGTGCTTTGCTAACAATACCTCCCACTTCACACTAAGTCAAATTAGTGTTTCATGCCAAATTGCAATAGTGCTTCTACTTTCCTATTATCCTATGGCATTTCACCTGGGATTTAATTGGACTTCTGTGTGACGCCTACCGCTTAATGGTTTCTTCGGTTCTTTTGAGTGCTGATGGAAAAATCAATTTGGGTAGATCATTATCCAGGCATTGTGACATTGATCGATGTGAATGTGGTAACTCACAACTTAAGGAAAAAGACTGACGTGCCAGTTACTGCACTGAATAGATCTCAGAGAAATGTCTCTTTGAGCTGAAATTGAATGTCCAGGGATATTTGGTTTGATCCGTGAAGCATTTTTCAGTTAGTAATTGTCATTTTAGCCATTACCTTTGTTTTGGGCTTTCTCTGTCGGAATTCAATGGACTTCTTCAAATCAAACAGTACTTCTGAACAACAGGGAGTACATTTGATGGGTTGCAAAAATACAAGGAGATTCAGGCAACATTTCAATGATTGCGGAGACCACGAGCCACTGTGTTTGTTGGCTGGAAGCTTTAGTAGGCAGCTATACTACTAAAAGCCTCTCAAAGTGAAAGCAGTTTGGTACTGGGTTTTGCGCAGAGCTTGACATTCATTCTTCTCATGGTGAAGTACTGGTCCACCCATTCACATATTTTTACCTGTGGTCTATCTAGTCCCAAGTGTCTCAGAGCAATCCCTCTTGTAAGTTACTAGAAGGGCTGAGATGTGCACTTGGGGAGTGTCAGTATTTTCTTGCGCACAAAGCTTTTGTGTCCTCTGAGAAAGGCAGGATGCTCTCTCCAAGATGTGGTCAGCCTGCCCAGATGATGTGACCTGTTTATAGTCTGTCTAGGCTCAGAACTGTTTGAAGTCACCCTCCAAACTCAGCTGCACCACCTCTGAAATTCAAACCTTACTGTTGCCCAGAAGGCAAATAAATAGGCATCATAATCTACACTGCAACATCAAAGGAACTCAAGTATTAAAAGGAGAAGGCATTAAAAGTCTGAAGAAGGGTCGTGACCTGAAACATCACCTAGTCATGTTCTCCAGAGATGCTGCATGACCTGCTGAGTTACTCCAGCACTTTGTGTCTTTTATTAGGTTTAAAAAGGATGCACAAAAGTAACCTTTGGAGGAAAATTAACAAATGTAATTTAGGAATTTATTTTGTAATGCTTATTTTCTACTGACTGTTGCATTGCAGCTAAACACATGCTGTGAGGTTCAGAGATAGATGGGGCTTGGAACTGTTGGAAGAGTCGCACTTGGATGCACATTCTTGCCAAGATGGAGCAGTCCAAGTTGCCTCCCTTCCTCTTCCTCCATATCTGCTTCTGAGTTCCCCAGTGCTGCATCTGAGTTCCTTTCCATATATTATTATTTTTATTATTATTATTTATTTGTCATTTGGACAAATTTGTCATTTGGACCCCTTGAGGTCCAAACGAAATATCGTTTCTGCAGCCATACATTACAAAACGAAGAAGACCCGAGACACAACACAATTTACACATACATCCATCACAGCGCTGTGATGGAAGGCAAAAAAAGTATCTCTCCACTGCACTCCCCCCCCCCCGATGTCAGAGTCAAAGTCAAAGCCCCCGGCGGGCGATGGTGATTATCCCGCGGCCATTAAAGCCACGCCGGTTAATGCAAGGTCGCGCACCGGGTCTTGGTGTTAGAGCCCCGGCGCGCGCTCGCAAAGGACCGCGGCCACTCCAAGCCGCGCGGGGCGATGATGTAAAGCCCCGCTCCAGGTGCTCTTCAACCCCGCAACTCGGGCGGGAGAAGTCGCCCCTGCGGAAGCCCCGAAAAGCGGTCTCCCATTAGGGACCCGCGGGCTTCCGGTGTTGCCGTCCGCCAGACCCGCGGTTGTGGCCTCCGAAGCTCCGGGGGTCGGGTAGCAGCAGCGATTGTTTCCACCACAACTCCACCCGCTCCTGACTCGGCCAGCCCCGCGACGGTGAGCAGTCCGCAGCTCCGCAACTGGAGCCCCAGGTCGTTCCTGCTGGAGGCCGCTCCACGTTGCCCAGCCCCAACGACAACGGAGACCCGACAAAGAAAAGGTCTGGTCTCCCGTGCAGGGGAAAGATTTTTAGTTTCCCCCCCCCACCCCCACCCCCACCCCCCCACACACATACCCCGACAAAAAATAAAATAAAAACTACATAAAAACGAGACAAAAATAATAAAAAGACAGACGGACTGCAGAGGTCGCTGCTGACGAGAGTCGCGCCGCCCACCCATATCTTGATGCAAGGACTGTCCCATATGGTAGAAAGATGATGGAAGATGCAGCAGATCACAGGAGACCTTGATATCAGGGCTGATGTTATAAACAGCTCCCTGGGAGTGGTGCAACAGCAGCAGTGTGTTGTTGGAGGTGCTCTATTGGTCTTTTACCACCATGTTTTGCAGTTTTTCATACCAAGCAATGACTGATGATCACACACCACTTGGAGAGGATAGAGTTGATACCATGAACATAACATGTATGTGCAGTCAATCGTACCCTGCACCTCAAGTACTAAATTCCTTGCAAAATTACCTGCTGGTTCTTGGCCAGAACTATAAAATGCTTTCATGAAGAATGGAGAATGTAATGACCCTCGCTTCGCCTCAGCCTTAACGCCTCAGTCGATAGCAGATTAGGTTAATGGTCATATTACAAGCGTTGGGAAATTGAATGCCGTGCTCTGTGGTTCCAGTTTTTGGATGCTACAGGGTGACAATTTTTGGTGAGACACTTACAGAAGTACAGACGTCTCCACCCGAACACCCGTGTGGATATAACATCCTGCTAAGTACCCTGGTGTGGTTACTCCTCCCTCCTCTTCCAGCATTGTAATATGTTCCATGTGCCCTCTTGTTCTACCCATTTTGTTGCTTTACATTGGGAAATATCCATTTTTATGGCAGAGATAGATTCTTGATTAGGACAGGTGTCAGAGGTTATGAGGAGAAGGCAGGAGAATGGGGTTAGGAGGGAGAGATTGGTCAGCATGATGGAATGGGCCGAATGGCCTAATTCTACTCTTATCACTAATGACCTTATGACCTTATGACTTGGTCAGTAGCTTAATATGCCTTGAAGATTCAAGTACCTGTTCAGATGCTTGTTAAATTCTGTACAAACACTTGCTTCCACACCTTCTCTGGGTAGTGTGTTCCAGATTCCAACTATCCTCTGGGTGAAATACATGTGTTTTGAGATTTTCTTGAAACTTTTACTCCTTACCTTTCACCTACGCACTCTGGTCTTAAATATCTCTGCAGGGGAAAGGTTTATTCCGTTCGCATCTATCTATGCACCTCATAATTTGGTGTGCATCTATTAGGTCCCCACTCAGTCTCCTCCACTCCAAGGTAATCAAATCGAAGCAATGAAGAATTGTTTTATGATACCCAATGCAGGCTTACTTTGGTATTCATGAGTTTTGTTTGATGTATCGCCACAGTGGAAAGGAGGGCAGGCAAATCTCTTCTTGAGAATAGTTTGAATAGAATTGAACAGGCTCAGTGGGTAGTTTGTTGTTTCTCTTTTTAATGTTACCAAACTAAAATAAAAAATGTAAAATGATGTAAATGTTGCTGTAATCATAACAAGTAATTATTTTTAAATTATTTTTAATCTGTTGATAATGTGCCATCTAGCGTTGTTTAATAGGTATTACCAATAACTTAGAATATAACAAATTCACCAAATGACATCTGTGTAGAGAGATGCTGATAACACTTAAAAGTAGATAAACAATAAACTTTTTTTTTTTAGTTAACAGCGGCATAAATGCACAGCTAATATGTGAATATAAAACTGGAACATTTGTTTTACACACCTTAACTACATATATTTTTCTAATGGATTTTTATTTACAAAACTTCACAGATTTTTTTGATTTTCTTTCATTATTCTATTATAGCTCTTAACGATGCTTAAGTGTATTTTATATAGCCTTGTATTCTGGCCTGTTCTTGAGAAAGTACATCAGAAGTGTATTCATCACTGTACAATTGCTCGTTATAATCTGTCTTATGGGGTTGGACAGGCTAGATGCAGGAAGATTGTTCCCGATGTTGGGGAAGTCCAGGACAAGGGGTCACAGCTTAAGGATAAGGGGGAAATCCTTTAAGACTGAGATGAGGAAAAACTTTTTCACACAGAGAGTGGTGAATCTCTGGAACTCTCTGCCACAGAGGGTAGTTGAGGCCAGTTCATTGGCTATATTTAAGAGGGAATTAGATGTGGCCCTTGTGGCTAAAGGGATCAGGGGGTATGGAGAGAAGGCAGGTATGGGATACTGAGTTGGATGATCAGCCATGATCGTATTGAATGGCGGTGCAGGCTCGAAGGGCCGAATGGCCTACTCCTGCACCTATTTTCTATGTATCTATGTATCTATGTCAGTAGTTCAAAGTGCCCGCTTGTGTATCACTCTCTCACTTGTGCAGGTGATAGAATTGAATTGAATTGAATTGAATTGAATTGAATTGAATAAATTTTATCAGCCAAGTATGTATACATACAAGGAATTTACCTTGGTGCTTTGCTCGCAAGTAACACCACGATATACAGTAAACAATTAAGAGTATACAGTAAATAATTAAGAATAAAACATTATAATTTAAACATGTGAAGAATGAAATAAAATACCAGACAGTTAGAGGGGATATGCAGAGAGCGCAGAATTCCCTTGTGCCTACATGCCTCAATAACACGTATATAATTTAGGATACTATTGGGGAGATGGCGTTTCAGAGGAGAGCAACAGCGGCAGGCAGGTCATTGGTACCACAACTAGCTGTGATGCACAGAATGGAAAGGTAAAGACATGGAGGGCCAGAGTGAAGGGAGACTCAACAGTTAGAGAGACAGACAGGAGGTTCTGTGGCTGCAAACAAGACTCCAAGATGAGATTCTGTATCCTGGGTGCCAGGGTCAAAAATGTCTCCGAGCTCAGTTCAGTTTAGTTTGTCCCGTGTACCGAAGTACAGTGAAAAGCTTTTGTTGCTGTGGCAGAAAATTCACCAGGGGAAGGTGGGCAGCCAGATATGATTGCACATATTGGTATGATCAACATTATATACAATCACCTCTGAATATTCTGCGGACTGAATATAGTGTTAGGCAGGAGGTTAGAAAGCAGGATCTCAAGGATAATAATCGCTATATTACTCCCGGTGCCTCGTGCATGTAAGAGTAGGAATAGAAAGATAGAGCAGATGAATGAGTGGCTGAAGAGCTGGTGTATAAGGGCAAAGGTTCAGGTTTTTGGACCATTGGAATCTCTTCTGAGGAGAGGTGACCTGTACAAGAGGGATGAGTCTGGAATTGTCCAACATCCTGGTGGGGAGATTTGCTGGAGTTACTCGGGAGGTTTTAAACTAGTCTGACAGGGAGTTGGGACTCAGGGCAACAACGGGGCACGTGGGAAGATTGAGGTAAATAGAGGTTTTGGATTAGGGAGAACATCGTGGTGATAGATAGAGATGAAGTTCCTGGGTGATCGTCCATTGAAGCTGCATGGATGGAACTGATAATCACATTGATGGGGTTGCACTGTGGTTCCTTCCAATAGTCAGTAAGAGTTAGAGTGAGTATGTATGGCAATCAATAATAAGGCCTTTAGCAAAGGCCTTTGAAAAGGTAAAACTTGGTAAGCTGGTGGGGAAGTGGGAAACAGAGGTACAATAAGTGGTAAAGGATTGTTTTTCAGACCTGTAACAAGTGGGTGTAATTAATACCCTCCAAAGAAAGTATGTATGGAATAATTGATAATGCACAGGGTAGCTGAAATCATGGAGTGAAATCTGGAGTAACTAATACTAAGTAGGGTGAGTGCATGGAGTAATTGAAAGCATGGAAGGGTTTATGGGGTAATTGATACCATGAAAGTTGAATGGGAATTAATATCATGGAGTGATGTATGGGGTAGATATAGCACAGAGAAGTATGGGATCATTGCTACCATTGATGTTGCCTGAATTAATACTATGAAGGGGTAATTGGTACCCTATTGTGACATATTGTGGACCTGTTCCACAAGCTCCTCATGCAGGATCTCAACTTCAACTGGCATTAAATAGACATTTTCCCTCTATATCTGCAGATTCTGGTTACTGTTCACATGATGCACTTTTCATATGATGCAAACATTTACTGTCATAAGCTGAGTATACTATATACATGGAGGGTGGAACTTCATCAGTCTCCAGACCTGACCATATGTAGACAAAGTTGTGATATGTAGGTTTAGGTGAAAGTTTGATTAAAAAAAAGAGCAATGCGTGATATTGTTAAGGTTCAGAACGTATGCATTGGTTTGAATACTGTGTTTGATATTTCAGGGGGCCTACAAATCATCTACAATCTGCTACAGCCCTGAGCAAGCAACTTGGACAGAATTGGAAGGAGAAGTCGCTGAGCCATTAGCAGGCCCAGCATGTGTAACTGTTACATTGCCAGCCTGTGTGCCGTACAATAAATAAAACATTTTGTCAGTTCACAACATTAATATAAACACTGAAGACAATTTATTTAAATGATATCAAGTGCAAAGTACTGAATTCTTACTCCCAAACACATTTAATGTTTGAAATGTGCTTTTTTACTATGGTAATTTATGACTGAAAATAATGTTATGTAAATCTTTGTATCTTTCAGAAGAAAGGCATGAACAAGTAAAATAACTGATGTAGTAGAATGTAACAAAATGTAAATTTTGTACAGGATAAGAAAGTGTAAATGAAGCTTGTCTGTTGAAAACCTACTTAAATAAAAACTTAAAATGCTGTGTTTTATCTTCATTGCAGAGTTAGAAATAATTATTGTCTGAACGTATCTTCTGTTTGGTAAAGTAAATGGATTGATTCTGAACTCATTTTTGCATTGTATAGGGAAATGAACAACATATTATGAACTCATGTTGACAGTATACATGCATATTTTTACATCCAGTGGGCAATACACTATTACATAACAAATATTTTGGTTGGCATGGGAGCGTGGCTGTAGAGCTACTGCCTTACAGCGCAGGAGACCCGGGTTCGATCCTTACTACGGGAGCTGTTTATACAGAGTTTGTACGTTCTCCCCATGACCCGCGTAGGTTTTCTCCGAGATCTTCAGTTTCCTCCCACACTCCAAAGACATACAGGTGTATAGGTTAATTGGCTTGGTATAAATGTAAATTGCCGTAGTGTGTGCACGATAGTGTTAATGTGTGAGGATCGCTGGTTGGTGCAGACTTGGTGGGCCAAAGGCTCTACCACGCTGTATCTCTAATCTAAACTGAAACTAAAGAGATAATGTGGTTATAATTTCCCTTCTTCATCATGACCACGGTTATATCAGGTTCTCAATTGATGTTTAACCCAATGGTATGTTATGGGAAAGTGGGGGTTATAACTGTGCAGATAACAGTAGTTGCACTGGGTTCCAGATTAGATAATTTTTTCTTCATAAGGAATTGCTCTTGCATGGATTAGAAAGACCAGCCAGTGTGTCTTTCCAGGTCTACAGGACTGCATCCCAAAATGGTTGGAAATGGAGATATGAGCAGAGTAAATAGCACAATATTTAGTTTACTTTAGTTTATTGTCATGGGTACCGAGTGAAAAGTTTTTTGTCACGTCCTAACCAGTCAGCAGAAAGACCACATGATTATAATCGAGCCATCCACAATGAAAAGCTACATGATCCAGGCAATATCATTTAGTGGGAGATAAAGTCCAGTAAAGTCTGATTAAAGTTAGTCCGATGGTCTCCATTGCAGTAGATAGTAGCTCAGAACCAATGTATCTTTCTTGTCATGTTCCAATCAATTAATATGAACTTAGGATCACGATACAATTTTATAATTGCAAATGTGAATGTGCACCATGAACTGGCCCCATCGAGTGGTGATAAATATTAAATACATAAAGCATCTATTATGAATTAGTTGCTGATCTTTTTGCATCTACAGATTTCCTCTTACTACAGGAACTCTAATGTGGCATTTTATGATCAGGAAAAATCGCTGTGTTATCTCAGAAAGTCAGAAAAAATGCTGATACGAGACATCTAACATAAAACAAAAATTGTTGGAAACACTTCAGGCAGCTAGGTCAGGCAGCATCTATGCAGAAAGAGGAACAGTTAACGTTTCATGTCCGTGACCCTTCAGCGGAATTGCTTGTATGTTCTGAAAACATGCAGGGATGTAATGGATATTTTAATGAGAACAGTCTGTGAAATAGTTCAAGCCACTAACAAAGGTGATTGGCTAGGAATTGATTCATGGGCCAAGGTCATTCTAAAAACCGATTCCAAGTTATAATTTTTATTAGTGACATTTATCCAAGGGTGCAATCTAGGATCTACACCAACACTCATCACTGTAATCTTTCAGATTACTTTTCTGTTACTTGTCCTTCTACAGTTGCTGCCCCATTCGGTTCCTTATTTAATAAAGCAAAAAGCTAGACAGTCAGCAGGCAGATCATGATATGAACATATTCATTGTTGGATATGCAGTAAAGAATCCTAACATAGTTACTAATATTCCAAGTTTTAGTAAAATGGGTTTTATTACTATGAGACAGAATACAAAAAAAATTATCAGATGAATCAAAAAATGAAAATGGAAATTATATTTATCAAATTGAGAATTTATTCCACTTGCCTTTTCAATACTTTCAATCATGCATACTCATAACACATGATGGTGATTTGCTCCACAGTTACAACTCTTATGAAGGGCATCATCACCTAATAATTAGCCTTGTTATTTGGTTCCATAACATTTATCTCTACCTTTGGTTTGCATCAACCAAATATCACAATTGTATAATTTCCCTTCATTATTTTAAAGACCTCAATATAAAATGACCACTTTTCTGGGCAAACCCCCCCCCCCCCCCCCCCCATATACTGTTCCTCTATTTATGGTGGTAATTCATAATGTTTATCTTGGGTACGAGTCTCATGAGCCCTACCACAAATATTTCCAGGGCTATGTGTGCATGAGGAGCATTGGGGATTGAGAAAGGAAGTTTAAGAATAGATATTCGAACCACATCTAGAATATTGTATTGTGCTATTAAAGCTATTAAAGTCATTAATAAAAATAGTGAATCAATGAGGCCTCAGCACAGAACCTTGAAGGATATTAGTACTCACTGCTTTCCAGTTCAATTAGATACCCATTATTCATTGCTTACTGATGCCCAGTTTGCTTTCAGTAAGACTACTCAGATCCAGACCTCATCACAGCCATGGACAAACATAAACATGGACAAGTTGAATTCCAGAGATATGGAGAGACTGACTGCCTTTGATATTCATGTACCAGTTGACTGAGGAAGCAGCCCAATAAAACTGGCTATTGCGCATTAAAGGATAAATACTCCAGTAGGTTGGAGCCACACCTAAAATGAAGGAAACCGACTGAGGTTGTTCGTGGTCCATTATTTCAGCCCCAGGACATATTTTTTGGAGTTTTTTCAGAGCTTTGTCCTTGATCCAACTATCTTTATCTGCATCACCAATCCCTTTGCTTCCATCGTAAGGTCAAAACCAGGAAATTCTACTTGCAATTCCTCAGCAAATGAAGCGATCCACACCTCCATACAGAAGGAACTGGACAATATTAATGCTGGGGCTGAGTTGTGCCAAGTGATATTTATGACACAAAGTATCAGGAAATAACAACCTCCATTTACAGAGAGTCCAACCACTAACCATTGCTATTCAATGAAACTAAACCAAATTGTCTGTGACTGGTCCATATCCCTCAGAACCTTTCCCATCCATATACTGGCCCAGTGTCTTTAAAATATTATAAATGTACCTGATTTGGCAGCTTCTTCCACGTATGTATCACCCATGGTCTGAAAATGTTGCCCCTCACGTCGCTTTTAAATCTTTCCCCCTCACCTTAGACCTATGCCTTCTAGTTCTGGATTCAACTGTGCTGGCAAAAATCTGTGGCCATGCATCTTATCTATGCTCCTCATGATTTTATATGCCTCTAAAAGGGCCACCCCTCAGTATCTTGTGCTCCAAGCAATGTAGGCCAGTTTGACAGTACTCCAAATGTGGCCCTACCAATGTTTTGTACAGATGTAACATGACACCCCAACTCCTGTGCTTAATAGGGGGTAGATGCTGCTGCACCCGCTGAGTTTCTCCAGCATTTTTGTGTACCTTCGATTTTCCAGCATCTGCAGTTCCTTCTTAAACACTCCTGTGCTTAATATCTAGACCGATGAAGGCAAGCATGCCAAATGTATTTTTAATCACCTCTTACACGTGGTGAGACTTTTAGGGAACTATATAACATTTCACTTGTAGGTTTCTTTGTTCTACAATATTCCAAGGGGCCCAACCATTTACTGCACAAGTCCTGTCCTGGTTTGTCCTACCAAAATGCAACATCTCCCATTTTTCTGAATTAAATTCCATCTGCCATTCCTCAGCCCAATGAGCCAGTTGTAGATCAATATCTCATTGTAAATATAGATAACATTCTTCATTGTCCACTACACCCCCAATTTTAGTAAAATCCGCAAACTTACTAACCATGCCACCTGCATTCACATCCAAATTGTTCATGTAAATAACTAGCAACAGTGAACCAAGCAACAATCCATGTGGTGCTCCACTTGTCACAGACATCTGATCCTAAAAACAACCATCTACCACAATCCTCTATTCCCTAGCATCAAGTCAATTTTTGTTTCCAATTGGATAGCTCATTTTCAATTCCATGTGATCTAACCTTTCAGACCAACCTATCATGCAGTACCTTGCTAAAGTCCATAGAAACAATGTCTACTGTGTTGCCCTAATGAATCTTTACAATATTGGATTATGGTAACATTTGCATAAACCACTTGTTCTACAGCAAAGGAGATGTTATACCCTTACCTGATCTGGCCTGTATTGAATTTCAGCCCAAAAAGCAATGTGGTTGATTCTTAAATGTCCACTCAGATTAACAAGTTACACAATTCAAGGGCAATTCGGGATGGATGATAAATGCTGACCTAACATTTTTCATCAATGCCTTTCAACGTTT
>JAXLNO010004898.1:0-70580 GCA_038087875.1 Malacoraja senta | reverse complement strand
TGTTATTTTATATGCTGTTGGTTCTATTTTTGTACATTTCCTTCGAATAAATATAAAATAAAAAATAAAAAATAACTATTTTACGTAATCAGACATCAGCTTATTTTACTTAAACTCACGTGATTGTTAGTCATTTAGCAGCACTTAATTAAATCATTTATCCAGTAAACAAGATACTAAACAAGTTAATTATTTCTACTTTTGCATCTTTGAATTCTTAATATATAAATTTGTATCTTTGTACTCAACCTATAAACTGGTATGTAACATAGAAACATAGAAACATAGAAAATAGGTGCAGGAGTAGGCCATTCGGCCCTTCGAGCCTGCACCGCCATTCAATATGATCATGGCTGATCATCCAACTCAGTATCCTGTACCTGCTTTCTCTCCATACCCCCTGATCCCTTTAGCCACAAGGGCCACATCTAACTCCCTCTTAAATATAGCCAATGAACTGGCCTCAACTACATTCTGTGGCAGAGAATTCCAGAGATTCACCACTCTCTGTGCGAAAAATGTTTTTTCTCATCTCAGTCCTAAAAGATTTCCCCTTTATCCTTAAACTGTGACCCCTTGTTCTGGACTTCCCCAACATCGGGAACAATCTTCCTGCATGTAGCCTGACCAACCCCTTAAGAATTTTGTAAGTTTCTATAAGATCCCCCCTCAATCTTCTATAATAGTAAACATTATATTATGGGTGTAACCTTTAACTGTAGCTGGAAAAAAGGGTGGCGAAATAGAGTGAGTTAGAGTGACAGCTGGGAGATTAGAGTGATAGTTGGAATTTAAGGGTGGCAAAAGAAGGGAGAGATATGAGGGGTGGTGTAAGAATCTAGATACGTTAGATAAGACTGAAGCAAGGTCAGAAATTCATGGTGGTGAGACAGAGAATGGCAGAATAGAAGATGGATTGATGCGAGAGGAGTATGGAGCATGCAAGATAAGGTAGAGGAGATATGACTGTAAAACTAATAAAAAGCAGCCTGTTGCGGTGATCTGAGAGCAGTCGGAGAGCGGACAGGTGGGCGGGTGTCTTCTCTGAGTGTTCCAGCCGATGTTTGCAAATAAAGGCTTTTCGTCTTCTTGAAGAATTCTCCATGTCTGTGTCATCTTATCCAACTCTGAATCTTGCAACCACGACACACCGCGTTAAAGGCAGCAGGCCGGCGGTCGGAGCCTTTCTCTGGCTCCGCCATGTTAGAAGTCGGCGCGGGGAGGGCGAGATGCGACCAGGAGAAAAGACGCATCTCCGTCCAAGTGGATGACTGGAAATGCTTTCCCCCATTCCCCCTTTTAAGGGTCAACAAACACTCCACATGGACTGCCAGTACCTAACATGGCCGCCCTGGGCATCACTCCCTTTTACTTCAACGGGAGTGCCAGCAGTCAAGATGGCCGCCTCCCTGGGATTCCCCTCCCATTGACTTCAATGGGAGTGCCCTGACCAAAGATGGCCGCCTCCCTGACCTCACCTCACAGTGACTTCAATGCAAGTGCCCTGACCAAAGATGGCCGCCTCCTTGGCCTCACCTCCCAGTGACTTCAATGGAATTGCCCTGACCAAAGATGGCCGCCTCCCTGGGATTCACCTCACTTTGACTCAATGGAAGTGCCCTGACCAAAGATGGCCGCCTCACAGTGACTTCAATGTGCCCTGACCAAAGATGGCCGCCAGTACACAAAAATGCTGGAGAAACCGTTCTTCAGACTGAAGAAGGGTTTCGGTCCGAAACGTTGCCTGTTTCCTTCGCTCCATAGATGCTGCTGCACCCGCTGAGTTTCTCCAGCATTTTTGTGTACCTTCATTGACTTCAATGGCTGGCTGCCAGTAGCTAAAATGGCAGGGGGGGGCGGGGAGAAAACTGCACACAAAACTCTCCTTCCATCCACTCCCTCCCTCCCACCCCCTCTCTCTCTCCCTTTCCCTCCCTCTCCCTCACCTCATCTCTCAGATTCAGATTCAACTTTATTGTCATTGTGCAGTGTACAGTACAGAGACAACGAAATGCAGTTAGCATCTCCCTAGAAGAGCGACATAAATATGAGCAATAAATAAATCTATTTACGTGCATACAGTCATAGTATTTTTTCCTGGTGGGAGGAGTGTCCGGGGGAGAGGGTGTAGCAGTCACCGAGGTACAGTGTTGAGTAGTGTAACAGCCGCAGGGAAGCAGCTGTTCCTGGACCTGCTGGTCCGGCAACGGAGAGACCTGTAGCGCCTCCCGGATGGTAGGAGGGTAAACAGTCTGTGGTTGGGGTGAGAGCAGTCCTTGGCGATGCTGAGCGCCCTTTGCAGACAACGCTTGCTTTGGACAGACTCAATGGAGGGGAGTGAGGAACCGGTGATGCGTTGGGCAATTTTCACCACCCTCTGCAGTGCTTTCCGGTCGGAGACAGAGCAGTTGCCATACCATACTGTGATACAGTTGGTAAGGATGCTCTCGATGGTGCAGCAGTAGAAGTTCACCAGAATCTGAGGAGACAGATGGACCTTCTTTAGTCTCCTCAGGAAGAAGAGACGCTGGTGAGCCTTCTTGACCAGAGTTGAGGTATTGTGGGTCCAAGAGATGTCATCGGAGATGTTGACCCCCAGGAACCTGAAAACACGTTCCACCTCCGTCCCGTTAATGTGGATGGGGATTTCCATCACTGATTGCAATATATATGTAACACCACATTGCAGGTTCTACAGAGATTTTGATTATATTGAGTGGATGTTTCTAGATTAGTTTATGGGAATTAAACATTAAATTCCTTCCATCTGGCATATAAATTCATGACAATGAGATTTAAAAATCATGTTATATTATGAATTCCTGTGTGAATGGGATTAGTTTGTTATTTGGATACTTAGGCTATTTAAAAAAATATCCTTTTCTTAAGAAATAGAATCTACAGGAGATTCTTAAAGGGAAAGTAGTGGGCAGAAAGGCATGTCATGCATGATTTAGAGCAAAAACTTGTAGTTTACAATGCCAAAATGGAAAAGTTGAGGAAAAACAAGGTGTACAGAGTTGCTTATTGGTTACAATCTGAGGAGTATGATGATGCTACTGATTATGATATGCCAATGTACCAGCTAGCAACTGATCTTCTCCATAAAGACTTGATCTATTGCTAGAAATTGTAATTTATTTACCTATCTGTTACGGACTTACAGCATATAATACAATAATATTAAAGTTCTGATCTTGGGAATATCACATTTTTTAATTTTTAAGGCAGTCTGGGTGTTTATTACTATTTCCGTCACAACGGTCAATTTTGTAATTAACTACAATTATGTAATTAACTAATTATATGATTTAATTTCAGGTCATCCAAGTAAGATGTTTCATATTTGTTTCAGAATGCTTCAATCTATAATAACTGAAAATTTCATTCAGTTCTCTTACTTTTTAAGAAAGTTATGGGCTTTTGACTGTCCTCGATCACAGCTTTTGTGTCAAGTCAATGGAAAAGCAAAAGGGAACAAGATACTAATTTCCGAAAATGGCCATAACGTTATTAATACTGAAGATATGAAAGTGAATTAGGTGTCAAATTAAACTTTTTATGCTTTATCTGATGGGATGAATTGCAGACTTGATTTTTAATATCTCAAAATGTTGTAACATTGCTAGAAAATGTTCCTCCATCTTGGAGGCTGAAGGTTAGGTTGTTAGCCAAGAAAGATAGACTTTGTTGTCCCTCAATACAGCAACATGAAGAACGATGTTGGTGGTCCTTTGTTATTTGTGGGGCCTACTCCTATCATTTACGTCATTTACTAAACACCTCAGTGGTGAAATAAGGATGGTCACATCCTCATGGGTTAAAAATGGAAGCCTGAGCACTAAGGCCCATATCCAAAAACATAGATTTATAAGCAAAAATTCTGAAGGGAATCACAAAGTGCAGCTCATCATCAGCTCAGGAGTTAGTGTCGTCCTCATTATGACAAGAAACCTAATCAGGCTCCTTCCTTAATCCGGGTTAACAACTCATTTCCCCCATATTGTGTGAATTCTGCAGAGAAAGACAATTCGTTTTTATTGCTGCTCACCCTCTGTTTTGATATTTTTCCCCAGTCCCTGAATCTTTCTCTTAGTAATTCATCTCATCTCCCCCTCCAACTCACACTGTCCATCACTCTCACATTCTAAACACTGGGATCATCACCTGTCTTATCTGGTGCAAATGTCTCCGTTGGGGCACTTGCTGAGTTTCACAGCAGAAGTGTAAACAGGGCCTAACACAGATCCTTCATCTCTTACGCTGACATTATCTTCAGAAACACTTCTCTATTTACCCTTTACATTTAAAAGTAATTCCGTATAATTCTATTTATGTACGTGAGAACAGAACATGGGGCATGTGTGCTGAGGATGTATTTATTATAAGGATAGTAACTAACTATTGCATTGTTGGTGTTTTGACCAAAAAGCTTAATTTTTAAAATTATTTTTGCTACTTTCCACTGATTAAAAAATAAAATAGTGGTGTTTCTCTCTACTAAATGACTGCTCTTTATTCATTAAAAAATATTTCAATCTCCAACCTGGTTTGGTGTTTCCTGGTTCCAAAACAGAGTTTGGCTATTTTAAAATAATTTATGCGATAAGACAATGTCTTTTTAAATTTATGAAAGAGAAATCATGGCAAACAAATCTATTGGAGATGATGGTGATGTACCATGTAGAATAGATAAGGGAGAAGATGTGGAGATCCAAGAGTTTGCAGATTCTGGAAACACGAGCAAAGAGCAAACTGCTGAAGGGAATTTGTGGATCGGGAATCATCTGTGGAAGTAAATGGACAGATGACCATTGGCAACTGAAGAAGGGTCATGATACAGGGTCATCTGCACATTTTCCTCGACAGATGCTGCCTGACCCACTGAGTCCCTCCAGCAGATTGTTTTTGTTTGTTTCAGGGAGAACAAGAGGATGTGTCGAATTTTCAGAAGGTCTTTGAATTTTTTAATATGTGGATTAGGCAATATTAAACAGGCATGAATTGAAAATTATTTGGCAGACAGGAAACGGAGAGAAGACTTCATTAGGGTGGCAGTTGGTGATGAATGATCCAGAATCAATCCAGTTCTTGAGTCCGTTATTTTCAATGTTCATCAATGGTATTGACAAGGAAACAAATTTAATGTTTCTAAGTTTGATGACATGAAAATGAGAGTAAGTGGGAGAAGCAGAGGACGCAGAGGTTTCCAGGTGATGTCAGTCAGTTGAGTTACTTGCCAAATATACACAGATGCAGCAGAGAGTCATAGAGCTGTAGAGCATGGAAATAGACACATCGACCCAACGCACACATGCTGACCAAGATGTCCAACTGACCCAGTCACAATTGGCTGTGCCTCGCCCATGTCTCTCCAAACGTGTCATTGTGCTCTCCTTACCGGAGAAAGGGTTTTTCAGCCACAGATGTAATGCAGCCAAAGCTGACCAGACTGATTCCTGGAATGGCAGGACTAATGTGTAAGGAGAGGAGGAGCTGACTGAGCCAGTAGTCACTGGAGTTTGGAAGACTTAAACATGACCTCTCTAAATTAAACAACATTCAAAGCAGAGCTAGACAGACTTGAAACACAAAGATATTTCCAGTGACTGTAGGATCTGGAACAAGGGGTTTAGGACGCAAGATAAGGGGTGAGACATTTAGGGCTGAGACATTTCTTCATTGTGAATATGGTGAGCCATTGAAATTCATCCCACAGAAAATGGTAGATAGCAGGTCACTGAATCCTGCAAAGTAGGGGATAGATTTATTTGACATAAAATGCATCAAAATTTATCGGGAGAGAATTGGATTATGAGATTGTTTGAAATGATTGAACAGGCTCAAAGTGACAAATAATCTACCCCTGATTCTCTTTTGCATGTTTCAATAGGTTTTGGGATGGTTTGATGTTTTCTTTGTCCTTCACACTTCTGATGTTTATTTACACATTGTGAAATTTAGTCAGATAAAAAACAGAAAGCAAATCATTGTGGTTAAAAAAACAAATCATTGTGGTTAAATTGCAAGACAGCTCTTCCTGCAGCCTTGACCATTGCTCTGCATTTTGCATCAGGTCCTGAATGTGATATGGGGAAAGGCAGAATCCTTGCACTCTTCAAACCTCACATTTTTTATATTCAAAAATAAACTTTATATCAGAATTAAAAATATATACCAATCTAGTCTGAAGGTTCCCAACTCAAAACTATCCTTGTTCTCCAGGAATGCTGCCTGACACACTGAGTTACTCCAGTATTGTATATCTTTCCTTGGTAAAACAGCATCCGTAGTTCCATATTTCTATACAAAACTAACACAAACGTTTTTGGTGTCTATACATTCAATAGTGTCACAGTCAGTAGTGTTTGCACCTGTCTTTACACAATACACCCTTGACTGTCATTTGGTCCTCCTGGGCAAGAGCGGAACTCGCTATCAAATCATGGAGGGGACGGGGGACACATTTTTTTGGCATCCGCGCGCGCATGCACACACTCACATACACGCGCGAGGCTTCGGAGCGAGTGGTCTATCTTGCTCCTCTAGTATCTTTGCTTCGGAGACTCAATCCAGCGCTAAATGCAGCTCAACTCTGCCTGTCTCACCGGGTTAACTACAGCCCTGTCTGGACAGACAGGATACCAGCGCTGCTTCTCCACGCTGGCCATATTTCCCGCAAGCCCAGGCAGGCGATAGGCTCACCTGGCGAGACAGGCAGAGTGAGCTGGGTTTAGCACTGCTTCTCTGCGCTGGCTGTGGGCCTGGGGGCACCGCGCCCATCTGACTACCGACCAAAGATCCTATAGCAGAGGATCTCTGCTGCCGACCTCTCTGGCCACCCGCGGGGGAGGGGGGGGGGTACTCGGTGGGGACGGGACAGCGCCGGGAGACCCGGCCGGGATCGATCCTGCCTGCGGATGAAGCGCAGGTCCATGCCACGTCTCCCTCCTCCAATCACCGCACTCTATCCTCAGTCCAACCCCCCTCCCTCCTCCAATCATCGCGCTGAATTATCATGTCCCGCCCCCATTGCCTGCTGACCAACATCTCTCTCGTCCAATCGGCCCCCTTCCTCGATCTCCAGTCCCACCCCCACTGTCTCGCGGAAAAGCGGAGATTTCATCGGGTTTTTAAAATCCGGATTACAAAAACTTGGGGGGAATGTCCCCCACCTCTCAAAACATGGGGGGGGGGACGTGTCCCCTCTGGCCCCCCCGGGTTTTCAGCCCCTACTCCTGGGTGATATGCCTTCCATTGTATGAGGAGTGACCCACCAGACTCAGTCCTCAATGTCCAGCAGGGGAAGGACCCAAGATAGTAATCCTCCCTAACAGAGTCTATAAATTGGCTGCACGAAGCTTCAGTGCGTCCCTCAGCATGTTATCCTACAGTCTGGAGTGGGTCAGTCAGCCACATCCCTAGATGGACCTCTCTTTGTCATATCATTGTTTTATTTCTCAGCACAGTAACAGTGTGTGGGACATGGGGCAATGTTCCTGTCCTCATAATCCAGCCTTTGACCCACAGTGGGCAGCACCAGAACAGAAATAATGCATTTGAAGATTTGTCTTTAGAAACAAGTAAACAGAATGCTGTCTCTATATCACTAGCATCCTCAAGGAGAGACAACCTGCTATCCTTATACAGTCTGTGATGTGCATGACCACGGGGCAAAATAATGTGGGTGACTCACAATTGGGTCAGTTGCAGGATAATTCAGGATGGCATGAAAGTGTCCACAATTAGTGGAAACATTTAAAAAAATGGAAAATGTTCAACTTTTTTTCTTTACCAGTCCTATAGAGTCTGACATCCTGACTCTGATGTTCAATGGCCTTAGCATTGAAGGCAAGCATACCATACACATTCTTTTCTACCCTATCTACTTGTGCTGCCACCTTCAGTGTCCAATCAACTTGTAGTCCAAATGTGCTGAAGATATGTGTCTCAGATAGGCTCAGTCTAAAAACTGCACTTTATTTCTCACAGGGAATCCACGAAATGAGGCCGAGGTTTCTCTGCAGCAGTTTGCCAGTTGGTTTGACGTTCGGTGTCTTTGTTTTCCTGCTTCGACCAGTTTCCACACAGAGTAAGTGCTTTCTCTTCACCGGTCACAATCACCTTGCTTTACTTTATCATTGTCCGTGTAAACCCGCACCTATTGTCAATCTCTCTTTCCTCTCCACGTCCCTAAATGTGCTGCTGCCTCACAAATCCATGCCATCCTGGTTGGAGCTCCATTACTGAGTCCCTTCCATCTGCTCCCTCCCCTCATGGAGAGATGCCCACCCGGGAGCTTGTTGCAGAGGTCGCTGCCCAAGTATCACCCGCAATGTATTCAATTCACGCTCCCGCACAGTTTCCTCGTGCTGCCTCAGACAATAAGCGAGTTCGGTATTCCGATAAAGCGCAAGGAATCATGGGATTTGTCAAAGGTCGTAAGCTATAACGTTACCTATTTCCTTCGCTCCATAGATGCTGCTGCACCCGCTGAGTTTCTCCAGCATTTTTGTGTACCTTCGATTTTCCAGCATCTGCAGTTCCTTCTTTAACACTTTGTCTACTCCACTGCGAAATCTCGTCAAGGTATGCCTACTTTGAAGAAGTTCTCCTCCTCTCTCCGGAGACTGTTCCACACCCAACTCGCTAACTGCCCCATCTCTGTGCTCCGCCCCTCCCCCAGCCCTCGGGCTCCTCCTCCTCCTTTTCCTTTTTTCCTTTCTTCTCCCCACCCCCTATCAGTCTGAAGAAGGGTTTCGGCCCGAAACGTTACCTATTTCCTTCGCTCCATAGATGCTGCTGCACCCGCTGAGTTTCTCCAGCATTTTTGTGTACCTTCGATTTTCCAGCATCTGCAGTTCCTTCTTTAACACTTTGTCTACTCCACTGCGAAATCTCGTCAAGGTATGCCTACTTTGAAGAAGTTCTCCTCCTCTCTCCGGAGACTGTTCCACACCCAACTCGCTAACTGCCCCATCTCTGTGCTCCGCCCCTCCCCCAGCCCTCGGGCTCCTCCTCCTCCTTTTCCTTTTTTCCTTTCTTCTCCCCACCCCCTATCAGTCTGAAGAAGGGTTTCGGCCCGAAACGTTACCTATTTCCTTCGCTCCATAGATGCTGCTGCACCCGCTGAGTTTCTCCAGCATTTTTGTGTACCTTCGATTTTCCAGCATCTGCAGTTCCTTCTTTAACACTTTGTCTACTCCACTGCGAAATCTCGTCAAGGTATGCCTACTTTGAAGAAATTCTCCTCCTCTCTCCGGAGACTGTTCCACACCCAACTCGCTAACTGCCCCATCTCTGTGCTCCGCCCCTCCCCCAGCCCTCGGGCTCCTCCTCCTCCTTTTCCTTTTTTCCTTTCTTCTCCCCACCCCCTATCAGTCTGAAGAAGGGTTTCGGCCCGAAACGTTACCTATTTCCTTCGCTCCATAGATGCTGCTGCACCCGCTGAGTTTCTCCAGCATTTTTGTGTACCTACGGTAAATAGATCTCAGCGCTATAGATACAGTGAGTATACTTTTGGTCTGATTTTTTGTCTTTTTGTAAGCTTCTATTTGTCATGGCTGAGTCAAAGTACCAAGATATGAAGCTGGAAGATTTTATGTCATGGAAAGTCGATGCTTTGAAGATTTATTTAGTGGAGAGGGAGTTTTAAAAAATGGGAAGAAAAGCTGAACTTAGAAACATAGAAACATAGAAAATAGGTGCAGGAGTAGGCCATTCGGCCCTTTGAGCCTACACCGCCATTCAATATGATCATGGCTGATCATCCAACTCAGTATCCTGTACCTCCCTTCTCTCCATACCCCCTGATCCCTTTAGCCACAAGGGCCACATCTAACTCCATCTTAAATATAGCCAATGAAATGGCCTCAACTACCTTCTGTGGCAGAGAATTCCACAGATTCACCACCCTCTGTGTGAAAAATGATTTTCTCATCTCGGTCCTAAAAGATTTCCCCCTTATCCTTAAATTGTGACCCCCTTGTCCTGGACTTCCCCAACATCGGGAACAATCTTCCTGCATCTAGCCTGTCCAACCCCTTAAGAATTTTGTAAGTTTCTATAAGATCCCCCCTCAATCTTCAAAATTCTAGCGGGTACAAGCCGAGTCTATCCAGTCTTTCTTCATATGAAAGTCCCGACGTCCCAGGAATCAGTCTGGTGAACCTTCTCTGTACTCCCTCTATGGCAAGAATCTCTTTCCTCAGATTTGGAGACCAAAACTGTACGCAATACTCCAGGTGTGGTCTCACCAAGACCCTGTACAACTAATAATAATAATAATAATAATAATAATCTTTATTGTCACCGTACAAGACAACGACATTTTGTTGGTTCAGTCCTCCAGTTGCACAGGAATATGATTATAAAAATACATTTAAAAAAAGAACTATTAAAAAAAATAAAAAATTACACTATAAACATATGGGAGTATGGGCGGGTGTATGAGAGAGAGAGTGGGGAATCAGTGTGGGATGGGGATAGAGTTCAATAGTATCACAGCTCTATGATAGAAGCTGTTTTTGAGTCTTGTCGTGCGGGCTCTCAGTGTCCTGTATCGTCTTCCTGAGGGCAGTCGGGTGAAGAGGCAGTGTCCAGGGTGTGTGCTGTCTCTAATAATGCCCTTAACCCTCCGGATGCAGCGGGACCGGTAGATGTCCTCCAGTCTGGGGAGCTGGGTGCCAGTGATCCTCTCAGCAGTCTTAATAACGCGTTGGAGAGCTTTCCTGTTCTCTGCGATGCAGCCAGAGTACCATACTGTGATGCAGTATGTGAGAACTGACTCGATGGCCGACCTGTAGAAGCTCACCAGCAGCTGTTGTGGGAGACGTGCCCTCTTCAAGCACCTCAGGAAATGAAGCCTTTGAAGTCCTTTCTTGGCCGTCTCCGTAATGTTGACGGTCCAGGTCAGGTCGTGGCTGATGTTGACCCCGAGGTACCTGATGTTCTGCACAGCCTCCATTGTCACGCCGTTAATGGTGATGGGCTGATGGACGAAGGTCTTCGGTCTCCTCCTGAAGTCCAGGATCATCTCCTTTGTTTTTGCTGCGTTGAGGATCATGTTGTTCTCACGGCTCCATCTCACCAGGTTCTCTACCTCTGTCCTGTAGGCGGCCTCGTTGTTACCCGTGATCCTGCCTACCACGATGGTGTAATCTGCAAACTTTAATATGGTGTTAGCCTCGTGGGTGGGTTTGCAGTCGAGAGTGTAGAGGGAGAAGAGAAAGGGGCTCAACACACAGCCCTGTGGTGCACCGATGTTCAGGGTGATGCTGGAGGAGACCTGCCTCCCCATGCGCACAGTCTGTGGTCGGCCGGTGAGAAAGTCCAGGACCCAGCTGCTCAGGTGTGTGTTGAGGCCCAGCTGGTCCAGCTTGGTGACTAGTTTATGGGGGGGAGGTGGTGTTAAAGGCAGAGCTATAATCTATGAATAGCATCCGCACATAACTGTCCCGCTGGTCAAGGTGTGTCAGGGTGAAGTGGAGGTCCAGTGACATTGCGTCCTCCGTCGACCTGTTTGCCCTATAGGCAAATTGGTGGTGGTCTAAGGAGGGGGGGATGCTGTTCTTCAAGTGTCCCAGTACCAGACGTTCGAAGCACTTCATCACCACCGGTGTCAGCGCCACTGGCCTATAGTCGTTGAGGGACCTGATGGCTGATTGTTTTGGCACAGGGATGATTGTGACTATCTTGAGGCATGTTGGGACAGAGGCCTGCAGCAGAGAGGTGTTAAACAGGTCCGTGAGCACCGCAGTAAGCTCCCCTGCGCAGTGCTTCAGAACCCGCCCTGGTACTCCGTCAGGTCCGGTGGCCTTGTTGAGGTTGATGTGCTGCAGGGTCCGTCTCACATCGTGGGGGCTCAGAGACAGCACCGGTGGTGAGGGTCCCTGCTGTGCCCGTATGTTGTCACTGCTGTCGGCGCAATCAAACCTGGCAAAAAAACAGTTCAGGTCGTCAGGTAGGAATGAGCTTTGTGCGTGTGTGGAGCTGTTGTAGCCGGTGATGGTTCTGATGCCCTGCCACACGCGTCGATAGTCTGAGCTGTTAAAATGCCCCTCGATACGCTTCGTGTAGCGGTGGTTTGCTTCCCTGATGCCCTTCCTCAAACTGGACCTTGCTGTTCTGTAGGCCTCTGCATCACCTGAGTGGAAAGCTGCATCCCGGGCCTTCAGCAGACCAGTTACAACGCCATTCATCCATGGCTTATGGTTGGGGAGTGTCAGTATTGTCCTCTGTGTGGTGACACAGTTCATACAGAAGGTGATATAATCCAATACTGATAAGGTGTAGGTGTTGAGGTCTGTCTGGTTGTTGTGAGTGGCGGCCTGTTTAAAGATGTCCCAATCAGTGTACTCAAAGCAGTTCTGTAGCCTGTCCATGGCTCCTTCTGGCCAGACCATGATGGTGCGAACTGTTGGCTTTGTCCTTGCAATGAGGGGTCTGTATGCAGGTGTTAAGTACAGACTGATGTGATCGGATCGGCCAAGATGGGGGCAGGGGGACGCTTTGTAGCCCTTGGCAATGTTGCAGTAGACCTGGTCCAAGATATTGTTTCCTCTGGTCGGAAAATCAATAAACTTGTGAAATGTTGGCATTACAGTCTTCAACTGCAGTAGAACCTCCCTGCTCTTATACTCAAATCCTTTTGCTATGAATGCTAACATACCATTCGCTTTCTTCACTGCCTTCTGCACCTGCATGCCTACTTTCAATGACTGGTGTACCATGACACCCGGGTCTCGTTGCATCTCCCCTTTTCCTAATCGGCCACCATTCATGATAATAGTCTACTTTCCTGTTTTAGCCACCAAGGTGGATAACCTCACCTTTATCCACATTATACTGCATCTGCCATACATTTGCCCACTCACCCAGCCTATCCAAGTCAACTTTCAGCCTCCTAGCATCCTCCTCACAGCTAACACTGCCCCCCCAGCTTCGTGCCATCCGCAAACTTGGAGATGTTGCATTCAATTCCCTCATCCAAATCATTAATATATATTGTAAATAGCTGGGTTCTCAGCACTGAGCCTTGCGGTACTCCACTAGTCACTGCCTGCCATTCTGAAAAGGACCCGTTTACTCCTACTCTTTGCTTCCTGTTTGCCAGCCAGTTCACTATCCACATCAATACTGAACCCCCAATACCATGTGCTTTAACTTTGTATACTAATCTCTTATGAGGGACCTTGTCGAAAGCCTTCTGAAAGTCCAGATATAACACATCCACTGGTTCTCCCTTATCCACTCTACTAGTTACATCCTCGAAAAATTCTATAAGATTCGGCAGACATTATTTACCTTTCATAAATCCATGCTGACTTTGTCCAATGATTTCACCACTTTCCTAATTGTGCTGCTATCCCATCTTTAATAACTGACTCTAGCAGTTTCCCCACTACTGATGTTAGACTAACGTCTGTAATTCCCCGTTTTCTCTCTCCCTCCCTTTTTAAAAAGTGGGGTTACATTAGCTACCCTCCAATCCACAGGAACTACTCCAGAATCTAAAGAGTTTTGAAAAATTATCACTAATGCATCCACTATTTCTGCTAGCAGCTCTTGTTGTGTCTGCAGCAATTTAAATCAGTCTAAAGAATTCCTTAAAGTCTATTGAAAGTTATAGAAATAAGACATTTAATTTAATATCGAGTAGATGTAATAATAAAAATGCTGTATTTACTCAGTTATTCCAATGTTGAGTGTAATTATCTCCTGAGTTTCACACAAGGTAAACCCACCAGTCACCATCCTCATGATCATCCAATTTCTTCTGCAACTTTCAGTTTTCTCCAAATCAAACCACACAGTTTGCACCAAGACCTTCACAACCTCTGGGAATAAATCACGTCCCTTCCAGTTCAATTCAGTTTAGTTCAGTGTCACGTTTCTGAGGTAAAGAGAAAAGCTTTTGCAGAGTGCTAACCAGCCTGGAGAAAGACAAGTATAATGAATGCTATTCACAACTGAAGTTAGAATAGTTTCCAGTTACACATATTCAAGCAGATGACTGTGTGATGTTTGAAATGTCTATGATAATGGCAAATGACAGAATCTGTTGTTTTGTCATAAATGGAACGGTCAATATTCTTGCCTGTTCATGCTGTAGTTGGTCCGATAGTTCAAGCCAATATTCAATTGCATCAGATCATGGTGGAGGTTGGACTTAGGAGGTCTCCAATGAGCTGCATATACATAGATACATAGATACATAGAAAATAGGTGCAGGAGTAGGCCATTCGGCCCTTCGAGCCTGCACCGCCATTCAATACGATCATGGCTGATCATCCAACTCAGTATCCCGTACCTGCCTTCTCTCCATACCCCCTGACCCCTTTAGCCACAAGGGCCACATCTAATTCCCTCTTAAATATAGCCAATGAACTGGCCTCAACTACCCTCTGTGGCAGAGAGTTCCAGAGATTCACCACTCTCTGTGTGAAAAAGTTTTTCCTCATCTCGGTCTTAAAGGATTTCCCCCTTATCCTTAAGCTGTGACCCCTTGTCCTGGACTTCCCCAACATCGGGAACAATCTTCCTGCATCTAGCCTGTCCAACCCCATAAGAATTTTGTACGTTTCTATAAGATCCCCTCTCAATCTCCTAAATTCTAGCGAGTCTCCTAAATTCAAACTACTACAACAAACTACTACAATTTTTCAAAGTAAGTCCAATATTGAGAGCAATTTTCTCCTGAGTTCTGAATTTCATTCAAGGTAGAACCCCCAGCAAACATTTTCACAATCACAAGTTTTTCCCCATGTCATTTGGTGTTCTCCAAGCCCAAACTCACAGAGTTGCACCAAGATCTTCACAGCCTAGAGATATAGACACGAGAGATACAATGTGTTCCAGGTGTACACTGGCCCTATCCCCGAACTCTATCCCCATTACATTGATGACTGCATCGGTGCTAGAAAATATATCCACAATATGCAAGCACAATCCATACCCAGAATTGCTTGGTCAAGTTAGCGGAGTGGCACAAATTGACCCAGTTAGTCACCATCATAACTTGGAAATACATTGCTGATCCTACCTTATTTGTGGGGCCTACTCCTATCATTTACGTCATTTACTAAACACGTCATTTACTAAACATGTAATTTACTCGAAATTGAGATAAAAAATAGGAAGCGAAACAGCCCAGAGCTCAGAATGGACAAATCATTGTGGTTAAACTGCAAGATAGCTCTTCATGTAGCCTTGACCATTGCTCTGAATGATTCAGGACCTCACCATATTCACAATGAAGAAATGTCTCAGCCCTAAATGTTTCACCCCTTATCTTGAGTCCCAAACCCCTTGGTCCAGATCCTACAGTCACTGGAAATATCTTTATGTATCGAGTTTGTCTAGCTCTGCTTTGAATTTTGTTTAATTTAGAGAGGTCATGTTTAAGTCTTCCAAACTCCAGTGACTACTGGCTCAGTCAGCTCCTGCTCTCCTTACACATTAGTCCTGCCATTCCAGGAATCAGTCTGGCCAGCCTTGGTTGCATTACATCTGTGGCTGAAAACCCTTTCTCCAGTAAGGAGAGCACAAAGACATGTTTGGAGAGATATGGGCCAGGCACAGCCAATTGTGATGGGGTCAGTTGGATATCTTGGTCAGCATGTGTGCGTTGGGTCGATGTGTCTATTTCCATGCTCTACAGCTCTATGACTCTCTGCTGCATCTGTGTATATTTGGCAAGTAACTCAACTGACTGACATCACCTGGAAACCTCTTTGCATCCTCTTTGCTTCTCCTACTTACTCTCATTTTCATCTCATCAAACTTAGAAACATTAAATTTGTTTCCTTGTCAATACCATTGATGAACATTGAAAATAACGGACTCAAGAACTGGCTTAATTCTGGATCATTCATCACCAACTGCCACCCTAACGAAGTCTTCTCTCTGTTTCCTGTCTGCCAAATAATTTTCAATTCATGCCTGTTTAATATTGCCTAATCCACATATTTAAAAATTCAAAGACCTTCTGAAAATTCGACACATCCACTTGTTCTCTCTGAAACAAACAAAAACAATCTGCTGGAGCGACTCAGTGGGTCAGGCAGCTTCTGTCGAGGCAAATGTGCAGATGACCCTGTATCGTGACCCTTCTTCAGTTGCCATGATTTCACTTACATAAATTCAAAAATACATTGTCTTATCGCATAAATTATTTTAAATATCCAAACACTGTTTTGGAACCTGGAACCACCAAACCAGGTTGGAGATTGAAATATTTTCATCCAACAAGTAGCAAACAGGAAATTTAATATGTAGAAAACAATAAAGAGCAGTAATTTAGTAGAGAGAAACACCACAATAGACAATAGACAATAGGAACAATAGAAACACCACTATTTTGTTTTTTAATCAGTGGGAAGTAGCAACAATAATTTTAAAAATTATGCTTTTTGGTCAAGACAACAACAATGCAATAGTTAGTTATTATCCTTATAATAAATGCATCCTCAGCACACATGCCCCATGTTCTGTTCTCATAGTAATAAAAAATTACATAAATATAATTATACGGAATTACTTTTAAATGTAAAGGGTAATTAGAGAAGTTGTTTCTGAAGATAACATCAGCGTAGAAGATGAAGGATCTGTGTTAGGCCCTGTTTACACTTCTGCTGTGAAACTCAGCAAGTGCCTCAACGGAGACATTTGCACCAATTAAGACAGGGGATGATGTTTAGAATGTGAGAGTGATGGACAGTGTGAGTTGGAGGGGGAGATGAGATGAATTATGAAGAGAAAGATTCAGGAGCTGGGGGAAAATATCAAAACAGAGGGTGAGCAGCAATAAAAATGAATTGTATTTCTCTGCAGAATTCACACAATATGGGGGAAATGAGTTGTTAACCCGGATTAAGGAAGGAGCCTGATTAGATTTCTTGTCACAATGAGGACGACACTAACTTCTGAGTTGATGATGAGCTGCACTTTGTGATTTCCTCCAGAATTTTTGCTTATAAATCTATGTTTTTGGATGTGGGCCTCAGTGCTTAGGCTTCCATTTTTAACCCATATGGATGTGACCATCCTTATTTCACCAATGAGGTGTTTAGTAAATGACGTAAATGATAGGAGTAGGCCCCACAAATAACGAAGGATCAGCAATGTATTTCCAAGTTATGATGGTGACTAACAGGGTCAATTTGTGACACTCCGCTAACTTGACCAAGCAATTCTGGGTATGGATTGTGCTAGAATATTGTGGATATATTTTTTAGCACCGATGCAGTCATCAATGTAATGGGGATAGAGTTCGGGGATAGGGCCAGTGTACACCTGGAACACAATGTATCTCTCGTGTCTATATCTCTACGCTGTGAAGATTTTGGCGCAACTCTGTGGGGTTGGGCTTGGAGAACACCAAACGACATGGGGATGGACACATCGACCCAACGCACACATGCTGACCAAGATGTCCAACTGACCCCATCACAATTGGCTGTGCCTGGCCCATGTCTCTCCAAACATGTCTTTGTGCTCTCCTTACTGGAGAAAGGGTTTTCAGCCACAGATGTAATGCAGCCAAGGCTGACCAGACTGATTCCTGGAATGGCAGGACTAATGTGTAAGGAGAGGAGGAGCTGACTGAGCCAGTAGTCACTGGAGTTTGGAAGACTTAAACATGACCTCTCTAATTTAAACACATTTCAAACAGAGCTAGACAAACACGATATAAAGATATTTCCAGTGACTGTAGGATCTGAAACAAGGGGTTTTGGACTCAAGATAATGGGTGACACATTTAGGGCTGAGACATTTCTTCATTGTCCTCAATCATTCAGAACAATGGTCAAGGCTGCATGAAGAGCTATCTTGCAGTTTAACCACAATGATTTGTCCATTCTGAGCTCTGGGCTGTTTCGCTTCCTATTTTTTATCTCAACTAAATTTCGAGGAAATTACGTGTTTAGTAAATGACGTGTTTAGCAAATGACGTAAATGATAGGAGTAAGCCCCACAAATAACGAAGAATCAGCAATGTATTTCCAAGTTATGATGGTGACTAACTGGGTCAATTTGTGCCACTCCGCTAACTTGACTAAGCAATTCTGGGTATGGATTGTGCTTGCATATTGTGGATATATTTTCTGGCACCGATGCAGTCATCAATGTAATGGGGATAGAGTTCGGGGATAGGGCCAATGTACACCTGGACCACAATGTATCTCTCGTGTCTATATCTCTAGGCTGTGAAGATCTTGGTGCAACTCTGTGAGGTTGGGCTTGGAGAAATGACATGGGGAAAAACTTGTGATTGTGAAAATGTTTGCTGGAGGTTCTACCTTGAGTGAAATTCAGAACTGAGGAGAAAATTGCTCTCAATATTGGACTTACTTTGAAAAATTGTAGTAGCTTGATTACCATATGCAGCTCATTGGTGACCTGCTAAGTCCAACCTCCACCATGATCTGATGCAATTGAATATTGGTTTGAACTCCAGGCTGTTTAGAACTCTGCAAAAGTTTTTCACTTTACCTCAGAAACGTGACACTGAACTAAACTGAATTGAACTGGAAGGGACGTGATTTATTCCCAGAGGTTGTGAAGGTCTTGGTGCAAACTGTGCGGTTTGATTTGGAGAAAACTGAAAGTTGCAGAAGAAATTGGATGATCATGAGGATCGTGACTGGTGTGTTTACCTTGTGTGAAACTCAGGAGATAATTACACTCAACATTGGAATAACTGGGTAAATACAGCAATTTTATTATCACATCTGCTCGTTTGTGTTCTCCTCAACCCAAAACTCACATTGTTTTAAACTGCCAAATCACCCAAATCACAGTGGCACAGATGTTAGAGCTGCTGCCTCACAGTGCCGGAGACCAGGGTTCAAATCTGACATCGGGTGGTCTCTGGGTGGAGATAGCACGCTCCCTGTGGCCACGAATGAGTGGGGTTGTAGGTTACTTGACCTCCATAAATTGCCTGTAGTGTGTAGGGAGCGGAAGGGAAAGTGAGATAACAGAACGAGCGTGAACGGGTGACCAGTGGTCGGCGTGGACGGAGGGCTGAACGGCAAGTTTCCATGCTGTGTCTCAAAACTAAACTCAATCAGAACATCACTACAGATGCAAGAAGATTGACACCTACTCATCATTACAAAACAATATATACTCTCATTCCCCAATGCCCTTGACATTTGTTATCCTCCAATAACCTTTAGAAAGATGAGGTTCCATGTCTCAACGCATCCAATGCATGTTTGAGCTCAGTAAATTCCCATTTACCTTTGCCGAAATAAGGTTTTACAAGATAGATTTTACGCTGACACAAACGCTTTCAACAGAAGTGATGTCTGAACCCTGAGCAGGAGAGGAAGAGGAAGGTCCTGTAGTTTCATAAGACACAGAGTGAGACTGGGGAACTCAGTGTGTCGCCGTGCTTGGAGCTTTGCTGCCCAAGTCTCTGGACTCGTTCACCAATCTCTTCCCACAAGGTAGGCGACCTTACTACAGGTTCACTTCAGGTAAAGGAGTAGTTTAAATGGGATCTAGAAACGGAACTCCGTGTTCAATAATTTCTAACGTGTGATATTCCACTCCTACAACCATTTATTAGACTGTTCCAGTCTGTTCTGCTTTAGATTTTAGAGACACAAAATGCTGGAGTAACTCAGCGGGACAGGCAGCATCTCTGGAGAGAAAGAATGGGTGACGTTTCGGGTCGAGACCTTTCTTCAGACCCAGACTTCTTCGACCCGAAACGTCACCCATTCCTTCTCTCCAGAGATGCTGCCTGTCCCGCCCAGTTACTCCCGCCCAGTTACTTTAGTGTCTATATTCGGTATCAAGCAGCATCTGTAGTTCCTTCCAACACGAAACTTTATCAATGTATTTTTGTCTCCATTGTTTCCACTAGAAACTTAATGAAGCTAAATTACCAGCATTTGCCATTTTACCCATTTGGGCTTTCTTCTTTGTTGCCTGGTCAATCTAATGTATCCATGCTCATGTGGATTTTATTTTTCCCATTTCTCCGGCAATCCTCTGGGACTGATTGAGGATGTTCAACGTCCTCGCCCTTCTGTTGCCCGCTCAATTAATTGACTGCCTAGTGAGGTACAAATGAGTTAAAACCATTCTACCGAGAAGCAGGAAGTAAGTGGGTCAAGAATGAAAATGTCGGCGTACAGATGAGTCGTTTCATTCAAGGCAAACCGACTGAATGTGGTTGTGAAATCCTAGATTTCAGCAGTGACAATATTCCAGTGGCAGATTCCACAGAGGAATGGTCCTTCCCCGTGTAATTGTGTGTGGTTAATTCTCAAATGGTCCGGGCCCAAGGTTTTCAAAGTGGCTGTGTTCAATACAACACTTGCCAACTAGCAATTTACTGCAGCATTTCCTTTGCAAATTATTTAGTGTCCCTGTTCCGTTCAAGATCACACGACGATGAAACATTCTTAAGTATGATTTTATAGATCATCACCACTTCAAATGGTGACATTTGTTTTAGAGAAATGCAAGGTGGTTATGCGGGTTATTCTCAGAGGCTGTGAAGGTCTTGGTGCACTCTGTGAGGTTGAACTTGGAGAACACTGCAAGATGCAGGAACAATTTGGATGCGAATGGAAATATTGGCTGGAGGTTCCTCCTAGAGTGAAATTAAAAGCTCGGGAGAAAATTTGCATTCAATATTGTACTAAGTTTGAAAATAATGTATGATCCTGATTATCAAATGCACCTCATTTGTAACCCCCTAAACCCACCGTGATCTGATACATTTGGATATAGATTTAAACTGCAGGACCAGCTATAATGGTATATGGACATATAATGGTATATGGACACACTGATCTGTTTTGTAGTCAATGCCTACTATGTTCTGTTGTGCTGAAGCAAGAATTTCATTGTCCTATCAGGGACACATGACAATAAACTCACTTGAACTTGTGCTAAAGCTTTAACATCGCTGCAAGGCGTGAATATTGACCATGGTCCCTTCGTTACAAAACAGCAGATTCCCTCGTTTGCCATTATCTTAGACATTTGCCACCCACTAATAGCATTTAATATAAGAAGGTTCCAAGTCTAAACTTATCCAATATATTTGTGATCTCAGGAAATCCCCGATTTGGTTTGTCCAAATTAGCTTTTACAAGATGATTTTTAATCTGAGGCAAACATTATCAACACAAATGGTGTCTGAATCCTGAGCTGGAAAGAAAGAGGAAGGGTGTTTGCCCTTCCAAAGAAACTGTGTGACTGTGAATCTCAGTGTGTCGCCATGCTTGGAGCTTTGTCACTCAGTCTCTGTACTCATTCACCATCAGTCTCTTCTCACAAGGTTGGCGACCTCACTGCAGTCTCACTTCATGTCAAAGAGTGGTTTAAAAGGTATCCACAAACTGAACAATGTTGGATGTCCTGTAAACTGTGGTTTATCACTCATTCAATCAGTTTGTTCCCCTTTAGATATGACAAGGGCGTACATACTTTATTAATTTTGTTTTGTCTCCTTTGTTTCTCACAGCTAAATGACCAGCATATGCCATTTTCCCACTGGTTTCAATAGACAATAGACAATAGGTGCAGGAGTAGGCCATTCAATGTGATCATGGCTGATCTTCCCCAATCAGTACCCCGTTCCTGCCTTCTCCCCATATCCCCTGACTCCGCTATCTTTAAGAGCCCTCTCTAGCTCTCTCTTGAAAGCATCCAGAGAACCGGCCTCCACTGCCCTCTGAGGCAGAGAATCCCACAGACTCACAACTCTCTGTGAGAAAAAGTGTTTCCTCGTCTCAGTTTCCTAGTCAACCTAAATTGAATACTTTTTTCCCGTTTCGCCGACAACGTCCTGGGATCGTTTGAGAATATTGAATGTCCCTTGCCATTCTCTTGCCTTCTCTGTTCATTGACTCACTAGCGAGGTCTGATTTAGTTGAGAATATTTTACCGAGTGGTAGGAGGTAATTGAGTTAAACATTAAAAAAAAAGGCGGAGTTCAGATGAATGATTTGGGACAAGGCAAACCGATAGCGGTTGAATATGGTGGTGAAATCCCAGATTACTGAAGTGACAATATTCTAGCGGCAGAGTCCACCAAGCGAATGTATTTTCCCCGTGTAATTGTGTGCGGCCAATTCTAAAGTGCCCCGGGGTCAGGTGTTTCAAACTGGCTGTACTCAATTCAACATTTGCCAATTACCAATTTACTGATCCTTAGTCTAAAACTGCACCTTATTTCCAAACAGAGAATGCACAAAATGAGGCCGAGGTTTCTCTGCAGCAGTTTGCCACTTGGTTTGATGTTCGGTTTCTTTGTTTTCCTGCTTCGACCAGTTTCCACACAGAGTAAGTGCTTTCTCTTCGCCGGTCACAATCACCTTGCATTAATTATCATTGTCCGTGTAAACCCGCACCCATTGTCAATCTCGCTTTCTTCTCTACGTCCCTGAATGTGCTGCTGCCTCCCAAATCCACGCCATCCTTGCTAGACCTCCATTTCTGAGCCCATCCCATCAACTCCCTCTCCTTCTCCTGCACCGACACGGTCCTTATCAAAGTCAGAAATGGCCTCCTGTGAGCTTGTTGCAGAGTTAAACTCTCCCTCCTCATCCCGCTCAGCCTCTGCAGCCTTTGACACGGTTGTCCACACCATCCTTCCCAACATCTCCTCGCCACAGTCCAGGTGGGTGGAACTGCCCTCGACTTATCGATCCAGTCGCAGCCCGAGAACCACGCACAATGTCTTCACTTCACGCTCCCACAAAGTTCCTTCAAAACCAGGTGGAGTTCCTCCACTACCCCAACACAACCCCCTATCCTCACCTCCGTCTCCCTCCCTCCCACTCACTCACTTCTCTCATGTGATGAAATATCCCTGCATCAATCAGGTCAGGTTATTCCAGACAGACATCTCTTCACAAACAGTGTCTTCCTCGCTGGGGTTTCCAAGGAAGATCACAACAGTCTGGAATTAAATTCAGTTCAAAATTAATGATTACAGATATGGGGTGGGTGGGGAAAATGTGTTTTAAATATTAATTCTTCATTGTTCGTATTCGCAACAGAAAACAGAAATCGAATGTATTTCTTGGATAACCGAGGCGACATTGTGTTAAACGGACCGGACAATGCTGAGAAAGACACTGTTGTTCTCTGGGAATGGAAACCACACTCAGGAAAGGAAATCGGAAAATTGACGACTTTTAGAAGAACGGGGGGCGATTGGATCAAAGAGAAGGCCGCTGGCGAGAGTAAAGTGGACTTGTACCCGGAGATGAAAGTGAATTCCCGTACCCTTGATCTGACAATTGATAAACCCACATTTAAATGGGCGGGAATTTTCACTTTGGCTCAAACAGAACCGAGAAAGCAAATCCTGAAACAATATGAAATATTTGGGATGAAAGGTGAGTGGATGATAAGGATCAATAATGTATAATTTATCTCTGTAAATATTGTCACCTATAATGATGAGAGATGGCGGGAATTGTGAGACTTCTTCCACCCGGTGAAAAGTTAAACAACTGGGGAAGTGTTTTTGTTCATTGATTCTGTAATGATCTGCAGGGGTGATAATAGTTTGATGACTTCACTGGGAACAGCAAATCAATGAATCGACCCGCAGCGAATACCATGGTCTTCTTGCCGGCACACGGTAAGGTGATCGCGGCAAGGTGGTATGGAACCAATGTCTCCATGCAGTGGCCCCGGGGTGACACTGCTACTTAATGTTACCCTGTGACCAGGTGGATGGAAGTCCATCGCCTGTGGAACATGGGCTCTGCCATAGAGTTCACCTCTTGAGAGCAATCAGATACACCTAGAAGGAGTGGAAATAGATGCATTTTCAACAGTTTGTGAATATTTGAAACAGAGCATGTGTAAATACAACAACACCTGAATGTTGCCGGTTCCACCTGCAGTCCCACGGTGAACAGCTGGCATTTCACTGCGTCAATGCGACCAGCCACGGGTGTCAGGGGTCTGAGAGCACTGAGGGAGAAGTTGTTCTGACTTTCAGCTAGGCTGTCAGCTTTAAGCCCGGTTATTGGATGAACCTTGACATCCGCACTCTTCAGAAGTCCAGATACCGACCGGGCATTCAGGTCTGGAGATGCAGTGGTCTACAAGAAGTTCAGATACGACCTTGGTAAGGCCATCAAAAGTCCAAAAGGGACTTCTGCTCCAAGCTGGAGGATGAGACAGATGTTCGGCGGCTGTGGTAGGGTTTGAATGCCATCACCTCCTACAAGGCAAAATCAGGAGGCAGCTCAAATGTCAGCGAAACATCACTCCCTGACGAGCGCAATGCGTTTTACACACACTTTGATAGGGAGAACACTGATGTGCCTTCCCGAGCCCCCATTCGCTGTGATGGTATTTCAGTCTCAGTCACAGAGGCCGACGTCAGGAAATCCTTCAGAGGGGTGAACCCTCGAAAAGCGCCTGGACCTGATGGTATACCTGGTCATGTTCTAAAAACCTGTGCGGACCAACTGGCTGGAGTTTTTACGGACATTTTCAACCTCTCACTTCTGAGGTCTGAGGTTCCCAACTGCTTTAAAAGGGCATCAATTATACTGCTGCCCAAGAAGAGTAAGGTGACGTGCCTCAATGACTATCGACATGTGGCACTAACGTCTGTGGTGATGAAGTGCTTTGAGAGGTTGATCATGACGCAGATCAACTCCGACCTCGACAAAAACCTGGGCCCACTGCAGTTCGCTTACCGCCACAACAGATCAACGGTGGATGCAATCTTGCTGGCCCTCCACTCCGCTCTGGACCACTTGGACAACAAAAACTCATATGTCCGGCTGTTATTCATCGATTACAGCTCGGCATTTAACACAATCAACCCCTCCAAGCTGGTTACCAAACTCGCAGAACTGGGTCTCAGCGCATCCCTCTGCAATTGGATCCTCGACTTCCTCATTCACAGACCACAGTCTGTTCGTATTGGTGGAAATGTGTCAGACTCGATAACAATCAGCACGGGAGCACCACAAGGCTGCGTGCTCAGCCCCCTGCTGTACTCACTCTATACTCATGACTGCGTAGCCGGGTCATGGGGCAAACTCCATCATCAAGTTCGCTGACGACACCACTGTTGTGGGACGTATCACTGATGGGGATGAGTCAGAGTATAGGTGTGAGATCGACCGATTGACCAAATGGTGCCAGCACAATAACCTGGCCCTCAACACCAGCAAAACCAAGGAACTGATTGTGGACTTTGGAATGGGTAGGATGGGGGGGCCCACAGTCCCGTTTATATCAACGGGTCGATGGTGGAATGGGTCAAGAGCTTCAAATTCCTGGGCGTGCATATTTCTGAAGATCTCTCCTGGTCCCAGAACACTGATGCAATTATAAAGAAAGCACATCAGCGCCTCTACTTCCTGAGAAGATTACGGAGAGTCGGTTTGTCAATGAGGACTCTCTCTAACTTCTACAGGTGCACAGTAGAGAGCATGCTGACCGGTTGCATCGTGGCTTGGTTCGGCAACTTGAGTGTCCAGGAGCGAAAAAGACTACAAAAAGTAGTAAACACTGCCCAGTCCATCATCGGCTCTGACCTCCCTACCATCGAGGGGATCTATCGCAGTCACTGCCTCAAAAAGCCTGGCAGTATCATCAAGGACCCACACCAGCCTGGCCACACACTCATCTCCCCGCTACCTTCAGGTAGAAGGTACAGGAGCCTGAAATCTGCAACATCCAGGTTCAGGAACAGCTACTTCCCCACAGTCATCAGACTATTAAACACAACTTCAAACAAACTGTGAACTATAACAGCCTATTACACTTTATCTGTTTATTTATGTGTATATATATATATTCTATGGTACATGGACATACTGATCTGTTCTGTATTTATGCCTACAATATTCTGTTGTGCTGCAGCAAGCAAGAATGCCATTGTCCTATCTGGGACTTGACTTGTACAAACCACTACTCACTCTGAATCTCATTGATCTGTTTTTCACAGTTGAGGCAAGTCCACAGAGGCCTCTGCTGGGCAGTGACGTCACACTCAGCTGCACCATCTCCAGACTTTCAGATACAGTCAGTCTTCACTGGAGACCCATGGACTCATCCCAGCAGAACAGGGGCAACACTGATCAGATCCGCCTGGGTAACACGGTCCATCTGATGGTTCAACACGTTACAGTGGAGGATGGGAAGCTGTATGTGTGTGATGTGCAGGAAAACGGAACAATTGTTCACACAAGTAATGGCGATTTTACTGTAGACAACAGTGAGTGTAAACACCTCCCATTGGATATCAAGTAGACACTTGTATCACGATGCTTCTTGTAATATTATGTGTGCGCCCTGTGAGGAACTGTGGCAGTGACCAACTGCTCTCCAGTATAAAATGCTGCAATGATCAGGGAGTTTACAGCAAGTCTCTCTGTGGAGCAGCTCCCTGCTTGTCTCTGTGTGACAGACACACAGCACAGGAGGGGGGTGTCTTTCTGTAACCATTCTTCAGTCAAGTATTTTGTCAGTTTATCTTGCCATCAATGCTCCAGTATCTGAGACTGAGATACTGATACAGGACTCACGTCAAAGTGTCAGATAGAAAGTGTAGTCACCATGACAACCACCAGCACTTGTGCTCACACTCACACTGGGGGTCCCGGCCCACACATCAGCACTGAACAACAATCCATCCCCTCTCCCCTCACTGACCCTTCTCTCTGAGTCTGGTGTTGCTTGAAGTGATTCCAGCTGCTGCAGACTCGGGCTTCGGATCAGCATTCAGCTGGGAGCAGGACCCGGGAACAGGGAAGGACAGGGAATCAATGGGTGTGAATGGGAGAGGGATGGTGGGAATAATGGGAATGAACGGACGGGAAGACCCGACCCACTTGAAGTGCCAACCTGTCCGGGTCAGTCCCCACGCAGGCATCCTCTGGGCTGCTTCTGTCCGCAGCCTGAACCTGCTCCACCTCCTGCAGACAGACTGACAGAGACATTCACCTCCCAGACCGCTCTCAGGAGTCTCCGGGAGGTTTCATTCCATCCCGGGAGATTCCCGGACAGTCCGGGTGTGGGGGCGAACCTAATGTTGAAATGTAGAGTGGAATATCCAAACTTCACTGCAATTTACTGCCGTACAGGACATTGTATTTTATAAAGATCTGATGAGTTTAGTGCGGCATTCATGAAAGATGTTACATTTGAAACTTGATCAGCTGAACAAAACACCACGAATGTTTATAAGAATACGGTTGAGAATCTCTGTATGGCACGGTAACTGTAATACTGAAAGGAGTTATCCTCTGTCTCTCTGATACAGATTTATATAATGGGACATACACACTTTACCGCTCCAGCACAGATCACAGTGAACTTCACCTGGTTTGTTCTGGGAGTTATGGTGATAGCTATTCCCATGCTGAGTGGACCTGGACATCTCATCAACTTCAACCGCTGAAAGTAATAGCATCTGCAGACCGTTCTCAGCCCATCAATGCCAAAGGGACCGACTTCGGGAATCGACTGGTGACCTCAGGGAAACCCTTCTATGGCAAGGATTTCAGTGTGAGGATTGTCCCCGTTTTGTTTCAAGATGCCGGAGTTTACTTATGTTATCTGGAATCAAATCCATTTCCCATCATTGATCTAATCACAGTGAAAGGTAGGAGACAGAATGTTGCCACTGAGTTTACTGATGAACTTATTGTTTAAAATGTAAACAACCTGCTTGTTTCCACAGTCACAGCTGAACCGTCTGATGCAGTGACTGAGGGCGACAACGTTACCCTGACCTGCTCTGTGTCTCACGTCATTGAGTCAAGGAGACTGGTTTGGATCAATGGCGATGGCAAAAGTGTTGGAGAAAAGACACTGACCTGGAAAGAGAAATCACAGAGTCTGGTTATTCAGAAAGCTGAGAGAGGCAGAGGGAACTTGAGATGTGGTTTGTTTCATCAAGACCTGCCCCGGCTTTTTGTCCCGTACTATCAGGAGCCCCGTGGTAAGTGATAAGGGTTTGTTCTTCATACTTAGAGTCATGATTGTGTTTTGATGTCGCTTATTGATCCTGAAATTTGAGTGGAATATTTTCTTCCAGTTTGAGTGGTCTAACTGTTATGAATACCGAATTCTCAAATTTCAAATAACACTTCCTGAACCCCACTTCTCCCCCCCCCCACCCTTCATTGTGCACGCATTTATCCCACCACCCAGTTATCTTATTCCCTTCCCTTCCTCTTTCAACTCATTTCCCGCCCCTTCCAATTGCAGAGTTTTCCTTTTATGCTCCACTTCCACCCATATCCCTCCCTCTGTTACTGATCTGACTGTAGATCAGTCAGTATTAGTTGACCTGATCTATGTCATGTTTTACTGCATGCCGCTGTGTACTCAAACAGTCATCTGGTTGAACCAGGACTTATATAAAGGACTTCAAGTTTATGTAAAAGGAAACACTATAGAAATGAAACAGAAATGGGAATGGGAAATTAATATTATTATTACTGACGAAATGTGGGAAAAGACATGTCTTTTGGGTCATAAGTTAACAAACAGCCCCACCTGGAGGGAGTTTGAATGGAAAGCTAGAATGAGAGTATTTAAGACTTCTCTTATGTTAGCAAGATACAGCAACACCTCAGATTTATGCTGGAGACAATGCGGGAAGATTGGCGATCATACCTATATTTTTGGGGATTGTCCCAAATTGTATCAATATTGGAGAGACATTCAGGCGGAGATCAAGCTAATCTTGGGGGTGGATCTACCTCTGGAGCCGGCATGCTTCATACTAGGAGAGACTCCAGAAAATATAGATACCACAAATCAGACATACTTGCTTGGGGTGTTGCTGTTGATTGCAAAGAAGATGATTCCAGTGTCATGGAGAAATGTAAAGCCACCAAATGTTCAACAGTGGAGGGAAAGAATGCAAAGTGTATATTTGATGGAGAGTATAATAGCTAAACTCCAGTTAAGGACTGATGCTTTCAACATTATGTGGACACCAGTATTACTACAACTGCCAAGACTGATTAAGGACATGATTTCTCCATAGCCCCAGAGGAGGGGAGGAGTTCGACTGGTATTGTATACGTGTATTTGGAACCATATGTACAGACATGATTGTGACTGTGTATAAGTACATACATAGGGGCGATCAATGACAACATAAGTTCTTCTAGTGGCATACAAGTGTCTGGTTTAACATCACGGGTGATTATATATTAAGTAGGATTAAATATGATGAGCTTGCTTGGATGCCTGTGAATGTGATGCTTCTGCGACAGAACTCTAGGATGATCTGATGTGATGCTGACAGCTGCTGTGTGATTTGTATATCTTGTTTGTATCTGTACTTTGTCTTGTTAATAAATGTTGAGGGCAAAGAAAAATGTAGGTGCTGGCTCGAGGGGCTGAGTGGCCTACTCCTGCACATATTGTCTATTGTCAAAGATCCTTTCTTTGAATCTGACAACGTTTTTTTCAGCATAAAACATGAACTCACTTCTTTCCCTTTCCATGGATACTGCTCTAACGGCTGAGTATTTCTAACGTTTACAGTTCTTGTGCTCCTGGTTAGAGAGGATTGAAGCTGGAGGGCAATATCCACTCTGTTGTCAGCAGTGCTCATTCAACCATTGTTCCAGGCTTAGACTATGATAGACATTTGTCCACTGTACAGTGGGAAGTATCACAGCTGAATCAGCTACTTTATCAACCAACCATCAGCTCCCATCTCCTGCCTGAGAAATGTCAGCTGATTGTAACCAAGAAATATAAACTTGTGTGAATGTTTAGTCTCTAACTGATGGCTACTGAGGCAAGTTGTGGTTCTCTGATCTTTCTGAGTAAGGTCAATTAATCTGGGTGAAAAAAGACACAATGTGCTGGAGTAACTCAACGTGTCAGGCGGAATCTCTGGAGAACATGGATAGGTGAGGTTTTGGGTCTTGACCCTACTTCAGACTAAAGGGCTGCGACCTGAAATGTCACCTGCCTAACCTGCTGAGTTTCTCCAACACTTTGTGTCTTTTATTGGTAAACTCTCATCTGCAGTACCTTGTGTCTCAGTGAATCTGGATCACAAGTTAAACGCAAGACTTCTGATCTAAATTAGTCCGTGTGGTTAATGCCTGGTCTTTGGGGGAGCTTTTGAATGATGTCCATTTATTCTACAAATGTGAACTCTGTGTTAATTATTTTGACAGGGAATCACCCTTTTATAATCAGATTTGTTGTAATTATCGGGTCTGGCTGTTCTCATCGTCATTATACTGGCAGTGGTGTTCTGTCAAAGAAAGCGCAAGCCTACAGGTAAAGTACATGAAGACATCCTTAATGCAGCACAGATTCCCCACATTATCAATGACAATGTTATCTCTGTTACAAGGAGAAAATAACAATATATTTTGGATAAGAAAAGTATCTGTTTGTGCTTATGTTGTTGAGAAATTGATTTCAGACCTTTTGTGGTCAATTAAAGCATTATTTATGCAATGTGGATTGTCTACCCGTCTACCTGCGTTGCCATGAGAAGTCTGCTGTATGATTTCAGGTGCTGTTCTGCAATGATCTGACCACGTGGTGATTGTGTCACCATCCCCTGTGTAAACCATTAACAAATAAACATGCCAGAAGTTGAAGTATAGCTAGTGTAGTCATGTAGAAAATATGGTCTCCAATTTGCCCTCAACATGTTCCTATTTACTGAGGGATGAATATTGGCCAGGAAACCAGGAGACCAAGGTATCTCCACTGCACTTTGGTGATTCACGTTCCAAAATCTATTGTGTCCCAAGAGGCCAGAAGGGGCCTCAGTTTAACAAATAATCTTTAATCTGGTGAGGCCAATGCTGCAGCAATCCCACATGGCAACAGAGTGTTTGGCTCAACTGTGTGTTCAAATTTGGGGTTGTGCCTGAGGGTTTATTCTGTGTTGTTGAACAAACTGATCAGACGGGTATCGGTCTAGTACAACAGTTCATCAAGGTCACTAACACATGGAATACTCAGTTCTTAAAGCTTCCGTTATATTTATATAAATCAACATTTTTTATCCATTAAAAAAATAAACCATTCCAATAACTGATCATTAGAAATATAAAATTACACATTGAATATATTAACTGTATGTACAATTATACATTCAGTTGCTCCTTTACTTGTCATCTTGACTTGTGAAAACTCTGCAGTGCAAAGATGCATTTGTCCACTCTCCAGATATTTTCAACTCTGCTAGATACCTCCACATGTTGGCCTTACCTCATTCATCGTCTCCTGTGACCTTCCCACCCATGTTCTGTCCAGCAATGGCTCTATTGTGGAATCCATACCGTAACTCAAATCCATGCTCATCCTGTGCCTCATATTCTCCATCACCATCTTCTTGGGCATCCTGTCCATGTAACACATGATCTATCCATGTAATTTGACTTCTGTCACTCATTCCCATCATTGCACCACCATTTTATTCACAATATTTTTCCTGAACTGAATCCAAATTCTCGGATTATCAAATAGGATTTAACCCTGAGCTTCTGGACTATTAATCTCAAAGAGTCTTGGATTAATATCCAGTTAACCTATGACAATCCAAAAGTACATCAAAATAAGCAAACTAAATAATGTACCCATTAACAGGAGCCAGCACAACACATTTGAAAGTAAGTTGGAGAGAAACACATCACCAATTCTAAATTGTGTAATGTTGGGAAAAATTAATTACATATTGTGTTTATCATATTTGTGGTAAACGGAGTTAATGGAATCTCTATTGCGTTTTGTTCAAAGTGTGAAATTAAATTGTGTAAAATCATGAGGGGAATAGATAGGGTGAGTGTGCAGAGTCTTTGACCCAGTATAGAGTAATCAAAAACTAGAAGACATAGGTTTAAGTTGAGAGGAACCTGAGTGGCAGCTTTTTTACTCAGATGATGGTGGTTATATGGAACAAGCTGACAGAGAAGGTCGTTGAGGAAGGAACTATAACTGCATTTAAAAGACACTTAGGTAGGTACATGAACCACCGGGTGGCGATGCAATGGCTGCCTCGCCAACAGGCTGTCTCGTCCTTTTCCTTCTTTGATGTTTTTTAGTAGGTGTTAAATGGATGTTTTAGTGTTCTTTAGTTTTATTTTATGTGGGGGGTGGAGGGAGGTTGGGGGAACCTTTTTAAAATCTCTTACCTCGACGAAGATGCATTTTTTTCCGTATGGTATCTCCATCCGCATCCGCACTGTGGCCTAACATCGAGGTGCTGGCGGCCTCTTGCTGGGGATCGACCTTGGAGCTCCAACCGTGGGAGCCTGCAGGACTTAACATCGTGGAGCTGGTGGTCCCTGTCGGGGATTGACCTTGGGAGTTCCAACCGCGGGAGCCTGCAGGACTTAACATCGTGGAGCAGGTGGTCCCTGTCGGGGATCGACCTTGGAGCTCCAACCATGGGAGCCTGCAGATTTAACATCGTGGAGCACGTGGTCCCTTGTTTAGGGATCGACTTCTGGAGCTCCAACCGTGAGAGCCTGCAGATTTAACATCGTGGAGCACGTGGTCCCTTGGTTAGGGATCGACTTCGGGAGCTCCAACCATGGGAGCCTGCAGGATATAACATCGTGGAGCACGTGGTCCCTGTCGGGGATCGACCTTGGAGCTCCAACCGTGGGAGCCTGCAGGATATAACATCGTGGAGCACGTGGTCCCTGTCGGGGATCGACCTTGGAGCTCCAACCGTGGGAGCCTGCAGGATTTAACATCATGGAGCACGTGGTCCCTTGGTTAGGGATCAACTACGGGAGCTCCAAGCCGCAGGAGCTTCGACCGCCCTGACCTGGGGGCTTCAATCGTCAGCTGTGGGAGCTTCTATCACCCCAACTGCGAATGGTTCGACTGCCCCGACCGCGGGAGAATAAAGAGTGAAGAAGATTAGACTTTATTGCCTTCCGTCACAGTGAGGAATGTGGGGAATCCACTGTGGTGGATGTTTATATTAACTTTTCTGTAGTTGTGTGTCTTGTTGCTTTTTCTAATATGACTATGATAAATTGAGTTTAATTGCACCTTAATTGGTGCACATGACAATAAAATACATTTGAAGCTTTGGAGAAAGGTTAAGGTCATGGTGTAGCGCCGCCTGCTGGCGCACGTAGATATCGAACCCGGCGTTGGGAAGCCGCGGTCACGTGAGTCGGGAGGGGCTGCTGTTTTCGTGCGGTTTCGTTTTGGCGCCACAGTTGTTTTGCTGACCACCGTTGTGATCAGACGTGTATGCAGAGACCTGTTTGCTAAGGAGCGAGTGTTCAATAAAAACCGTTCAGAAAACGTAGTCGTCGTTTCTGCATCCGCTAAAATGGGTGAATTGCAGGCACATGGGTCTAGCTTGGATGGGGCAACTTGGATGGTATAGACTAGTTGAGCCAAAGGACATGGTTCTGTGCTGTATGACTATGACTCTTTGACTTTATAAAAAGGTGAAAACAATTTAAATTGTGCCCTCTCTCTGAACAGGTTTGGGCAATCAAAGACAGACAGCTCCACCATCAAAAAGAAACACAGAAAGTGAATCTCAACTTTAAGGCAACCTTGAAGAAATTCAGCAGATGGCAGGTGTAGTGGCCATTTGGCCTGTTTTACATGTCACTGATGATGGCATGTGCCTTTAAATTTTAGACTGCCCGTTGTATTGTGGGTGGGATTTATGACGTGTTTTTAGGCATGTTTCGAGCTTAGATGCTTGCGCAGAAGTCTAGTTTTTAGATTAGTTTGGAGAGACGACAGAGAAGGTGAAACCTTCGACCATGTCAATGTTACGGAGACACGAGGAGTTTTGTAATGTTTAAAGTTGCAAGTTGGAATTGAAGGAAGATTGCAGTAACGAGTCGGAAGAAACTTGGATGTATCTTGCTGTTTACCATCAACAATAAAGCATTTATTCAACAAAAGACTGTGTGTTGAAGCTTTATGAGTGAAGAGGCTCTGAAGGTCTCTGAGAAAGCTTGCATGCGTATCGAAGATATTCCCCTTATCCATTCTCATCCAAATAGCGGCTAGAGAATTTGTTTCTCAAAAGATAAGAAAAATCTGCCGTTACAATAAGTCGAAGGGTACCTCCGGCAGGAGGGTTAAATACTAGTCCCAGAGAGTGGGACAGACGATTAAATCGAAGGGTACCTCCGGCAGGGGGGTTAAATACTAGTCCCAGAGAGTGGGACAGAAGATTAAATCGAAGGAAACCTCCGGCTGGGGGGTTAAATACTAGAAAGGGACATTGAGGGTGGTCTTTGACTGTGCTGCAGTCTTTAAAGGTACATCGCTTAACAGTGAACTACTGCAAGGTCCAGACCTTACCAACTCACTCATTGGAGTTCTCATCAAATTTAGGCAAGAACCGATTGCTTTAATGGCTGACATCAGATCGATGTTTCATCAAGTGAAAGTAGCTGGTGAACATATTGATTACCTGTGATTCTTATGGTGGCCTGAAGGGGATATGCAGCAAGATCTTGTTGATTACCGGATGAAAGTACATCTCTTTGGAGCCGTGTCATCTCCAAGTTGTGCGAACTTCACTTTAAGGAAGACCGCAGAGGATAATAAACATTATTTCCCAGAGGAGGTAATTTCCACTTTGAAAAATAATTTCTACATGGACGATTGCCTAAAATCCATATCTACTGAGCAGAAGGCAATTCAAATGGTAAAACACCTGACCTCTCTCTGCAATAAGGGAGGATTTGTACTTTCCAAGTGGATCAGCAACAATCGTGTTGTATTGGAAAGCATTCCACCAGATGACAGAGCTGAAGAAACCAAGGAGTTGGATTTAGTTAAAGACAATTTGCCAATGGAAAGGGCACTGGGACTGCATTGGTGCGTGGAAACAGATGTGTTTAAGTTTAAATTGTCGATTCAGGAGCGACCATGTACAAGAAGGGGTATCCTTTCTGTGATTGGCTCAGTATGCGACCCTATGGAATTTCTTGCACCATTTACACTGCCAACCAAGTTAATTTTACATGGAAAACTTGGATGGGATGAGAGTATAACTCAAACATCCTCGCACCGTTGGACAGAATGGTGAATGGACCTCCATAAAATTTCAAAGTTTAAGGTGGATCGGTGCATAAAGCCTAAAAACGTTGGTAAGATTAGAAGTGCACAATTGCATCATTTTTCGGATGCCAGTGAAAGTGGTTACGGGACTGTTTCATATTTAAGACTGCAAAATGTTAACAAAAGAGTGCATGTTGCATTCTTACTGGGAAAAGCCAGATTGGCACCACTGAAACAAATGACGATTCCCGGAATGGAACTTACAGTAGCAGTCTTAGCTGTTAAAATTGACATAATGCTGCAAAAGGAACTACAATTTCAACTGGAAGAATCTATCTTCTGGACCGGTAGCACTACGGTTCTGAAATACTTCAATAATGAAAACAAACGCTTTATGACATTTGTAGCAAATAGTGTCTCCTTTGTATTGGGAGCTACTAATGTTTCTCAATGGAGATATGTTAGCACCAAAGAAAATCCTGCGGACAGAGCCTCTAGAGGACTAACAGCAAATTGCTTTCTAAATAACAGGAGATGGATCAATGGGCCCAAGTTTCTTTGTGAACCAAGCAGAGAATGGCCAAAGTTTGAACTCGGATTTGAAATCTCTGTAAATGATCCGGACATTAAACAAAACATTTCGGTGAATGTGATTGCTAAAGACTCATATGACACCGTGAACAATTTAATTACCCACTTTTCATCATGGAATACATTGATAACTTCGGTAGCCTGGTTTCTTAAAATAAAAACAAGATTATTGCTGGTGGCTCGCGAAATGAGACAAATTACAGAGAGTACCCTGGGAGAGAATCCTGATGAACGGAAAGGAGAGATTGAAGGCCAGAGGCAAGTTTTTGAAGCTTTATATGTCGTACAGGATTTACATCTTGATGATGTCCTCAATGCGGAAAAATGCGATCATCTCTTTCTGTCAAAGACAGAAATACAAAGAAGGAATATTAACATTGGAAGCTGGAGGACAGGGGGTAAAAAGAAACAGTCAATTGTACAAGCTCGACCCAGTCTGGGAGGAAGGTCTTCTGCGGATGGGTGGTCGCCTAAACAAATTGGCAATGCCCGTAAAAACTAAACGTCCTATCATTCTCTCAAAGGACTTTCACATAACATTATTATTATGACATATTCATGAACAAGTTGGACATGGAGGAAGAAATTATATGTTATCCCAACTTGGTAAAAACTATTGGATTATCAAGGCTGACTCTGCAGCATCACGAGGTTCTTGGTTGATGGGAAGAATACTAGAAATCATGCCTGACGTTCGGGGTTTGGTGCGTATGGTACGTCTTAAAACAAAAAACTATGTTTTAATAAGACCAATAACCAAGTTGTGTTTGCTTCTAGAAGGCGAAGGTGAAGATGGAAGAGTCGATGAAGAGCCATGATTGCGGATATATAGTGCATGCTATTTTTTCCTCGTTAGTATCGTGTTTAGTATCCCTGCCTGTCACGCGTTAGCCCGGGGTTCAATTTCCCGACGAGGAGCCACAGGGTTTAATTCCCTGACCGTTTGCTTTTGATATATGTATAGCCTTTATGGCCATTTTTAAAATGTTTATTAGTAATTGCCTCGTTAGATACTCGGAACAATTAGGAGCCGGTATGTAGTGGCCATTTGGCCTGTTTTGCATGTCACTGATGATGGCATGTGCCTTTAAATTTTAGACTGCCCGTTGTATTGTGGGTGGGATTTATGACGTGTTTTAGGCGTGTTTGGAGCTTAGATGCTTGCGCAGAAGTCTAGTTTTTAGATTAGTTTGGAGAGACGATGGAGAAGGTCAATCCTTCGACCATGTCAATGTTACGGAGACACGAGGAGTTTTGTAATGTTTAAAGTTGCAAGTTGGAATTAAAGGAAGATTGCAGTAACGAGTCGGAAGAAACTTGGATGTATCTTGCTGTTTACAATCAACAATAAAGCAATTCCCCTTATCCATTCTCATCCAAATAGCGGCTAGAGAACTCGTTTCTCAAAAGATAAGAAAAATCTGCCGCTACAACGATGTTGGGGGAGTCCAGAACCAGGGGCCACTGTTTAAGAATAAGGGGTAAGCCTTTTAGAATAGAGACGATGAAATACTTTTTCTCAGAGAGTTGTGAGTCTGTGGAATTCTCTGCCTCAGAGGGCGGTAGAGGCAGGTTCTCTGGATGCTTTCAAGAGAGAGCTAGATAGGACTCTTAAAGATAGCGGAGTCAGGGGATATGGGGAGAAGGCAGGAACGGGGTACTGATTGGGAATGATCAGCCATGATCACATTGAATGGCGGTGCTGGATCGAACGGCCGAATGGCCTACTCCTGCACCTATTGTCTATTGTAGGATAACAAAGTAGTCGAAGTGTTTACAATACATTCGGCATTTCTGATCTGTTTAAATTCGGATGACATGACGTTGCATTTGGTTCCAGTGTCGATCTTTGCAACAGTAATGGTGTTGTTGACATGAAGTGAAACTTCAGGGTTGAGTTGCTTGTTAGTGGAAGCAACCAGGGAGTTTATGTTATGGCTGCTATCTTCATGCTCAGGGAGTAGAGATGGAGGTAGCGCTGCTAAATCTTGGTTATTGCTATCAGCAGCTTCATGTTTTAACCAGTGTACGGACTGCCTTGGGAGTGTTTTTCCGAGAGCAAAGCAAAGTTTCCGAGAGCAAAGCAAAGTTTGCGATCTGCAGGGTGGAACTGCTACAGTTAGAACACTTTCCAATAATCTTTGAGATTGTCAAGATGATGTGTGGGGTTGTGAGCGCTGTTTACGGTAGGAAGTGTCGATAGCATCGACATGGTATGAGGAGTGCGGTCCGGGTCCCAATGACCTGGTGTGAGAGGTCATGATCTCATTAATACGACAAGCATGTTCAGCTCGGGCAAGTGTCAGTTCAGTATCACAAAGTAATTCATCGCATACTTTATCACTGAGAATTCCACCCATAGGCTGTGGACCGAGCATCAAAAATGTGTCTAGAAATCCATTTTCGTGACCCACGTCACGGAACTACATGAAATTTTCCACAGATTTAGATGAAATATGATTGAGCAGGATGTCATAACTCATCAGTGCCAAAGGTTGCACATTAATTAATTAAACTAATTAGAAAATGAAATCGGGGAAGTAAGCCATATAAATATGACTTGTAAATATGACTGTAATCATATATAATTAAGTATAATTATATCATATAAAAAATAATATGATGAATATAATTGTGTGTTTTTTTAATGACACTGTCGCAGAGGTCCTGCTCCTGAACCAGCCTAATTAATGGGTGAGGGCAGTTCTTGTGGGTTCCTCCCTTTACTGAACCCCACTGACTGCCAGTGTGCAGAGTGGGGATCACGGTCATAGTGGGACTGGGGCAGTTCCAGGCTGGGGGACAGTCCTGCAAGGCATCTTCCAGTCGCTTTAATAGGACATTTAATGAGACTGCAGCAGAGGTCCCAGGTTTTAAGGGCTCACGAACCTGCCTAATAAAAGGGTCAGGACAGATCCTCTGGGTTCCCCCGTTTACTGAACCCCACTGACTGCCATAGTGGGGAGAGTGGGGGTAACGGCCATAGTGGGACTGGGGCAGTACCAGTCTGGGTGACAGACCTGTAAGAGACCTGTCTTATTTCTGATGTAAATGCCACATCCTGACCAAGAATCGAATGACCGGGTTTATTCCGCTCCCCTGTGTGTTTAGAACATTATTTACCTCAGTTTTACCCCAGACCGGGTTTATTCCAGATTCAAGAGAGTTTATTGTCGTGTGTCCCAGATAGGACAATGAAATTCTTGCTTTGCTTCAGCACAAAAGAATATAGACGGCATGAATGCAGAACAGATCAGTGTGTCCATATACCATTGTATAAATATATACACACATGTATAAATAAAACAGATAAAGTGCAAATAAACAGATAATGGGCTATTATTGTTCAGAGTTTTGTTTGAGTTGAGTTCAATATCCTGATGGCTGTGAGGCTGTTTGTGTATTTTGTTCCCCTGTGTGTTTCTAACATTATTTACTGTTTTATACTGTATTATAACATTATTTAGTGTCACTGTATGTCATGTTGTTACTTGTGGGCGGAGCACCAAGGCAAATTCCTTGTATGTGAATACTTGGCCAATAAACTTACTTACTTTACCTCAGTTTTACCCCAGACCGGGTTTATTTTGCTCCCCTGTGGGTTTATAACATTATTTACCCCAGTTTTACCCCCAGACCGGGTTTATTCCGCTCCCCTGTGTGTTTATAACATTATTTACCTCAGTTTTACGCCAGACCTGTGATAAGGCTGAATTAAGTTAAAAATATAAGACGATATTAAATTGGTTCCTGGGCTAGCTTACAGCTTATATTTAGTCTCAAATTAGGCTTTTCTCCAGTAGAATAATACAGAAAGGCAAGTTAAGTTGCCTCAGGTTGCGGGGTATTGAGATAATGAATACTATAACATTTGTCTCCCAAGTGACGAGAGAGGAAGCAGAGAAGAAGCTAGTTTGATCTATTTGATATGTAAATGCCTTGTACCAATGTCCGATGTTTATGAGGGAGGAGGTGACAAGAGAGGGAACTAGTTTGATCCAAGGGATTTTGACAAATGGCTGAGGTATTTGATATGTAACATGCCTTGTATCAAATGTCCGATGTTTATGAGGGAGGAAGTGATGAGAGAGGAAACTAGATTCATTAAGGGGCAATAACAAATGTCAAAGGCCGTTGAGATGAAATGTCCTTGTACCATATGACAAGACGCCTTTGATGTGACGAGACCACTCGGGCTCATCCTGAAGTATTGTTCTCTGTATCTCTGTATCTCTGACCATGACTAATGTTTGTGGAATGTGCTAAGGTGACAAAGAAACACTATATAATACGATGTAATTCTGTTGTTCGAGAAGGGGATGAGGACTGTGAAGTGTCTGCATTGCTCACTTGACTAGAGTTCTCGCTTCCTTCCATCAGTAAAGTTTTGAACTGGTCTACCAAACGTTTGTGTGTTGTCTGTTTATCAAGAAGCGAACCTGTTTAGTTTGTATAATAAGTCGTTTTTTTCATTGGGGTAGTTATGCAGGCCTCGCTGGGACCCCATCAACAGCTGACTATGCAAGAGGTTGCAGAGGTTGCCGGGATTGGAAGGGAGATAAATGAGCTCTATCGGCCCCCTTGTATGACCGACTCCCCTAGAAACTCCCGGGAACATCTGTGATCCTTCATCAGACGTTGAATTGGTTCCCTGCCGAGGTTCTTAGAAACAGACAAAAGTAAGACCAATTGGGCTTTGTGTATGTATTTTTTAAGAAGGGATTGTGTATGTATTTTTAAGAAGGGCTGGTGTATGTATTTTTAAGAAGGGTTTGTGTATATCTTTAAGAAGGAATTGAGCAGTTTCTCTCCCTTTTTCTATCTCTATTTTTTTTCTCTCTCTCTCTCTCTCTCTTTCTGTCTATCTCTCTCCTTGTTTTCTCTTTTTTTCTCTCTCTCTACAAAGGGCTCGTCGGCCTTGTAGAGACATCCGTAGTTTGACGGGTTGAGATACAGGGGACGAGGTGTGCGTCTGGCTTGTTGAGACATCCGAACAGTTGTCGTGTTGAGAAATAAGTGGCGCTGTTTTTTTAATAAGAGTTAGGAAGTTTGCCAGGTTGAGAAACTGGGGTCTCGATTAGCGGATCTGCTTAGTTGAGATACCTGGGACATTTATTTTTAAGGGAAAAGGAGTCTGCCAAGTTGAGAAACTGGGGTCTCGATTAGCGGGTCTGCTTGGTTGAAATACTTGGGCGTTGTTTTTTAAAGAGTTAAGAAGTCTGCCAAGTTGAGAAACTGGGGTCTCGATTAGCGGGTCTGCCTGGTTGATATATTTGGAACGGTTAAGAATTGAGGTCTGCTTTCTCTCTTTCTCTTTCTATCTTTCTCTTTATCTCTCTCTCTCTATCTATCTATGGGGAATGCTCTGGATAACAGTCCAACATATGTGTTATTTGAATCCTAAGTATAATAAGACATTTAGAATGTTCAGTTACAAGTTGACCAAACGGTTAGGGGATGAAGCCTGGCCGGAGGGGGGCACATGAAATGTACAGACAATTAAAAAAGCAGAGATGTTGATATGGGAAAGGAAGGCAGGAAAGAAATGGAAGAAAGGAATTAAAGCATGGAAAGCGGAAGCAGAGAAGAAGCATGAGGAGAGTAGAGATCGAAGTTGCATGTAAGAAAGGGATAGAGTTAAGAAATAAGGATGGGACTAGGAAAGGATGGGAAGTATTGCAACTATAATGCCAGTGGGCAGAGGAACAAGAGAAAAGAATTAAGAGACAGGCAGGAGGTGAGAAACAGGTGATGGTTAGTAAAAATAAACCAGTACTGGTAAATCCTCTGGAGGAGACTTCATGTCTGGCACGACGACCCTGTTTGTTAGTGAAGATGAGGAGTTAGATAATCTTGGGAGATGTCCACCTCCCTACATCCTACCAATAGCGATGGCATCCTTACCTGTGACAGCTCCGTCAGTAATATCCCTATACCTTGAAGTTCTGACCTTACAAAGCTCCCCAGGATTGGGAGCACGGGAATGGCTTTCTGTGCGTTATTTGCTTAAGGCGTTGATGATACCAGAACAGCTCACCATTATTAAATGTGCTGCACACACTGGTGCTGGGGACCCTATAACAAAAGGCAATGAGTTTGCCGATAGTGTATCCAAACAAGGAGCCTGTAAATCCAAATGCTTAGTGACAGCAGGTAAACAGATATTAGCAAATAGAACGGTCCTGCCAAACATGAGGCAGGTATGTACATTACAGAGGTACGCCTCTCATATATAAAAATAACTATGGAAACAAGAGAGCTGTGCCATTGATTCGGCTCACCCCGCTTGGACTAGTTGGTGTATACGATGCATTTTTACCCATCTGACTAACATATATTCACTCTCTGCTGGTAAGGAGGGAATGATAAGGAAACGTGGTGGCACCCGAAAATTCGGCAAGAGCCACTGAAGCAGGCCTCTGAATGTAAAGTTTGCCAACAAAGTAATCCAGGCAAACCAATTAAGATACCCTCAGGGGTGATGCCAATGCCATCACTACCGTTTGAATGCATACAGATTGATTTTATTGAAATGCCAAGGGCCCAGTGTTATAAATATTGCTTAGTAATTTTAGATTTATTTAGCAGGTGGATTGAAGCTCTACCAACCACTAATAATACTGCTGAGACTACAGTAACATTGTTGTTAAGAGAAGTTATTCCCAGGTTTGGCCTACCTACTGTCATAAGCTCGGACAATGGTCCTCATTTTATTGCCACTATTAATAAGGAACTATATGCACATTTTAAGATCCGGCAGCAATTTCACTGTGTACACCACCCACAGGCATCCGGCATGGTGGAAAGAGCCAATGGGGCATTGAAAAACAAAATTACCAAGCTGATGGGAGAAATGGGACAGACATGGATTAAAGTATTACCCTTAGCATTATTTGAAATGAGGGTAACTCCCCACAGTGTTACAAAGTTATCCCCAGCAGAAAGTATCTACGGTAAACCTCTACGAACCCCCTGGGGAGCAAGCATTACTCATGAAGGAACCTTAGATTTACACGCATTAAATGATGAAATAATTACCTATGTTCAATGACTCACCCATATTCTGTCAGCATTGCATTTACAGGTAAAGGAGTCCCAGAGGCCGCTACCTGATGCTGACCAGCGCGAAATAGTCCAACCAGGGGACTACGTACTTATCAGAAATTGGGACCGCAAGAAACTCGACCCCCGTTGGAGCGGACCATACCAGGTGCTGCTGAGTACACCAACAGCAGTGAAGGATGAAAACCATCCACGTTGGATACATCTCTCCGACTGCAAAAAGATTGGATACAAGGATGGCACGAGTGATGCTCACTCTACTGACGGTCCTAACCATGGCCAGGGTAACATGGACTAATACCTATCTGGCTATGAGCCATGAGTTTGCCGTACGGGCACATGGGACTGAATGTTGGGTATGCACCGGTGTTCCGACTAGCAGTAAGGAAGGAATTCCCTTGGTCCCCATTCCATTAAACCTTACCGAGAGACTAGCGATGAGGTGCTTCTGTAAAAGGCGTAAAAAAACGTCCTGTCTAAAAATGATACGGATAACAAATACCAAAAATGAAACAATAAACATCACCTATGGAGGGCCGAAATACAATAACTTTGAAGGATGGTACACCCCTCCCTTTAAACGAGATTGGAAAGTGAACGTGACAAATGCAGCAGATATACCCCGACTACAGATAGTAAGAGATTCGCACAGGCCAGTTAATACTACCTGTTTTTGCCACCACCAAGGCACAGGTGTATTCTTGGGAAACAGTACTTGTATGTCAACTCAGGCAGCCACCATTATCGGCCCACCACGACCAGTTAATGGCACATATTTTGTATGTGGATCCTGGGCCTACCTATGGTTACCAGGAATGCCGCCGGCAGATGGGGCAACTTGGGCACGACTAAAAGGACCCCATCACTGGACAGGGTGTTGTTATGTTGCATATGTGGTCCCACGTATGAGAAGCATGAGCCAGTTGCACCAGCACATGGGGATTTCCAAGCGAAGCCTAACGAAGGCTGAGCAATTTTTTATGATCCTCTTCCCGTGCTATGGTAGTATAGTAGTGTCACGAGAACTAATTACTATGGCCTCCGCTTTAGAGACACTTGCTAATGCCACTGCCGTCTCCTTGAGTGCAAGCCAGGGGGAGCTAGAAGGGGTGACAGCTGAGATGGTAGCTATGAGGACCGTAGTATTACAAAACAGAATGGCCTTAGATTTTATCCTAGCAGAAAAAGGAGGGACATGTGCAATAATAGGTCGAGAATGTTGCACTTTTATTCCCGATGCTTCCTCCAACATTACCAACTTGGCTGCCCATATCAGAATGGAAGTAGCTAAAATAAGGAAGGTATTCCTTATTCCATGATTATAGCTTCGGGGGAGGTTGGTGGCCATTTAATATTTTTGGAGTGACTTGGGGAACGATTGTCCACTATGGATTGATTGTATTACTAGTTGTACTGTTAATTTGTCTGATGAGATGCTTATGGTCTTTCGTATGTACTCGGCAAGGACTGTAGTTGTTATCAAAATGTTGATAAAAGGATGGAATGATAAGGCTGAATTAAGTTAAAAATATAAGATGATATTAAATTGGTTCCTGGGCTAGCTTACAGCTTATATTTAGTCTCAAATTAGGCTTTTCTCCAGTAGAATAATACAGAAAGGCAAGTTAAGTTGCCTCAGGTTGCAGGGTATTGAGATAATGAATACTATAACATTTGTCTCCCAAGTGACGAGAGAGGAAGCAGAGAAGAAGCTAGTTTGATCTATTTGATATGTAAATGCCTTGTACCAATGTCCGATGTTTATGAGGGAGGAGGTGACGAGAGAGGGAACTAGTTTGATCCAAGGGATTTTGACAAATGGCTGAGGTATTTGAGGAAGTGATGAGAGAGGAAACTAGATTCATTAAGGGGCAATAACAAATGTCCGAGGCCTTTGAGATGAAATGTCCTTGTACCATATGACAAGATGCCTTTGATGTGACGAGACCACTCGGGCTCATCCTGAAGTATTGTTCTCTGTATCTCTGACCACGACTAATGTTTGTGGAGTGTGCTAAGGTGACAAAGAAACACTATATAATACGATGTAATTCTGTTGTTCGTAGAAGGGGATGAGGACTGTGAAGTGTCTGCATTGCTCACTTGACTAGAGTTCTCGCTTCCTTCCATCGGCCGATAATAAGTAAAGTTTTGAACTGGTCTACCAAACGTTTGTGTGTTGTCTGTTTATTAAGAAGCGAACCTGTTTAGTTGGTATAATAAGTAACCTTTTTCACCGGGTTTATTCAAGATTCAAGTTTATTGTCGTGTGTCCCAGATTGGACAATGAAATTCTTGCTTTGCTTCAGCACAAAAGAACATAGACGGCATGAATACAGAACAGATCAGTGTGTCCATATACCATTGTATAAATATATACACACATGTATAAATAAAACAGATAAAGTGCAAATAAACTGATAATGGGCTATTAATGATCAGAGTTTTGTTTGAGTTGAGTTCAATATCCTGATGGCTGTGAGGCTGTTTGTGTATTTTGTTCCCCTGTGTGTTTATAACATTATTTACCCCAGTTTTACCCTAGACCGGGTTTATTCCGCTCCCCTGTGTGTTTTAAATATTATTTACTGTATTATAACATTATTAACTGTCACTGTATAATAATAATAATAATAATAGATTTTATTTATATAGCGCTTTTCAGGACTCAAAGTCGCTTTACAATTGAGAGTCAGGAATAAACAAAACAAAATAGACCAGTAAGACAGAGGGGAGGGGAACATGGGACTAAGGGTATGCAGAGGTGAAGAGATGGGTCTTGAGGTGGGACTGGAAGACCCGTATGTCATGTTGGAACAACTGTATGTCATGTTGTTACTTGTGGGCGGAGCACCAAGGCAAATTCCTTGTATGTGAATACTTGGCCAATAAACTTACTTACTTTACCTCAGTTGTACTGGATTTATTCCTCTCCCCTGTGGGTTAATAACATTATTTACCCCAGATTTACCGGGTTTATTCCGCTCACCTGTGTGTTTATAACATTATTTACCCCAGTTTTACCGGGTTTATTCCGCTCCCCTGTGTGTTTATAACATTATTTACCCCAGACCGGGTTTATTTTGTTCTCCTGTGTGTCTATAACATTATTTACCCCAGATTTACTGGGTTTATTCCGCTCCACTGTGTGTTTATAACATTATTTACCCCAGACCGGGTTTATTTTGTTCTCCTGTGTGTTTATAACATTATTTACCCCAGATTTACTGGGTTTATTCCGCTCCACTGTGTGTTTATAACATTATTTACCCCAGTTTTACCGGGTTTATTCCACTCTCCTGTGTGTTTATAACATTATTTACCCCAGTTTTACCGGGTTTATTCCACTCCCCTGTGTGTTTATAACATTATTTACCCCAGTTTTACCGGGTTTATTCCGCTCCCCTGTGTGTTTATAACATTATTTACCGCAGATTTACCTGGTTTATTTCCCCAGACGTGCAGTTTATGTGGTGATTTATTGATTATTTACAGAGAGGGGGGGTTGGGAGCCAGAGAGATGGAGATGTTTATTTATAAGGTGTTTTATCTCAGGACGCTGCTCCAGACGGTGAGTTTATATAATTGAGCCCAGTTTGACCAGTTTGATTCCCCCAGACGTGGTTTATGTGGAGATTGCCCTCAGCTCTCTCTCTCTCTCTCTCTCTCTCTCTCCCCCACACACACATGTCCACACACGTGACTGTACCGGCCTGTACTGTACTGTATGTGGTCATTGACCTCACTCACCCACTCACTTCTCCCCCACGTGACCCGATCCCGCACAATCCGCTGCAGCCGCTGATGATCAGTTATTTATTTATTTACCTCAGGTCCGTCGGCAGCGACGTCACCAACTGACGCTTCACCGCCCGCCCGCCGCCATTTTCATGCGGTCGACGGGGAGACTCGGCCCCGGGGGGGAGGGGGCGGGACCGGCGGGCGGGCGGCCATCTTGGTGAGGGCAGGTGAGGTCGCGAGCGGGCGCGGGGTTGGCGGTTGGAGACGTGGAGGGGGAACAAGATGAAGATGACCCGCCCTCCCCGCCCGCCCTGCGCCGTGACGTCACAGCCGATCCGAGGGCGTGGCTTCAGCTGGCAGTGGCTCGATGGCGGTTTGTTTTTGAAATGTGAAGGCCGACACAAAATGGCGGCGAATGTGATGATGCTGCTTCACACTGAAGGTAAAATGCTGCAGTCACTTGGTCATAGAGTGATAGAGAACAACAGGGAAGCGACCCGCGAAATGAGCGACCATCTTGGTGAGGGCAGGTGAGGTCGGCAGCCGGCGGCCATCTTGGTGAGGGCAGGTGAGGTTGGCGGTTGGAGCTTTGGGCGCGTGGTTTCGGGTGAGTGAGGGTGGTTTCGGTTGGGTGTGGGTGGTTTCGGGCGGGTGTGGGTGGGTGAGGGTGCTTTCGGGTTTGTGATGGTGGTTTCGGGTGAGTGGTTTTGGGTGGTTTCGGGTGGGTGAGGGTGGGTGTGGGTGGTTGAGGGTGGGTGTTGGTGGTTTTGGCTGGGTGTGGGTGGTTGAGGGTGGGTGTGGGTGCGTGAGGGTGGTTTTGTGGGTGGTTTCTGGTGAGGGCGGTTTCATAGAAACATAGACAATTGGTGCAGGAGTAGGCCATTCGGCCCTTCGAGCCAGCACCGCCATTCAATGTGATCATGGCTGATCATCTGTTTGATGACGTTGAGCTTGGCGGTGGTAAGGCCTTCAACATTGAGCTGCAGTAGCGCTAAACCTCGACAGTTGGCGGCATTTAACGGTGCCGCCAGGCCTGGGGAGGCATGGCTTTTAGCTGTCTGCAGACGTGGTAAAGACATTGGTTTCGCTTTGTGGGCTTATGATGCTGTAAGCTACTCGTAGAGGAGGCCGCGTAGAGGCTGTCTTTGACCAGATGGTCAAGACGAGATGGAGAGACCAGTTGAAGTCAGCGGAAACATCTAGGCTACACCATTACATCGATGACCCCATGGACGTCCCTGGCCAGGACCTGCCCCGAAAGCAGTGGTCAACCCTCAACCGCTTGAGGACAGGCGTCTTGAGGACGCTATGGAGTAGTGATGAAGAGGTGGGGGCCTCGTGGACAGCGAGTGCCTCCTGCGAGTGTGGGGACCCAACACAGACAGTGGAGCACACATCGGCCACCGAACGGTGAACGAGGTCTGATTGACCTGGACGATGATACGTTGGCCTGGCTCGCCTCAACAGAGCTGCAGGTCTAAAAGACACACGACAGAAGAAGATGGCTGATCATCCAACTCAGTATCCTGTACCTGCCTTCTCTCCATATCCCCTGATCCCTTTAGCCACAAGGGCCACATCTAACTCCCTCTTAAATATAGCCAATGAACTGGCCTGAACTACCTTCTGTGGCAGAGAATTCCACAGATTCACCACTCTCTATGTGAACAAAAAATGTTTTTCTCATTTCGGTCCTAAAAGACTTCCCGCTTATCCTTAAACTGTGACCCCTTGTTCTGGACTTCCCCAACATCGGGTTCAATCTTCCTGCATCTAGCCTGTCCAACCCCTGAAGAATTTTGTAAGTTTCCATGAGTTCCCCCCCTCAATCTTCTAAATTCCAGCGAGTACAAGCCGAGTCTATCCAGTCTTTCTTCATATGAAAGTCCTGACATCCCAGGAATCAGTCTGGTGAACCTTCTCTGTACTCCCTCTATGGCAAGAATGTCTTTCCTCAGATTAGGAGACCAAAACTGTACGCAATACTCCAGGTGTGGTCTCGCCAAGACCCTGTACGGGTGGGTGAGGGTGGTTTCGGGTGGGTGAGGGTGGTTTCGGGTGGGTGTGGGTGGTTTCCGGTGGGTGAGGGTGGGTGTGGTTGGTGAGGGTGGTTTCGAGTGGGTGAGGGTGGTTTTGGGTGGGTGAAGGTAAAAAAATCACAAACCATACGTAAGTAAGTAAGTACATTTTATTTATATAGCATGTTTAAATCAACTCGCGTTGAAACCAAAGTGCTTTACATAAAAGAAATAATGACACAACACATTATAGAATTCAACATGAACTTCCCCCCACAACAGAATCAAAATGTTCCACTGTCCACGGCATCAAAAAGTTAAGTCCTCTTCCTCTGTGATCACCCAAATTACATTTTACTCAGATGCAAGCCAAGGAATGGCATAATTGTTAGCTGTTAATTGGACATAATCAACCTCAGCAAATTGACAATATCCTATTGAAGGACAGTGGGTGTTTAAGCTGTCAGGACATTTTATTATTTGCCAAAATATACATCTCAATAGCATAATGATAGAAAACTTTTCTACACATCACTCATAAGTCTGGAGATTTCTTTAATGATAAATTTAGCTTCAGAAGCATTTCCTTTTTGCATGTACAAACCCACTTCAGAACCATGGGCGATTTTAAAATTATTCAGCCAGATTTATCACTTCTGAAACTTTTTAGATACCAAAGGAATCAAGAAAAAACACAAATAATGCCTTGCTGTTGATGAAATGCAGTGAGCAAAGGCGAAAATTCCCAATATTTTCAATCTCGATATCTGCACGGCCAATGTTCGCCAAGCACTTTAGCTGTTGTTGTCCCTTCAGCTCTCGCTTCTCTTTACCTTCATTTCGCTTCACGTTTAGAATTCTGAAGTAGGATAGATGTCTCTCACGGTTACCCCGACTTCCACAATTATTTACAGCGCAAAAATTCGCCATTTTCGCGGTTTTTAACAGGTAGGAAAGTACGCGTTTCGTGTATTAACAACATATACCGGAAGCTGCGATGTCCTCCAGATGGATTGAGCGGCTCCATGCATCATGCCCTTTGACCCGGTGACCTTGCGTGCAACCCCCCTATACACACACATGCACACACTCTCAGACACACACACTCTCAGACACACACACACTCTCCGACACACACACACTCTCAGACACACACACACTCTCAGACACACACACACTCTCAGACACGCACGCACTCTCACTCACACACGCACGCACACACAGACTCACTCACACCCACACACACACAGTCGCACACACACATAGTCAAACACACACACAGTCACACACACACAGTCACTCACACACAGTCACACACACACACAGTCAAACACACACACAGTCACACACACACACAGTCACACACACAGTCACTCACACACACACATTCACTCACACACTGACTCACACACACACACACACACACACACAGTCACTCACACACACAGTCACTCACACACACACAACCAAGACTAAAATGCTAAGTAACTTCAGAACGTGGTAAACATAGTGTGGAAACCGAATGATTCAAACGTTTAAAGTCTCCAAATTTGAAAACACTTTACAACCAATACAATTTCTGAAAACACACACACAGCCACACACACACACACACACACTCACAACCAATACTAAAACATTAACAACTCTCTGATTTTTCATCGATGGGAAAAAGCCTCTAGTCCAGCTCAGCCGAGGGGGACTCTGAGCGAGGTGGCCAAAAATCACAGCCGTAAGTGGCGGCGTTCTTTCAGAAATCACGAACAGAAAGTCAGAAAGTGGTCAAGATCTTAGTTTTAGTAATATAGATGAAGTAAAAAATTCAATTCCAAAAATTGCAACGTTGCACTTGTCAAAGTCCAAGCCTTTACTTTCCACTCTCTTCACAGTATTCATGTTTATGTTTTTACTGTTTCAGCATAGATGACAGATGACTCACCTTCCTTTGAAGAAACAAGGTTCTGAAAGAGAAAGAAATACCAATTGTATTTAAGACCGTTGCTGTTGTCGCTGTTTAGATCAGTAAACAGATTACAGCTTTAATTCATACTTGTACGATCTGGGATTTCATCAACAAGAATCAATACACTTACAGTGCCTGATGCTTGATTGGAGGACAGTGTATTATCGCTGTTGCCTGTAATAAATGCAAACATCACAATTAAAAATGACACTGGTGGATTATGTTGACAAAGGAAATGACAAATGGAATATAAAAGTCTAAAGCTTACTACATTTTGCTCTTCCTGCCAGTAGATCAACAAGACATTGAATTCCAGAAAACCCATCTGTCATCTGTATGCTCAAACCTCTGCATTTACAGTGAGCTGCAGGAATGGTCAGCATGAACAAGACACCCTTATATTGCTATGGAAGGAATCGACTATGAATAAGAGAACTAGCACAGCAATTTACAGAGCAGCAGCCCTGGCAGGACATAAGCTACGAAGCTGCATCTGTGGCTGGGAAAAGATAACATCAGAGAAGGGTCTCAAGATCCACCAGGGCAGGGAAAAGTGCCTGGGAGAGCTTGGTGAGGGGCCTCGCATTGACCATTACCTTCTAAGAGGTAGGCCAAATCAGTGGAGTGAAGCCCAGTGGCAGGTTAACCACCACAGTCCACAGGGTATCAGCACCCCAGGCGAAGCTCAACCAAGTACTGTCCCACCAATGGACACGAGTCCAGAGCCCAACCAGCCACAGTCAGTGGTAGAGAGGAAGATGGAAGGAAAAAAGCAGAATGGAGCAGTCACTGGCTGTGGCTGAAGAGAAAAGATGCTGTCTGGGCTGCCACCTGACCATCTAGAGGCTAACCATAAGACACACACCCAGGGCTGATCACCCTGCGGTGGGCCTGCCTTGACTGAGGGTGTCTTGTGATAAAAGGCCGAAACACCCAGTGATGTTGAGGTACACAACTGAAGATGTGTCTGATTGGTAGCAAAATCACCTCGTGGTCACCCCCGAGAATAGCGGGTGTCAGTTGTGGTGAATAAACTTAGGGATTGTAACATCCAGTCCTACTAATCAATATCAAAAATTTGTAATTCAAGGAAGATTGTGCTGATCACTTGTAGCTCAGTCAGGTGTTGTGGAGAAGAATGTTCTTCAGATGGACATAAATGGTGTCTTGGTTTCACTTCTCATCACCAACGACAATGCACAACAGTGTTGTAACAGCAGCCTGGATGTCTGGTTGGATCTCTGGAGTGGCTATTGTACCCATTCAGAGCAGGCTAGGGGACCAGAACCCACTTAGAGTAGGTTGGGGTCCAGAACACACTCCCTGTAGTTAATTGCGTTGCTGGTTAGAGAGGAGATTAACGCAGTGGAAAGGAAGGACATTAGCTTGGAGGATGTGGAATCGGTATGGGTAGAGCTGCGAAACACTAAGGGGCAGAACACGCTGGTGGGTGTTCTGTGCAGGCCACCTAGCAGTAGTAGTGAAGTTGGGGATGGCATCAAACAGGAAATTAGAAATGCGTGCAACAAAGGCAAAACAGTTATAATGGGTGACTTCAATCTACATATAGATTGGGTGAATCAAATTGGCTGGGGTGCTGAGGAAGAGGATTTCTTGGAATGTATGCGGGATAGTTATCTAAACCAACATGTAGAGGAACCAACGAGAGAGCAGGCTATTCTAGACTGGGTATTGAGTAATGAGGAAGGGTTAGTTAGCAGTCTTGTTGTGCATGCCCCCTTGGGCAAGAGTGACCATAATATGGTTGAGTTCTTCATTAAGATGGAGAGTGACATTGTTAATTCAGAAACAACGGTTCTGAACTTAAAGAAAGGTAACTTTGAGGGTATGAGACGTGAATTGGCCAAGGTTGACTGGCAATTAGTTCTAAAAGGGTTGACGGTGGATATTCAATGGAAGGCATTTAAAGACTGCATGGATGAACTACAAAAATTGTTCATCCCAGTTTGGCAAAAGAATAAATCAGGGAAGGTAGTGCATCTGTGGATAACAAGGGAAATCAGGGATAGTATCAAAGCAAAAGATGATGCGTACAAATTAGCCAGAAAAAGCAGCATACCAGAGGACTGGGAGAAATTCAGAGACCAGCAGAGGAGGACAAAGGGCTTAATTAGGAAAGGGAAAATAGATTATGAAAGGAAACTGGCAGGGAACATAAAAACGGACTGCAAAAGTTTTTATAGATATGTGAAGAGAAAGAGATTAGTTAAAACAAATGTAGGTCCCTTGCAGTCAGAAACAGGTGAATTGATCATGGGGAACAAGGATATGGCGGACCAATTGAATAACTACTTTGGTTCCGTCTTCACTAAGGAAGACATAAATAATCTGCCGGAAATAGCAGGGGGTCGCGGGTCAAAGGAGATGGAGGAACTGAGTGAAATCCAGGTTAGTCGGGAAGTGGTGTTGGGTAAATTGAATGGATTAAAGGCCGATAAATCACCAGGACCAGTTAGGCTGCATCCCAGAGTACTTAAGGAAGTAGCTCCAGAAATAGTGGATGCATTAGTGATAATTTTTCAAAACTCTTTAGATTCTGGAGTAGTTCCTGAGGATTGGAGGGTAGCAAACGTAACCCCACTTTTTAAGAAGGGAGGGAGAGAGAAAACGGGGAATTACAGACCAGTTAGTCTAACATCGGTAGTGGGGAAACTGCTAGTCAGTTATTAAAGATGGGATAGCAGCACATTTGGAAAGTGGTGAAATCATTGGACAAAGTCAGCATGGATTTACGAAAGGTAAATCGTGTCTGACGAATCGTATAGAATTTTTCGAGGATGTAACTAGTAGAGTGGATAGGGGAGCACCAGTGGATGTGTTGTATCTGGACTTTCAGAAGGCTTTCGACAAGGTACCACATAAGAGATTAGTATACAAACTTAAAGCACACGGTATTGGGGGTTCAGTATTGATGTGGATAGAGAACTGGCTGGCAAACAGGAAGCAAAGAGTAGGAGTAAACGGGTCTTTTTCACAATGGCAGGCAGTGACTAGTGGGGTACCACAAGGCTCAGTGCTGGGACCCCAGCTATTTACAATTTATATTAATGAGCTGGATGAGGGAATTGAAGGCAACATCTCCAAGTTTGCGGATGACACTAAGCTGGGGGGCAGTGTTAGCTGTGAGGAGGATGCTAGGAGACTGCAAGGTGACTTGGATAGGCTGGGTTAGTGGGCAAATGTTTGGCAGATGCAGTATAATGTGGATAAATGTGAGGTTATCCACTTTGGTGGCAAAAACAGGAAAGCAGACTATTATCTAAATGGTGGCCGATTAGGAAATGGGGAGATGCAGCGAGACCTGGGTGTCATGGTACACCAGTCACTGAAAGTAGGCATGCAGGTGCAGCAGGCAGTGAAGAAAGCGAATGGTATGTTAGCTTTCATAGCAAAAGGATTTGAGTATAGGAGCAGGGAGGTTCTACTGCAGTTGTACAGGGTCTTGGTGAGACCACACCTGGAGTATTGCGTACAGTTTTGGTCTCCAAATCTGAGGAAGGACATTATAGCCATAGACGGAGTGCAGAGAAGGTTCACCAGACTGATTCCTGGGGTGTGAGGACTTTCATATGAAGAAAGACTGGATAGACTCGGCTTGTACTCGCTGGAATTTAGAAGATTGAGGGGGGGATCTTATGGAAACTTACAAAATTCTTCAGGGGTTGGACAGGCTAGATGCAGGAAGATTGAACCCGATGTTGGGGAAGTCCAGAACAAGGGGTCACAGTTTAAGGATAAGGGGGAAGTCTTTTAGGACCGAGATGAGAAAAACAATTTTTTTCACACAGAGAGTGGTGAATCTGTGGAATTCTCTGCCACAGAAGGTAGTTGAGGCCAGTTCATTGGCTATATTTAAGAGGGAGTTAGATGTGGCCCTTGTGGCTAAAGGGATCAGCGGATATGGAGAGAAGGCAGGTACAGGATACTGAGTTGGATGATCAGCCATCTTCTTCTGTCGTGTGTCTTTTAGACCTGCAGCTCTGTTGAGGCGAGCCAGGCCAACGTATCATCGTCCAGGTCAATCAGACCTCGTTCACCGTTCGGTGGCCGATGTGTGCTCCACTGTCTGTGTTGGGTCCCCACACTCGCAGGAGGCGCTCGCTGTCCACGAGGCCCCCACCTCTTCATCACTACTCCATAGCGTCCTCAAGACGCCTGTCCTCAAGCGGTTGAGGGTTGTCCACTGCTTTCGGGGCTGGTCCTGTCCAGGGACGTCCATGGGGTCATCGATGTAATGGTGTAGCCTAGATGTTTCCGCTGACTTCAACTGGTCTCTCCATCTCGTCTTGACCATCTGGTCAAAGACAGCATCTACGCGGCCTCCTCTACGAGTAGCTTACAGGATCATAAGCCCACAAAGCGAAACCAATGTCTTTACTACGTCTGCAGACCGCTAAAAGCCATGCCTCCCCAGGCCAGGCGACACCCTTAAATGCCGCCAACTGTCGACGTTTAGCGCTACTGCAGCTCAATGTTGAAGGCCTTACCACCGCCAAGCTCAACGTCATCAAACAGATGATCAGCCATGATCCCATTGAATGCGGTGCTGGCTCGAAGGGCCGAATGGCCTACTCCTGCACCAATTGTCTATGTTTCTATGAAACCACCCTCACCAGAAACCACCCACAAAACCACCCTCACGCACCCACACCCACCCACAACCACCCACACCCACCCGAAACCACCATCACCCACCCGAAACCACCCTCACCCACACGAAACCACCCTCACCCACCCGAAACCATCCTCACCCACCCGAAACCACCCTCACCCACCCGAAACCACCCTCACCCACCCACACAAAGCGCCAACCGCCAACCGCCGACCTCACCTGCCTTCACCAAGATGGCCGCCCGCCGGTCCCACCCCCCCATTAAAACCATAATTCATTATGCTAAAAGAAAACAAAATGATAGAAAGGACCATGACAAAATTAAAATTCCATTGAATTAAGTGAAAATTATAAAAGCATTACTCCAAAATGTATTAAGCTAAGGCCACAGGTATGAGCTAAATGGCTAAAGTATGACAAAAAAATCTCATGTGCATAGAAACCATAGAAAATAGGTGCAGGAGGAGGCCATTCGGCGCTTCGAGCCAGCACCGCCATTCATTGTGATCATGGCTGATCGTCCCCAATCAATAACCCGTGCCTGCCATCTCCACACATCCCTTGAATCCACTAGCCCCTAGAGCTCTATCTAACTCTCTTAAATCCATCCAGTGATTTGGCCTCCACTGCCCTCTGTGGCAGGGAATTCCATAAATTCACAACTCTCTGGGTGAAAACTTTTTTTCTCACCTCAGTCTTAAATGACCTCCACTTTATTCTAATACTGTGGCCCCTGGTTCTGGACTCGCCCAACATTGGGAACATTTTTCCTGCATCTAGCTTGTCCAGTCCTTTTATAATTTTATATGTTTCCATAAGATTCCCCCTCATCCTTCTAAACTCCAGTGAATACAAGCCTAGTCTTTTCAATCTTTCCTCATATGACAGTCCCGCCATCCCAGGGATCAATCTCGTGAACCTTCGCTGCACTGCCTCAATCACAAGGATGTCCTTCCTCAAATTAGGAGACCAAAACTGTACACAATACTCCAGATGTGGTCTCACCAGAGACCTATACAACTGCAGAAGAACCTCTTTACTCCTATACTGAAATCCTCTTGTTATGAAGGCCAACATTCATTTAGCTTTCTTCACTGCCTGCTGTACCTGCACGCCAACTTTCAGTGACCGGTGTAGAAGGACACCCAGGTCTCGCTGTACCTCCCCCTTACCTAACCTAACCCCATTGAGATAATAATCTGCCCCCTTGTTTTTGCCGCCAAAGTGGATAACCTCACATTTATCTATATTATACTGCATCTGCCACGCATCTGCCCACTCACTCAACCTGTCCAGGTCACCCTGCAACCTCCTAACATCCTCTTCACAGTTCACACTGCCACCCAGCTTTGTGTCATCCGCAATAGTGCAATAGAAATTAAAAGTAAATGCCTAGGTAGTTAAGTTTGCTACAAAAGTACGTACCTAAAATGTATTAATAAAAGTCTGAGGAACAGAATTGCTTCTGTCAGAGAGAGAATGAGAGAGAGAGAGAGAGAGAGAGAGAGAGAGAGAGAGGGAGAAAGTGGAGGGAGGAGAGGGGTGAGAGGCTGGAGGTGGAAAGGGGGTGAAGTGAGTAGCGGGGGGAAACAGGCAGCAAAGGGAGGGGGGAGGATTCAAGGGGGAGTGGGTTTGGTGCCGAGGGGATGAATGGGGAGCAGGGAACTGGGGGGGAGATAGAGGGGTCAGGTGAGCCAAGGAAGGGGGTAGGGAGCCAGGTGGGGGTGGGTTCACATTGTTTGGGGATGGGGAGGAGGGGGGAGGAAGCAAAGGGGTAAGGAGCAGGAGGTGGCAGAGGTAAGGGGCAGGGAACCACAGGGAGGAGGTCACATTGTTTGGGGGTGGGGAGGGTGTTGCAGTTTAGCAAGTCAAACCAGGGCAGGGTCTTCACTGTGAATGGCGGGGAGCTGGCGGAATGTGTGGAGCCGAGGGATCTAGGAGTGCAAGTACGAGTTGGGCCGAAGGGCCTCTTTCCAACGCTGTATCACTCTATGAATCTGTGACAACGTGCTGGAGTAATTCAGCGGGTCAGGCAGCATCTGTGGAGAAGATAGACACAAAGTGCTGGAGTAACTCAGCGGGTCAGGCAGCATCTGTGGAGAGAAGGAATGGGCGACATTTTGGGTCGAGATCCTTCTTTGGTTTAGTTTAGTTTAGAGATGCAGCGCGGAAACAGGTCTTTCGGCCCACGGACTCTGCGCCGACCAGCGCTCACCCCGTACACTAGCACTATCCTACGCACATCAGGGACAATTTAACAATTTTGCGGAGTCCGATTAATTTACAACCCTGAACGTCTTTGAAATGTTGGAGGAAACTGGAGCACCTGGAGTAAAAACCCACGCAGGTCAAGGGGAGAATGTGCAAACTCTGCACAGACAGCACGCGTAGTCAGGATCGAGCCCGGGTCTCTGGCGGTGATGCAGCAACTGTACCGCTGCGCCCCTGTGCCGCGCAGAATTATATAACGGTTTCCTCCGCCATAAATGCACCCAATATGTGCTAGTAATGTCCTGTTTGCCAGCTTGTTGACCCTCTGTGTTCCCCTCCTGCAGGGTTTAGGAGCCGTTGCTGTGGACGGAGAAACGGGGACGTGAGCGGCCATTGAGGGCGGCCAGGGTGCCGGTCAGCACCCCCCCCCCCATCTGCTCGGTGTGGGCTGAGATTCGATGGGGGACCACATGACGGGGCACAACAAGGAGAAGCGTTATGAGTGTGACATGTGTGGCAAGGCCTGGCGGTGCCCGAGCCAGCTGGACATCCACCGGCGTGTGCACATGGGAGAACGCCCCTTCAACAGCTCGGAGTGCGACAAGAGCTTCAAGATGGCGAAACAGCTGAAGATGCACCAGCGGGTTCACACTGGCGAGAAGCCCTATTGCTGCGGCACCTGCGGCAAGAACTTTACCCGGTTGTCGGGGCTGAGGGACCACCGGCGGGTGCACACCGGCGAGTGCCCCTTCGCCTGCGTCCAGTGCGGCAAGGGTTTCGCCCTCTCCGGCAACCTGCGGTCCCACCAGCGCACCCACACCGCCGAGCGTCCCCACACCTGCAGCTACTGCGGCAAGGGCTTCACCCAGTCCGGTAACCTGCTGTCCCACCAGCGCAACCACACCGCCGAGCGTCCCTACACCTGCAGCTAATGCGGCAAGGGCTTCACCCAGTCCGGTAACCTGCTGTCCCACCAGCGCAACCACACCGGCGAGCGTCCCTACACCTGCAGCTACTGCGGCAAGGGCTTCACCCAGTCCGGTAACCTGCTGTCCCACCAGCGCAACCACACCGCCGAGCGTCCCTACACCTGCAGCTACTGCGGCAAGGGCTTCACCCAGTCCAGCAAACTGCTGACCCACCAGCGCACCCACACCGGCGAGCGTCCCTACACCTAAAGCTACTGCGGCAAGGGCTTCACCCAGTCCGGTACCCTGCTGTCCCACCAGCGCACCCACACCGGCGAGCGCCCCTTCACCTGCGCCCAGTGCGGCAAGGGCTTCACCCTCTCCACCACCCTGCTGAGGCACCAGCGCACCCACACCGGCGAGCACCCATACACCTGTGCCCAGTGCGGCAAGGGCTTCGCCAGCTCCACCAGACTGCTGTCCCACCAGCGGGTGCACACCGGCGACCGTCCCGTCCCCAGCCGGGTGTGTGGAGAGCGCTTTACCATGGCCTCCCACGCCCTGTCTCACCAGTGCGTGCACACCAGTGGCCAGCCCTACGACTGCCCGTACTGCGGTGAGGAGTTTGACAGCTCACGGGGGTTGCGGCAGCACCGGCGGACCCACACCGGCGAGCAGCTGCTCCCACTGCGACAAGAGAGCACGGGGGCTGCGGGAGCACCAGTTGATACAAACCGGAGAGAGACATGTGTGCGCTGAGTTTGGCAAGGGTTTCACCCGCCTTGACCACCTGCTGGAGCACCGACAAGTCCACACCGGCCAGCGCCCCTTCACCTGCCTGCTCTGCAGCAAGATCTTTGCCCGCTCCTCCAGCCTGCTGGCACACCGCCACGTGGATAGATAGGGGCTGTTCAGGTAGACACAAAATGCTGGAAGGAATGGGTAACGTTTCAGGGTCGAGACCCATCTTCAGTGTCGACCTGAAACATCACCCATTCCTTGTCTCCAGAGATGCTGCCTGTCCCGCTGAGTTACTCTAGCACTCTGTGAATGTCACCTATCCATGTTCTCTAGAGATGCTGCCTGACCCGCTGAGTTACTCCAGCATTCTGTGAATGTCACCTATCCATGTTCTCCACAGATGCTGCCTGACCTGCTGAGTTACTCCAGCACTCTGTGAATGTCACCTATCCATGTTCTCCACAGATGCTGCCTGACCTGCTGAGTTACTCCAGCACTCTGTGAATGTCACCTATCCATGTTCTCCACAGATGCTGCCTGACCCGCTGAGTTACTCCAGCAGTCTGTGTTAGTCATAGAGTGATACAGTGTGGAAACAGGCCCTTCGGCCGAACTTGCCCACACCGACTAACATGTCCCAGCTACACTAGACCCACCTGCCTGTGTTTGGTCCATATCCCTCCAAACTTGTCCTATCCATGTAACTGTCTAACTGTTTCTTGGGATAGTCACAGCCTCAACTACCTCCTCTGACAGTTTGTTCCATACTCCCACCACCCTCTGTGTGAAAAGGTTACCCCTCAGTTTCCTTTTAAATCTTTTTCCCTTCACCTTGAACCCATGTCCTCTGGTCCTCGAACCCCCCCACTCTGGGCAAGAGATTCTGTGCATCTAACTAAATTGTGTTCTATGCAAAATTCCAGCATCTGCAGTATCTTCTGTCTCCCTCACCTATATCCACCTATCACTTCCGAAGAAGGGTCTCAACCTGAAACGTCACCCATTCCTTCTCTCTAGAGATGCTGCCTGTCCCGCTGAGTTACTCCAGCATTTTGTGTCCACCTGTCACTTGCCAGGCTTTGTCCAGCCCCCATCTCTCTTTTCCAGCTTCCTCCCCCCACCCTCTCCACTCAGTCTGAAGAAGGGTCCTGACTCAAAACGTCGTCTGTCATTTCCCTCTAAAGCAGTGGAGGAACTCAGTAGGTCAGGCCGCGTCTGTAGAGGGAAGGGAATCTAAGGCGACCACTCCCTCCTCTCCTTTCCAACTTTCTTCACCCCCCACACCAAGCAGTCTGAAGAAGGGTCCTGACCTAGAATGTTGCCTGTCCATGCTCTCCAGATGTGCAAGTTACTCCAGGAGACTGTGTCTCTCTTTGTAAACCGGCATCTGCTGTTCCTTCTTTACGTATGTGAAGAGGAAAACATTAGTTAAGACCAAAGTTGGACTCTTCAAGACTGAAAAAGGTGAATTTATTATGGGGAACAAGGAAATGGCAGATGAGTTGAACAGGTACTTTGGATCCGTCTTCACTAAGGAGGACACAAACAATCTTCCTGATGTACTAGTGGCCAGAGGCTCTGGGGTGACGGAGGAACTGAAGGAAATCCATATTAGGCAGGAATGGTGTTGGATAGACTGATGGGACTGAAGGATGATAAATCCCCTGGGCCTGATGGTCTGCATCCCAGAGTATTTAAGGAAGTGGCTCTAGAAATTGTGGACGCATTGGTGATCGTTTTCCTATGTTCCATAGATCCAGGATTGGAGGGTAGCTAATGTTACCCCACTTTTTAAGAAAGGCGGGAGAGCGAAAACGGAATTATAGACCAGTTAGCCTGACATCGGTGGTGGGGAAAATGCTGGAGTCAATTATGAAAGATGAAATAGCCGAACATTTGGATAGCAGTAACAGGATCGGTCCGAGTCAGCATGGATTTACGAAGGGGAAATCATGCTTGACTAATCTGGAATTTTTTGAGGATGCAACTAGGAAAATCGACAAGGGAGAGCCAGTGGATGTAGTGTACCTGGACTTTCAGAAAGCATTTGATAAGGTCCCACATAGGAAATTAGTGGCCAAAATTCGGGCACATGGTATTGGGGGTAGAGAGCTGACATGGATGGAGAAGTGGTTGGCAGACAGGAAACACAGAGTAGGGATTAACGGGTCCCTTTCAGAATGACAGGCAGTGACTAGTGGGGTGCCGCAAGGCTCGGTGCTGGGACCGCAGCTATTTACAATATACATCAATGAAGAGATTTAAAAGTAACATTAGCAAATTTGCAGATGACACAAAGCTGGGTGGCAGTGTGAACTGTGAGGAGGATGCTATGAGAATGCAGGGTGACTTGGACAGTTTGGGGGAGTGGGCAGATGCATGGCAGATGCGGTTTAATGTGGATAAATGTGAGGTAGATTATTATCTAAATGGTGTCAAGTTGGGAAATGCGGAGGTACAGCGGGATCTGGGGGTCCTTGTTCCTCAGTGACTGAAAGTAAGCATGTCGGTAATTTAGGGCATAAAGTATTGGGGGTAGAGTGCTGACATGGATAGAAAATTGGTTGGCAGACAGGAAACACAGAGTAGGGATTAACGGGTCACATAGACTGAGAAACATTTTCTGTAAAAGGGCTGGATGGTTTGGAGTTTGTAAAATGTGTGCAGGATAGTTTTTTGCAGCAATACATAGAGGTACCTACTAGAGAAGGGGCAGTGCTGGACCTCCTGTTAGGAAATGAGACAGGTCAGTTGACGGAGGTATGTGTTGGGGAGCCCTTTGGGTCCAGTGATCACAATACCATTAGTTTCAATATAATTATGGAGAAGGTCAGAACTGGATCTCCCGGTTCCCAACCATTTTAACTCCCCTTCCTACTCCCACACTGATGTTTCTGTCCTGGGCCTCCTCCATTGCCAGAGTGAGTAGACACGCAAACTGGAGGAACAGCACCTCATAGCTTACAGCCCAATGACATGAACATTGAATTCTTCAAATTAAGGAAACTCCCCCTCCTAATCAAGTCCTGGAGTCTGTCCCAACCGCATCTCTTTATTCCAGCTTTCTCCCCCGACTCCGTCAGTCCAAAGAAGGGTCCAGACCCGACACGTCGCCTGTCCATTCCCCTCCAAAGTGCCGGTAGTACTCAGCAGGTCAGCCATCCGTGGTGAGAACTTTGGCCCTTCCAGCCATCACCGCCATTCAATGTGATTCCGCTGTGTGGATGTTTATGTTAGATTTTATTTTATGTGGCTGTGTGTCTTGTTGCTTTTTACTCAGTATGGCTGTATGGTAACTCAAATATCACTGTACCATAATTGGTGCATGTGACAATAAATACCAACTTGAACTTGATCAGCTTTCGTCTATATATTAAAAAAAGGATAATGCTGACTGATCGTGCACAATTGTGACGGCTTGATTTCAAAGACAGGACAGGAGCATTGCCTGAGGGTTTCGCGTGGTTGGAAGAGGTTTTGTCTGTGTTTTTCCCCTCGGTTGTTGTCCGGGGAGGAAGGCGACAGGACTCGGCCCGTCGGGGCTAGGATGCGTGGGAGGAAGGCTGAGCTTGGATTGAGGCTTGGAAGGCTGAGCTCGTCTCCCCTGCCCTGACCCGCATCCGGTCCACCACGGAGGGGGAAGCGAGCAAACTCCACACGGACAGCGTCGGTGGTCGCCCTGCCCGGCGACAGGCCCTTCGGACAAAAAAGTGTACAATGTATCACCCTGTACACTTGCTCCATCCTACACACATTAGGGACAATTTTACAGAAGCCAATTAACCTACAAACCAGCAGGTCTTTGGAATGTGGAAGGAAACCTGAGCACCCGGAGAAAACCCACGCAGGTCACGGGGAGAAAGTGCAAACTCCGGACAGACAGCTCCCGTATTCAGGATGGAACCCGGGTCTCTGGCGCTGTGAGGCAGCAACTCTACCGTTGCACAACTATGTATTTTTGCTATCTATCATTTCATTTATTACTCACACCAGCAGAGTTGTGCACAAATGGTTCACATTAATAATGTCAATCTGAGGGGCAACTTTTCCACACAGAGGGTGGTGGGTGTATGGAATGAGCTGCTGAAGGAGGTAGTTGAGGCAGGGACTATCACAACGTTTAAGAGACACTTGGATAGGATAGGTTTGGAGGGATATGGGCCAAACGCGGGCAGGTGGGACTAGTGTAGATGGGGCATGTTGGTCGGGGTGGGACTAGTGTAGATGGGGCATGTTGGTCGGGGTGGGACTAGTGTAGATGGGGCATGTTGGTCGGGGTGGGACTAGTGTAGATGGGGCATGTTGGTCGGGGTGGGACTAGTGTAGATGGGGCATGTTGGTCGGGGTGGGACTAGTGTAGATGGGGCATGTTGGTCGGGGTGGGACTAGTGTAGATGGGGCATGTTGGTCGGGGTGGGACTAGTGTAGATGGGGCATGTTGGTCGGGGTGGGACTAATGTTGATGGGGCATGTTGGTCGGGGTGGGACTAGTGTAGATGGGGCATGTTGGTCGGGTGGGACTAGTGTAGATGGGGCATGTGGGTCGGGGTGGGACTAGTGTAGGTGGGGCATGTTGGTCGGGGTGGGACTAGTGTAGATGGGGCATGTTGGTCGGGGTGGGACTAGTGTAGATGGGGCATGTTGGAAACGGAATCCGGTTACGGAAATGGGGCCGAAGATCACCCATGAATCTACCCATGACCGTACTACGTCTTTTTCGTCGAGTGCAATATCTTGCTCGCTATAGGTTCTTTGATGCCCACGATCCCCTTTGGATTTGAGTATAGGTGCAGGGAGGTTCTACTGCAGTTGTACAGGGTCTTCGTGAGACCACACCTGGAGTATTGTGTACAGTTTTGGTCTCCTAATCTGAGGAAAGACATTCTTGCCATAGAGGGAGTACAGAGAAGGTTCACCAGACTAATTCCTGGGATGTCAGGACTTTCATATGAAGAAAGACTGGATAGACTCGGCTTGTACTCGCTGGAATTTAGAAGATTGAGGGGGGATCTTATTCAAACTTACAAAATTCTTAAGGGGTTGGACAGGCTAGATGCAGGAAGATTGTTCCCGATGTTGGGGAAGTCCAGGGCAAGGGGTCACAGTTTAAGGATAAAGGGGAAATCTTTTAGGACCGAGATGAGAAAAACATTTTTCACACAGAGAGTGGTGAATCTGTGGAATTCTCTGCCACAGAAGGTAGTTGAGGCCAGTTCATTGGCTATATTTAAGAGGGAGTTAGATGTGGCCCTTGTGGCTAAAGGGATCAGGGGGTATGTAGAGGGGGTACAGGATACTGAGTTGGATGATCAGTCATGATCACATTGAATGGCGGTGCATGCTCGAAGGGCCTAATGGCCTCTACTCCTGCACCGATTGTCTATTGAGCTTCCCTGTGGGAGGAGGGGGAGCATTAGGTCCCGGCGCGGTCAGACCACGTGGTGTGAGAGTCTGCAGCGTGGAGACTCCAGGCCCGGTAAGACTCTGGTAAGGCGACGGCTGCTGCCCACTGGTGCGCGGTGGAGTGGCCAGGGCTGGTCGAGGCCCACGGGGAGTGGAATGGTACGCGGGCGAAGTGCCGGTCAGTGGATGAACTGGAAGGCAGCGAGGGTCGGGTGAGTCGGTGAAGGTCGGCGGCAACGGTCACGGGTGAGGCTGCGCAGGTAGGTCGACGACAGCGGCATCCTTGGTGGTCCAGGCCCGAGAACGGTCAGGAAGGCGGTGAGTGTTGGTGTTGCTCCTCGTGGCAGCAATGTTGTCGCGGGGCTGTTAGTTCCGCCTGTCCTTTACTCCCCCAAGCTGGCTACCTCCCATTCCCCTTAGTCCCCCAAGCTGGCTACCTCCCATTCCCCTTGCTCCCCCAAGCTGGCTACCTCCCATTCGCCTTACACCCCCAACCTGGCTACCTCCCATTCCCCTGACTCCCCCAAGCTGGCCTGGCTCCCATTCCCCTTACTCCCCCAAGCGGGCTACCTCTCCCACCCACCTTACTCCCCCAAGCTGGCCTGGCTCCCACCGCACTGTCACGGGCTGTGGGCCGGCAGAGCAAACGCAAACACAAAAACACAAACAAAAACACAAACAAAAAAACCAACAACAAAACACACACACACCCACCACACCCAGCGCGCGTGCGCGCGCACACACACACACACACACACACACACACACACACACACACACACACACACACACACACACCCCACCCGGGTGGAGCGGGGCCGCGACTCCGGGCAGCGGACACACGGGGCCATAAACCCGGCAACATCCCCGTCAGCTGCAGCAGAGTTGGTGACAGTCTGGTCCCTCCACCCACCCAGAGTCACTGACCGAGCTGCACCGGCACCACGACTCCCCTACCAGGGTGATTCACCCCCCCCCGACCCACACACTGGAGTGATTCACCCCCCCCCCGAACCTCACACAGTGGTGATTCACCCCCCCCGATCCACACTCCGTGGTGATTCACCCCCCCCCCGAACCCCCACACAGTGGTGATTCAACCCCCTCCCCCGACCCACACGCTGGAGTGATTAACCCCCCCCCCGACCCACACTATGGGGTGAATCACCCCCAACCCCCCGGACCCCCACAATGGGGTGATTCACCCCCCCCAAACCCCGGACACCCACAGTGGGGTGATTCACACCCCCCGGACCCCCACAATGGGGTGATTCACCCGTGTGCCGGGCTCCCTGTCGCCCTGCTGCCGCCAAACACCAAACGATATTGCCAAGTGCAGGAACTATCTTTGAAGTAGTGGGGAGGTGTCCGACTGCCCTATGGCGACAAATATGCATGGAGGCGGGAATAATTTCTTATCATTTCTGGAGATGGTTGGCATTTTCTTTCATTGTTGATAGTGCAACCTTAATTCTGAAGAATTCCAAAGAGCACAGTTTTCAAAGTCCGTCCCTTAAAGAAAGCAGACAGCAACAAAATTGTTAAAGGTAAACCAAAGCAATCTTTTAATCAATTTGCCAGAGGGGAGTGGCGAGATCTACAAAGAGCACACACGTTGCTCAGTGCTTCTCGGGCTCCACTCAAAGAACAAAGGAATGTTTGTGTAATTATACATTTTCTTATCTATAAAACACACCTTCTAAATCTGAGTGAAAGATCTGTAGCCTAAGAGAAACAAGGGAGGCTGGTCCCATATATTTGCAATATCAGCCTTATTCTCAAATCTTGGCACAGCTTCAGTACAGCTGCCTGCCCATTCCGGAAGGACAACTAACTCCATTTTGTTTTCAAATGACTTCCATCTTGGTTCCAGAATGGGCATCCGTCTGAACTAAAACAAGCTTGTAAGACTTGGATGAAAGCCACTACCTTGTCTTCAGCTGGGACAGGCAGTTCAGACACATATCTAATCTGAGGAAGGACATTCTTGCCATATAGGGAGTACAGGGAATGTTAACCAGACTGATTCCTGGGATGTCAGGACTTTCATATGAGGAAAGACTGGATAGACTCGGCTTGTACTCGCTGGAATTTAGAAGACTGAGGGGGGATCTTATAGAAACTTACAAAATTCTTAAGGGGTTGGACAGGCTAGATGCAGGAAGATTGGTCCCGATGTTGGGGGAGTCCAGAACAAGGGGTCACAGTTTAAGGATAAAGGGGAAATCTTTTAGGACTGAGATGAGAAAAACATTTTTTACACAGAGAGTGGTGAATCTCTGGAATTCTCTGCCACAGAATGTAGTTGAGGCCAGTTCATTGGCTATATTTAAGGGGGGGGGGTTAGATGTGGCCCTTGTGGCTAAAGGGATCAGGGGGTATGGAGAGAAGGCAGGTACAGAGTACTGAGTTGGATGATCAGCCATGATCATATTGAATGGCGGTGCAGGCTCGAAGTGCCGAATAGCCTACTCCTGCACCCATTTTCTATGTTTCTATGTTTCTATGGTGCTATGCCAAGACAATACATCTCTATGTTAATACATTGTCAATACATTGTTTCAATGATTAGTACAAACCAAGCTTTTAAGATTTCCATAACTTTATTCTACTGGGAAAATTCTCTTTTAAATTTGATTGCTTTCTATTTTTCAGCAAATTTAAAAGCAACGGTGTGCCAGCAGGCTGGAGGTGCGGGCAAAGGCCTTGCCACAGAGCAGGTAGGTGAGGGGGTGCTGGCCGGTGTGGACTCGCCGGTGCTCCAGCAGGTGGTCAAGGCGGGTGAAGCCCTTTCCACAGGACGGGCAGGGGAAGGGACGCTTACCGCTGTGGGTACGCAGGTGCTGCCACAGGCTGGACATTTGGATGAAACCCTTGCCACACTCAGCGCACACAAAGGGTGTCTCTGCGGTGTGTATCCGCTGGTGCTCCCGCAGCCCCCATACTCTCTTGTCACAGTGGGAGCAGCTGCTCGCCGGCTTGGGCCCGCCGGTGCTGCCGCAACCCCCGCGAGCTGTCAAACTCCTCACCGCAGTACGGGCAGTTGTAGGGCTGGCCACTTTTGTGCACGTGCTGGTGAGACAGGGCTTGGGAGGCCATGGTAAAGCGCTCTCCACACACCGGGCTGGGGACGGGACAGTCGTCGGCGTGCACCTGCTGGTGGGACAGCAGATATGTGGAGCGGGTGAAGCCCTTGCCGCACCGGGTGCAGGTGTAGGGGCGCTTGCTGGTGTGGGTGCGCTGGTGGGACAGCATGTGACCGGACTGGGTGAAGCCCTTGCCGCACTGGGTACAGGTGTAGGGGCGCTCACCGGTGTGTGTGCGCTGGTGGGACTGCAGGATGCTGGAGAGGGTGAAGCCCTTGCCGCACTGGGTGCAGGTGTAGGGACGCTCGCCGGTGTGGGTGCGCTGGTGCTCCAGCAGGGTGCTGGAGCGGGTGAAGCCCTTGCCGCACTGGGTGCAGGTGTACGGACGCTCACCGGTGTGGGTGCGCTGGTGGAGCAGCAGGTAGCTGGACTGGGTGAAGCCCTTGCCGCACTGGGCGCAGGTGTAGGGGCGCTCACCAGTGTGGGAGCGCTGGTGGGACAGCAGGTGACCGGACTGGGTGAAGCACTTGCCGCAGTCGCTGCAGGTGTAGGGTCGTTCCCCGGTGTGCAGGCGCCTGTGCACCTTCAGTTCCTTTGACGACTTGAAGATCTTTCCGCACTCCGAGCAGTCGAAGGGGCGTTCTCCCGTGTGAACCCGCCGGTAGATCGCCAACTTGCTCGGCCTCTGCCAGGCCTTGCCACACACGTCACACTCATAACGCTCTCTCTCTCTCTCTCTCTCTCTCTCTCTCTCTCTCTCTCTCTCTCTCTCTCTCTCTCTCTCTCTTCAATTTCAATTCAATTTAAAACTTTATTGGCATGATACAAAAAACATTGTTATATTGCCAAAGTATGAAACATGACATACATATTTAAGATGCATAATTATAAATACAAGTATACAGTGCATAGATAGATATGTCCCTGTACATAAACTCGCAAGAGGCCTATAGCCTTTTATTGATTGCTACACGTTCTTGTAGCTGTAATCAGTACAACAGGAGAGCTAATTTAGCAATTCAATATTAATTTCTTAGTGTCAGTTAATGTCAATTAGTGTGTGCGTACATATGTGCATATTGGTCATTCACCGTCTCTCAGGTTATGGCATGCTGTTACGTATTGTGCACCAAGATGTGCCATATTTCCTTCACCAAGGATTATTCTTAGTTTCGATGTATCATCGAGTTCCTTAAAGTCAGGGGTTGCCTGACTGCGTTTGTCAAAGTATGTTTTCCTTGTTTTGTCAAATTTTTTGCATTTTAGGAGGAAGTGCACCTCTGTTTCAACCTCATCTGTCAAACAGTGGCCACATATTCTGTTTTCTCTTGGTTGCCAGAATCTCTTCTGTCTTCCTTTTTCAACTGCCAAATAGTGGTCACTTAGCCTGTATTTGGTGAGGGTCTGTCTCTGTTTTATGTCTCTAACAGTTGAGAGATAGTCTGCCAATTTATAATCTCTTTTTAGGGCACGGTAGCATTCTAATCTGCTTTGGCTTTTGGTTTCTTTATCCCAATGTTTCAAATATGTTTCTTTACATTGTTTGATAATTTGGTTCACTCTAACTGGTGATTGGGGATAAGTATTGATCTGAGGCTGGTCAGGATTTAACTGGATAGGGTTTAACTGAATGGGGGTAGTTAGTCTCCGTACCAACTGACACAGGGAACTCTTTTCTGGGCTCCCCTCTTGTGTTTTATGGGATTTAAACTGGAGGGTATCTGGTGGGCGAGATTTAAGGTGATTCCAAAAATTTAGTGATCTTTTCTGGATATTTATTATCAGTGGGTATCTGCCTAATTCTGCCCTACATGCGTTTGTTGGTGTTTTCCTTTGGATGCGGAGGATGTTCCGACAAAATTCCGCATGCAGGGCCTCCGTTGTATGTTTTTCCCATTTACTATAACTATGGTGACTGAGCGGCCCCCATACTTCACTACCATAAAGCGCAATAGGCTGGATTACACTGTCAAATATTTTAAGCCAGATTTTAATGGGAATTTGGATGTTGTAGAATCTTCTTTTTATTGCATAGAGAGCTCTTCGGGCTTTCTCTTTTAGTGCATTCACTGCCATCTTGAAGCTCCCTGATGCTGCAACAGTTAGACCAAGGTAAGTATAGCTCATAGTGTGTTCGATAATAACACCATTGGAGAGTAAATTTGTACTTATCTTCCTGACATCTGGGTTTTTTCTGGAAAATCGTGATATTGGTTTTCTTTAGATTTACTGCCAGGGCCCAATTTTGGCAGTACTCATCAAGTAGGTCCAACTGTTGCTGCAGTCCCTGTTCTGTGGGGGACAGCAGAACCAAGTCATCCGCATAAAACAGAGATTTTACCTCTCCGTCCAGGAGACAGAGGCCCGGCGCAGTGCTCTGGTCCAGCTTTATTGCCAAATCGTTTATATATAAATTAAACAGTGTCGGGCTCAGATTGCAGCCTTGCCGGACGCCTCTTCTCTGGTGAAGAGATCAGTGCGTTTGTCCCCAATTTTAACGCCACATTTATTATTCAGATACATTGATTTGATCAGGTCATATACCTTTCCTCCTATACCACAACAGAGGAGTTTGTAGTAGAGCCCTTCATGCCAAATAGAGTCAAATGCTTTCTCAAAGTCAATAAAACAGGCAAATATTTTTCCATTTTTTGCTTGGTGTACATGTTTTTCAATGAGAGTGTGGAGGGTGTAAATGTAGTCAGTGGTACGATGTTTTGGGAGGAAGCCAATTTGGTTTTTACTGAGAATGTTGTGTTTGTTAAGGAAATGCTGCATTCTGTTATTTATGATACTGCAGAATAATTTCCCTAGGCAGCTACTGACACAGATGCCGCGGTAGTTATTTGGGTCTAGTTTGTTTCCACTCTTATAAATGGGTGAAATAAGCCCTTGGCACCAAATATCAGGGAAATAACCTGAACGTAGTATGATGTTGAACAGCCTAAGTACTATGTCCTGCATCTCCGGAGTGCTGTATTTGAGCATTTCATTTTTAATGCTATCTGGACCACAGGCTTTCTTTGAGTGAAGAGATTTTATTTTTAAGGTCAGTTCTTCCAAAGTAATTGGGAAATCAAGGGGGTTTTGATAATCTTTGATTACTATTTCTAGTGTTTGGAGTTTTTCTTTGATATGAGGAGTGATTTGAGTTTATTTTATTTATTGGGATGTCCTTTATATAGATTTTTGAAGTGTGCTCTCCAGATATCACCG